>JANRMT010062820.1:14018640-14105081 GCA_026402145.1 Polypterus bichir lapradei
ATAAGAAATCAGGAAGGGGGCAAATAGTTTTTCACACCACTGTATATCCTTTTGTTCTTGTTTCTCTGAAACTTCATTTGTGCATCCTTTGAAACTGGAGAAAGTACTGACAGACCTGAACTGGAGGCAGGGTTGTGCTTGGGCTGTTTCATTGGTGTATCAGGGGCTACAGACCGAGAATAAGTGGAGGCTGCAAGCCACATACTGTCTCTGCCATTCTGCATCCTGAGGAGAACACCTCTCATGACAGCCATATTCAGACAGGCCATGCTGCTTGTTTCTGACACATCATTCAAAGGCCATGTTGGTGGAAAGACCAAGTTGGACCAGAAACAAATTAACAGAGAGCCACCTGGTAGTCTATTATCAAGCTGTATTATTTTAACCAACACTCACATATGTACTCTGCTTATGTTTTGGGCATATTATATACAGTATAACATTTAGTGAATAAAGACGTAACTTTCTCTTCTGACAGTTCTGTTGCTCTATCTTGTTGTTCAAGGCCTTAGGTATATAAGATAGTGTTACATAAGACTGTAGTAGGATGTGGGGCATTTTATTATAGTCTACATCAGGGGTCCCCAACTCTGGTACTGGAGGACCACAGTGGCTGCAGGTTTTCATTCTAACCCTTTTCTTAATTAGTGACCTGTTTTTTCTGCTAATTAATTCCTTTTGAATTTATTTTAATTGACCTGCTCTTGAAGACTCAGACCTCTTGTTTCTTTTTCCTTAATTAGCAGCGAAACAATAATGAGATACAAAATTAGCCAAAACATGACCAGCAAACAGTGACCATCATACAATATCTGAAAATACAGAAAGATGAAGGTCTCAGGAATGTTAATCTGATCAGGTCTACAAAACATTTTACTAGTGCTCTTAGAAAAGAGAAAATCAACAATTTCAGAAATGTTTCCTATTTCACAATGAGAGCAGCAACAAGCCATGGAATTAAAGAACGGGTTTAATTAACAACAAGACTTGGCACCTAATGAAGCAACTAGTTAGAGTAAAATTGGTTTGAGTTTGAGCCCTGAGTTAGTTTGTCTTCTGTTGGCTCACTCGCTTCACATTTCATTTCTGTTTGGATGCCATTTAAGGAAAGAAATGAAGCAATTCAGAGTAACGATGAAGAAATTCAGAGGAACAAATCTTATAAGACAAGTCAATTAATATTAATTCAAAATAAGTTAATTAACAACCAAAAACAGGTCACTAATTAAGAAAAGGGTTAGAAAGAAAACCTGCAGCCACTGTGGTCCTCCAGGACTGGAGTTTAGGACCCCTGGTCTACATAATAAAACGGTACAAAAGTGAATAGGACCACCCTAGCACTCTACCACAACAAAACATCAATGTGGATGCAATGTATGTGATTTCTCACAGGTAAATAAAAGAGCTTTTTAGCGATATTTGCTGCTTAGAATTAAACACATGCCATTCTTGCCATTCTCCACTGAACCTTTTGCTTTGTTCCTTTGAATAACATTATTATTTCATCAAATTAATGAGTAGCATGACCATAAATCCATCTTCTTTCTGATCATCCGTCTAATTTGATCCTAGAAAACACTACTGCCGAAAGAGCAATGATTCTTTATCAGTAATCCAAGCACTAAAGGCTTAACCTAAAGCCACAAACTCCATAGGATGAGAGAAAAATCCAATCCAATGTCCAAGACTGTTAGTCTCACTTATTGACGCATTTCATTAAATGAACATGGGACATGAGAAGAATTGCTAGGTACAATTGAACCCACCTGAGAAGCACCTGCATTCTTTTTTGCGGCACCAATATGACATAAGGCTGCTTGCTTTTACTTTTCACTACATGGTTAAAAAAAACTAGTTTTATGTATAATCTGTAGTGTTGTATCAAGTACACAACAACCACACTTGAGTACAAGCTGAGTTAACCTGCCTGGAAAATGTGTCTTTGAGAAAACTACTCAAGTAGAAATTTTAAAGTATTTCATATTAAGCCGAGATGGACACATCTCACCCCTCTTTTTAGATCACTACATTGGCTCCCTGTAACAGTATGTATTAAGTTCAGTTCCTTGATGCCTACAGAGCAGCCAGTGGGTCAGCACCTATATACTGTATATGGAGACACTAGTGAGGTCCAGTCCAGCTCTGCTGACAAACGGCATCTGGTGATGCCACCACTGCCTGGTATCAAAACTCAATCCAGACTCTTTTTATGTGTATCTCCTGGATGGTGGACTAAGCTGCCCACCTCCATTCAACATTCGGACTCCCTCAATGTGCTTAAGAAGCGTTTGAACACTTCGGCAAATTACTGCTAACTGGTATTAGCTGTTAGTGTTTTGTAATCAAGGAATTGTAACAACCTTATGTTTTGTTCTGCACTTTTCATTTGCAATGAATAATTTTGTACACTTGTCCTGTGGCAATCATTCCCAAACAGCCCTCCATACTGATATTACTCATTTATGTTGATATCTTTTGTATATGGAGTCAAAAAAAGTTATTCAGACTACCTTCTTTTTGCACATGAATTGTATTCCAGTCATTAAAGTATGTGGCAAGTAACTGAAACTTGAAGCAGCGACATTCAGCATGAGCAGACATCCTAATTCACTGGGCAGGGCGCTGATAGGAGCGGTCAAGAGGCTCCTCCCACTATTGTATTTCTGGAATGCCTTCATAAAGTAAATTTTCATAACCTAATTACAAATAATTTAAATGGAACACATATTTAAGCAGTTCCTGGCCCCACAAATGTCTCCCATTTTCTTTAAATTAACACCAAACTACAAGGAAAGTGACAAAATTTGTTTAATAATAACACCAGTCATCAAAACAAACCCTAATGAGGCATAAGTCTTCATTAAATAATGTTGTGCTTAAAAAAAAGTGCTTTTCCTTGACTTTATCACTTTTAGTTTCACATTCAAAGTAAATGTCCATTGGGATTTTCTTGGGCTTTCCTGATCCGCATTGGATCTGTGATGCCTGTGATAATGTGGAAAGACATAAGCAACACATGTCAAAGTGTATAAACTATGGCACCTTGGTGAGGACAGCATCTGAACATTGCGGCATCGGCCATGGAAATAACTGAGACTGGGATAGTGCATCACCAATCTTCAGCTCCGCCTTCAAACATCCAGCCCCACCCAATTTAACAGACATCTAAGAGGTGTACTTGGAATGCCTGCGTAGATGATCAGGTGTTAGTACCAGCAGCACACATTTGATTTTTCATATACGTGAATTTTTGTAACATGGTTGTTCTTAAAGTGGGGGAAACATTTATTCTAGTTAATTAACTTAATAAAATTGTGCATATCTGCATAGCATTTTTGTATTGCAGTAATTAATGTGTCCAGCATAGTATAACAGAGTTAATGTAGTTATTTGTGTTTGAAAATGTAGTGTAGTAAAAGTGAAAATAAACAGAAAATTTTGTACTTAAGCAAAGTAGAAATATTGTTAAAACATAGTCAATTATAATAACAAAGCATCTCTACTTTGTTACAATACAATTCTGATTTTTGATTCACAAGGTTGATTGATGAGCCGTGATGTGACTAAATGTGACCAGAAACAACCTTTTGGGAGTCTTTATGTAGACGAGTATTTTGCGTACCACATTTCCAGTTTTTTCATATATTGTATCTTCTTATATAATACGCTACCGCGGCTGTTCGTTTGTCTGTCCAGGATTTTAAATCACTTGTAGCTCACAAACCGTTTGACCTATTGACCTGAAATTTGGTACACATATACTACGTGACCTCTACTGTCTGCTTTCGGGGGTCATCATTTTTATTACTCTTTTTATTTTTATTTTATTTTATTGTTGAATCAACTCTCTCCAGTGGCCAGCAGGGCGGCCATGCAGTGCATGTGTACAGGCGCTGTTCTAATCCCTACCACCTTCGCGGTCACTTCCCTTACATCTTCATATCTTAAATCATTCTTGAGGCGGATTGAAGACTCAAGTTCTAGCTACTGTAAGTTAAAAATTAAAGAAAACGTACTAAGTAATTGCAACACAAACACTGACTTAATCAGTTTTAACTTGAAAAGATGCCGACAAAAGAAGAGAAGAAGCGGGCCGCTAGGGTGGAGAAAAAAGAGCTGCTCAGGAAGCAGCAAGCGCATCAACCTCTGAGCAAACAAATGATAAACATACAGAGAAAGAGGATGAAAACTATAAGTCAAGTGTATTCACCGCACGTTATTGTGCAGTGCGCCGTTACTGGTATCATATATTTTGGAATACCTTTAAATTGGATTACTTGCAAGTGACACTTAATTCTAAAGGGGAGCAGCTACTTCAGTGTCATGTTCGAATGCGAGCTGTGAATAAGCCTCCTGAGTGGGTAAAACTTTAGAATGGGGCTAGCCATGTAAATTCTTCAGATAGCCACTTGCATTTTAAAACGATATTCACAATTAGTACCTGCATTAGTACGATTAGTTCTGATCACATTCATCTTATTGATAATCAGCTGGTTATAATATATGCCAGATACAATGTATCAGCAGTCGAAAGAAATTTTACCACTGAAAAACACATGTACTCAATAAATAGAGAACAGATTAATATTTACATTTTCATGGCTTAATTTGTGATATAAAAAAACAATAAGTAACACATACCAACAAAAAACTGTATCAACACTTGTCCAATTGGAGCCTTACCTGGTAGTTCAAGCGAACATAAGGAATGCCCATTCTTATAAGTCTTTCAAATAAGGAAACCTCCAGGTTGAAATTTTTAGCTAGTTCGTACACAGTGGCACTTGGACGCAGCTGGAATGGAAAGCAAAAGTTTGTAAATTTAACTTGGATATCAAAGAGTCACCTGGGATATACATAGTAATAAGCATACTGAGGCCTTAAGTAGGCTACTTCAAGTTCAAGTTTACTGTAATGTGTATATTCAGTAGTACGACAAAATTCTTACTTGCATGTTTACTCAGACAATAATACAAGACTGACAAAGACAAGCAAACACACAAAACTATGTATACATAGCAATTACAATTACAGGTCGGTAAAGGCAATTCACGGGTTTGTCGTCAATAATTTAATTGAAATTATTTTAAGAGTTTTGAGGCCTGTTGTGGAAAACTTTAGATGATGCTGTAGCAGCGCTACTTAAATGGACTGCAGCTCCATCATTTGCATCTGCAAAACTGGACAGAGTTGTGTTTATCATGCTTACTGTTTTGCTGGATTTGTTTTGTATCTGTAACATTATTCGTTTCTTTAATTACATACTATAAATATACACAAATTAATTATAATTACAATTTTATAAAAAGTTGCAGATCACTAGAGAATTGTTGAACTAAACACTTTATCGGGGGAGGCCACTCATCTTTGTCTTGGCAGCCAGTCTTACACATGTGATTTGATTATTCAGTGATTGTTCTATCTCATGTTTCTCACAATTTTTGCATCTTATTTAGTGCAATAAACTTAGAATTTAGAGTAATCATGGACCCAAAAGGTATTTTGCGGATTTTCACATTCTCAGGGTCATGCGCCCCAAACCCTTATGAATTGCAAGGGATTACTGTACATACAATATATTTTTTCTAGCATTTATATTTTTTGTACACATCTTTTGTGTATATATATATATATATATATATATATATGTGTGTATGTGTATGTATGTATATATATATATATATATATATATATATATATAGTGGCGGATGGCTGGGGGTCCTGCAAAGCCAGAATGCCTGGAAGAACCAGGGGAAGAGCAATACCTGGAGTGCTTCCAGGTGCTCATGCGGCACTTGCGGCACTTGCACCACACCAAGAAAAGCTGCCAGAAGATCATCACGGAGCACCTGGAGCACATCCGGGGGATTATAAAAGGGGCCGCCTCACCCCATTGGATGAGCCAGATTCGGGAGGAAGAAGACAGAGCTTGGGAGTAGAGGTGGCAGAAGTACTGGGAGAGTGGAGGAAAGAAGGGAGTGAGTTTGGTTGGAAGGACATTGTGAGATGCTGTGTGCTGAAGTACGAAAATAAAAGTGTGTGTTCTGGACATCTGGTGTCGTGTCTGTCTGTGTACGGGGACTGGCTTATCACTATATATATATATATATATATATATATATATAGTTTTAGTTCAGGGAACCGAATTATGGCCACCAGAGATAATAAACAGGGGGACAGTTTATTACTGATTCCTAATATTTATTTTTTAGTGTTTGGGTTTTTAAGAAATATAGTATTATAATTTTTGGGATTTTTAGTCTTTTGTTGGTGTTCAACATGTTTTATTGAAAAAAAATTTTTAAGATCCATATTAATTACTAGTTTTAAATATTTTAATTTTGACTAATGGGGGGGGGGATTATTTATTTTTTAACCCTCTATTAAGAAGCAGAAATTTGAAGTAATCATTTAGTAATTTATTGGATATATTTAAATTTGCAACTCGGGATATTTTCAGAACAAATAGATAGACTTTTAATAAAATTATGATTTTACAATTGGTAGGATGGGTGGGTTCTGTAAAATAAAAAATTTATAATTGGAGTATGTTTACCCATGCATTTTGTTGATATAGCCTTTGGGCTGATATTTCCTACCCTAAACCTGACCCGGCTAGTGTCCTGTTCCATAGTTATTTATTCATTTATATATATACTAGCAAAATACCCGCGCTTTGCAGCAGAGAAGTAGTGTGTTAAAGAAGTTATGAAAAAGAAAAGGAAACATTTTAAAAATAAAGTAACATGATTGTCAATGTAATTGTTTTGTCACTGTTATGAGTGTTGCTGTCATCAAGGATTTGATTATCATTATTTCTTTCAATCAGGTTCGTATTTGGAGGATGTGTTGTGTTCAAGTTACATTCCATGTTTGTCAACCGTTGTAAAGATAACAGGTTTCATTCATCGAAGTGTTCACAACCCAAATCGGTACTCATGAATCTTAGCTGTTTAACAGGCATTCCCGGTATTAAGTTGTGGATTTGCCTGCGAATATTTAGCGGCAGCGTGTCTATGAACGTAATTTAAACTTAAGCTTTACACCTTGCTTTCCTATTGATATGTCTACAAAGGCTTGATCAGATTCAGAGGGTTGTTCCTTTCTTACTGCATCAATAAACAGCTTGTCTTCCTCTTTATCTGAGACATCACACACTGCATGCACGGGCTTACCTTTTCCAGTCCTGCAAACTTTAGCGAAGTGGTTCAATTTACCACATTTTTCTACACTGTCTTCCTTTAGCTGGACATTGACTTTTTCCACCGTGTGCTTTGTTTCCGCATTAGCTGCACTTATGAATATGCTTGTATGCGTCACTCGCTTCATGTTCTTTTGCTGCCTTCTCAATTGTGTAATGCGTTTTTTGTTCAGTGCTCTTTGGAGCTCTTGCTTTTTGTCTGCGTACTGCGTTGACAGTCAGTTCACGTGAGCCGCTCGGAGCACATGCATCGAAGGTTCTCTGCTGTGCTTGTGCTATCTCATGCGATCCTGCGATGTCCACGGCTTTATTTAATGTTAGCTCAGACCCGGCACTTAAAAGTTTCTCTTGCACTTTTGCTGAGTTTGTGCCAAACACTATTCTGTCCCTGACCATCTCATCTTCGTTTGCATAAGCACAGTCCTTCACCAGCAATTTTAACTCCGTTACAAAGTGATCAAAAGTCTTGTTTATACCCTGCGTCTTCTCATTAAACTTGTATCTCGCGAATATCGTATTCATCTTAGGCATGACAAACGCCAGCAGCAGCGTGTCTATGAACTTAATTTAAACATAAGCTTTACACCTTGCTTTCCTATTGATATGTCTACAAAGGCTTGTTCAGATTCAGAGGGTTGTTCCTTTCTTACTGCATCAATAAACAGCTCGTCTTCCTCTTTATCTGAGACATCAAACACTGCATGCATGGGTTTACCTTTCCCAGTCATGCAAACTTTAGCGAAGTGGTTCAATTTACCACATTTTTTACACTGTCTTCCTTTAGCTGGACATTGACTTATTCCACCGTGTGCTTTGTTTCCGCAGTAGCTGCACTTATTAATATGCTTGCATGCGTCAAACGCTTCATATTCTTTTGCTGCCTTCTCAATTGTGTAATACATTTTTTGTTCAGCGTTCTTTGGAGCTCTTGCTTTTTGTCTGCGTACTGTGTTCACAGTCAGTTCACGTGAGCTGCTCGGAGTACATGCATCAAAGATTCTCAGCTGTGCTTGTGCTATCTCGTGCAATCTTGTGATGTCCACGGCTTTATTTAATGTTAGCTCAGACCCGGCACTTAAAGTTTCCCTCGACCTTTCTTGAGTTTGTGCCAAACACAATTCTATCCCTGACCATCTCATCTTCGTTTGCATAAGCACAGTCCTTCACCAGCAATTTTAACTCTGTTTCAAAGTGATCAATAGTCTTGTTTATACCTTGCGTCTTCTCACTAAACTTGTATCTCGCAAATTCGTCTTAGGCATGACAAACGCCTCATAGTGGCAGCATGTCTATTGGATTGCTGCTGACGGACGGCCTTATATGGGCAGGCACTGAATTACGTGGGAGGGGTGGGTATAGGGGACGCAATATAGGCAGGCAGCCAACTACGTGGGAGGCGTGGTGATGGGGGATGCAACTCCGCCTCACACGGCGACCGAGCTGCAGGCTATGGCCGTATATATACTCAGCAAAAAAAGAAACGTCCTCTGACTTTCAACTGTTTTTACTTTCAGTAGACTTAATGTGTAAATATTTGTATGAACACTAAAAGAGTCAACACCATAAGACATAAACTAAAAATGTTTCACAATGTGTTCCTGAATGAAGGGAGGCTCAAAATCAAAAGTACCAGTCAGTATCTGGTGTGGCCACCAGCTGCTTGAAGTACTGCAGTGCATCTCCTCCTCATGGACTGGACCAGATTTGTCAGTTCTTGCTGTGAGATGTTACCCCACTCTTCTACCAATGCACCTGCAAGTTCCTGGACATTTCTGGGGGGAATGGCCCTAGCCCTCACCCTGCGATCCAACAGGTCCCAGACGTGCTCAATGGGATTGAGATCTGGGCTCTTCGCTGGCCATGGCAGAACACTGACATTGCTGTCATGCAGAAACTCACGCACTTTTTGCCACTCCTGTCTGGTCCAGCGAAGGTGGGTTTGTGCCCATAGGCGCCGTTGTTGCTGGTGATGTCTGGTAAGGACCTGCCTTACAACAGGCCTGCAAGCCCTCAGTCCAGCCTCTCTCAGCCTATTGCGGACAGTCTGAGCACTGATGGAGGGATTGTGTGTTCCTGGTGTGACTCGGGTAGTTGTTGTGGCCATCCTGTACCTGTCACGCAGGTGTGATATTCGGATGTACCGATCCTGTGCAGGTGTTGTTACACGTGGTCTTCCACTGCGAGGATGATCAGCTGTCCTTCCTGTCTCCCTGTAGCGCTGCCTTAGGCGTCTCACAGTGTGGACATGGCAATTTATTGCCCTAGCCACATCAGCAGTCCTCATGCCTCCCTGCAGCATGCCTAATGCACGTTCACGCAGATGAGCAGGGACCCTGGGCATCTTTCTTTGGGTGTTTTTCACAGTCGGTAGACAAGTCTCTTTAGTGTCCTGCGTTTTTAGAACTGTGACCTTAAATGCTTACTTTCTGTAAGCTGTTAAGGTCTTAACAACCATTCCACAGGTGCATGTTAATTAATTGATTATGGTTAATTGAACATGCATGGAAAACATTTGTTTAAACAATTTACAATAAAGATCTGTAAAGTTATTTGGATTTTTAAAACATTATTGTTGAAATACACAGTCCTGAAAAAGGGACGTTTCTTTTTTTGCTGAGTATAGTTGTGTTTGTCTGCTCTTTTTAGCTCACTTTTCCTTTTTGCTACAATGCATTACAATTTTGTCATTTTGAACTTAAAAAGTAAGGATTTATAACTCTTTTTTTGTCTTTTTTAATTTGCTCTGTACTTTGCTTATTTCTATTTTTAAATTTTTGAAAAATTAAAGAGATTATATTTTGATGCTTATTTTTGATTCCTTCTTATTAATAAATCTTTACTTATTAAACTTTTGATTGTGTGTTCAGGGTTGCTACCAGCTTTCCAGTTATTTTGGGTAAATTTATAACAAAAAGAATTAAAATATCACAATATAAAGAATTAACCTGTAAAGGCTCCATCTCTGTTTAAAAGGCAGGGCCCAGAGATCAGTAATGACTTCTGCATCTTCTTCCTTCATGCAGTCTGTCTGATGAAGTTCATTCTTCACAATTTTCTTCAGTTTTTGCTTCATTTGCTTTGTTATCTACATTGGTAAAAATCAATCAGTTACTGTATATTATGGATGGTAAAGGTAAAGGCGAGCCACATGTTAAAAGCATATCAATAGAAAAGAAAGTTAGATTTTATATACAGCAAATTCAGAAAGTAATTAGACCGTTTTGAGTTCTACACATTTTATTCTGTTGTTGATTTAATTTTAAATGGATTTTTTAAATTTGCCTTCTTTGCCCATCAAGCTACACTCAATAAACCCATAAAGACAAAAAGAAAACATGTTTTTGGAAAGGTTTGCAGATTTTATAAAAATTTTAAATTTCTCATTCATATAAGTATTTAGACTCTTAATTCAATTCTTTGGCAGCAATTACACCTTTGAGTCTTCTTTGATAAGTCCCTACAAGCTTTGTATACCTGGATTTGGGTGGTTTATCCCATTCTTCTTGTATATGTGTGTGTGTATATATATATATTATATATATATATATATATATAGATAGTTATATATATCCAGCTTAATAAAAGGATATATGCCTGTGTGTCCATCTAGTTACTATGTCTCTGTTATTCAAAAACACTTCTTTTACAAATCTCATACCAAATGGCATATAACAGAGACATATGCATTGCATGGGGAACTGCAAGTGATTTCAATCCGTCTTAGACGGGAAGCACAGCTATTATACATCATGGCTGCTGATTAATCGCATTAACGTATGTCATTAATGTGTTAATATTGTCTATGATTACATTTTTCAATGAAACCCCTAAATGCATCAGTTTATTCTAGCTAATTTGACCACGCCTCATACGTTGTGGAGGAAACGGTGTCAAATGAATCCATGTCTATTAATAATATTAGTGGCTTATGTCTACAAAGGAATTCCAGCCAAAACAAGCTCACATCCATCTCACTGACTAGCTAAACTGCTTCTCTCACCTTTGACTGACACTATAATGGATTCTTGCAATACTTTTATAACCCTGTCCTGCTATCAGCTGATAAGGAACCCAGTCGCCCACTTCTCTGTCACGCTGGCGTTACCTTTATACAAGTGAGCTAACTTTTTGCATGCATGCTCAGAGTCACTCGTTCAGGAGACAGTGGCAGAGCGTGCACACAAATGTCTCTTGCTCCAGTACCTCCCTTCCCACACCCACCAAAGTGCTTCAATAAATCCACAAAAGTGCACTTTTCAAAACTTTGCCCTTCTTGTCACTTCCAAACTAGTGCAAGCAAGCCAACAACTGTAAAGGAAGTTGACAAGTGGAAGTTGACACATCTTCCTGAGTGCCCTTAGAGGAGAGATGGCCTCGAGAACACTCCAGCCCTTTGCCACTGACACTATCCTACACCACTTTATGTCCTTCTGAAAGGGTGCACATATGTGCCACTTCATGGATCTTTACTTTAAATAAAAAGAGCTACAAGGACACATTTAAATTATAGCAAATCGTGGTGTTAGTGTGCATGGCTCATATGGATCCAAGCTCTTGCTCATGGCTGTTTATTGTTTCACTATATCACCTTCTGATAAGGCCTGCTCTCCCAGCCATCAGTACTGGACTGAAGACAAGATGGCCATGCAGATGCTTCCTTTTATGAAGTGCATGTGCGCTGGCTTTCAATGACATTTACATATCAGTCTCCCGATTAGCGCTATGATTTTTCCCGCTCTGATATGGTTGTTTTGTTGTAGCTGTTGCTACCACAGTTGCTGGCGCTGCCACTATATTATATTCACTTAGACCAGGGGTGGGCAAAGTCAGTCCTGGAGGGCCTTTTTTTGTTCCAACCCAACTGCTTAATTAGAAAACAATTGATGCCAATAATTTAATTTCATGGCTTGTTAGTGCTTTAACTCTGCCATGTCAAGTCATTCTCATATTCTAGATTTTTTTTCCCTCCTAAGGATAATCATCCAAATGATTTGAAGGCTAAAATGGAGGAGTAATTCTCAGTCCTTCACTTTTTTCTCTTCACTTTCCTTCCAAGTATTTAATTAAACCCAATAGTGCATGATAAATACACACAGGTGTAAAGGGTAACAAGCTAAAAGGAGAAATGCTGGTCTCTTTTGTCATTTGCATGTTATTGCTAATTAGGAGCAATTAAAACCAAAGCTGTTTAAGACTAAAATAAGCAACAAGGGTTCAAAATCTTAATGAGCGAGACAACTAAAGTGAAGCAGAAGTGTTACTTGTGCAATAAGAGCTTCTTATTTAGCAACTGAGTTATCTCATCCCGAATGAGGCACATTACCTGCATTGTGAGGGAGCGTCAGTTATGGCACTTCGGCCATGTGGCGAGTTTCCCCGAGGGTGATCCAGCTCGTAAGATCCTCATTGCTGGGGACCCGAGTGGCTGGACCAGGCCAAGGGGTCGCCCGCGTAACACCTAGTTGCGGCAGATAGAGGGTCATTTCCGGAGGGTGGGACTGGACTGTGCAAATGCCTGGGGAGTTGCCAACTGGGATCCCGAGTTGTTTCGTCATGTAGTAGGTGCAAGTAATCAGTAATGTAATTAAGTTGCGTTTAAAAGAAATGTCTCCCAACACTGATCCATTGGGGACATATGCTTGCTGTATCTGGTGTAAATGCCACACGGGCTGGACGGGCATCTCAGCTAGAAGAAGGGATGGTTCCTTACCAGGATGGGATACTCATAGCAAGCAGACAGGCATCCCGGACAAGGAGGAGAAGGAGATCAGACCCAGAAGAGAGAGCCGGAAAAGATGGACGGACAGCCCATCGGAAAGAGATTCTGTCACTGGGGGTTTTTTATTCCCCCAGCACGCTAGATGGCAGCAGTCCAGGATATCTGTGCCCAGTGGGAAGCCAGCAGGGAATGCCAGGAAATGTAGTCCAGCAGGGCAGCCCTGCTGGGGTCACTGGGTGCCACGAGAGGGCTCTGCATGGAGACAAGATCCCTGTTATTGTGAACTTCCATGTGACCTGGAAGTGCTTCAATCAGGCAATCGCCCTGGTGCCAGACGTACTTCCGGGTCTGTAATAAAAGGGACCGCACCCCAATATCTAGGTGAGTTGGAGCTGGGAGGAAGAAAGGCAACACTCAACTGACGGAGGGCAGTGCGGTGGTAAGAATTGGAAGGAGAGAGAAAGAGAAACCTGTGTTTTGTTACAGTTTGTGGTATTGGGGAAGGACAAAGTTTAAATAAACCATCCTTTATTTGCATCCGGGACTCTTGGTGTGTTCGTGTTGGGGATTTGGGCTCTGGACGCCCTGAAATCCTTCACACTGGATATGTTGTTAATAAAAAAAAGGAAGGCCTCCCTTGAAAGATCAGTGAAAATAAAGGGGTTTGGTTAAGCAACTGGCTGAATAAATAATCAGAAAACCAATATTTTCATGTTCATATCATTTTAAAGACAACATTATTGACAACCAATCACAGTTGAGACTAATTTGCACTGTAATGTGGTTTAAAATAAAAAAACACAAAACTTTAATAAACTAGCTAGAATAATTTAATATGCCTAGGCAAATGTTGATTGCAACTGTTTTGTTTTAGAAATTAATCACCAAGTTAAGCCACCAAGTGGTGGCTCTGAGGCTAGGAATCTGCACTGGCAATCAGAAGGTTGCTGGTTCAAATCCCGTAAATGCCAATAGGGACTCTGCTCTGTTGGGCCCTTGAGCAAGGCTCTTAACCTGCAATTGCTGAGCGCTTTGAGTAGTGAGAAAAGCACTTCGAATGATGCTTCTATATTTGTACTGTGCACAGAGTGAAAACATGGAGCAGCAGATGGCGCTTATGCAGTGAGAGTAAACGTCCTCTGTTGTGCTCCCAAGTCGTCTGTTGTTCTCGCTGTGAAAGTATCTCTTGCGTTATGCTTGTGTGTTGTCAGTGCTTTTTTCACTTTATTTTTGGTGTGTTTGGTTATATATATAAAAACCCTCTCTATTAACCATAGCATTCAGGAAGATCGTTGAAGCAGCATAGCCTAAGAGGAAGATTGTAGCATCAATGACTGAGGTGGTAAAGGACCTTATCGCGAATTACAGTTCTTTGGTGTGTTTATGGCAGGTGACTCCCCTTCTAAACAGTAACCTTTCTCTTCCTCTCCACCAGCCACACGGGACATCACCACTCCTCATTAAGGTATAGTAAATGTAATTATCATTTTATTTCACAGTATTTACATATTTTATTTATTTTTCTCATGTTTTAATTTATTATTTTGGTAATTTGTGTCATTTTTATCTTAAATTATGTGTATTTGCTGTTATTAAAGTTTATTGAAATGGGAATTATTTAGGGTCTGCTAACAGATTAATTCACCTTCCATTATTTTTAATAGAGAAAACTGATTTGGACTTTGGCCAATTCAGAATTCAAACGGGCTCCTGAAACAAATTAATTTCGAAGCACGAGGCACCACTGTATTTCTGCTTCATATGAAAAAATTAATATCTTTGAAGGAAATACAATTAAAATTTTGTGTAACATACAGTTAAATTCAATCAAAAATTGTATTCATGTGATGAATCGAACAGCAGTGCTAGTATTAATATATATTGTAATGGATGGCCGGTTTTATATTCCAGCCCTCACCCCCAGGCCGCCAGGAGGAGCTCTCCCGAGAGCATGTATGGGCCCCGAATTCCAGCAGGGCCTCATGGACTATGTAGTTTTTATGCACAGCCCTGCTGGATACCTTGGGGGCCACCAGGAGTCGCTGTCGGGAGGTCAGTGGACTCATTTATGCCCTATGACCCGGAAGTTCGTCACATGAAGAGCGACGGGCTTCCGGGGTGAAGAAAAATACTATTTACCCTGACCCAGAAGGAATAAGGACTTATGGACTGTTGGGCAGGAACACTTCCGGGTCAGGGAGTATAAAAGGACTGTCGGAGCTCCCAGACGGCGAGCTGAGCTGGGTGGTAGGAGGGCAACACGTCTGGGAGTTGGAGGATTGGTTATTGTATTGTTAATTTATTGGTTATTTAGTATTGTTTATTTGAGAAGAGTGGAGAGGTGGTGCTTTGTGCACTTGATTATTATAATAAATAATTATTCTTGCACTTTTACCTGGTGTTTTGGCTTGGTACCTGAGGGTTCAGGGGAGTGATAGCGCCCCCTACTGCGACAATATATATATATATATATATATATATATGAAAGGCAATATAATGGACAGAGAACATTAATGGATGGACATCTCAACTTTCCCAGGTGGTACAGTGAAATGGAAGTACAGGGGGGAGACCACTTAATCGGGACTTTATACTCCACCAATGCTCTAGGTGGCAGAATTCCTTTGCTGGATCACCCCTTTGCACACCTGCAGGGCCACCTGAGAGTTGTCATGTTGTTGGGTGTAACCAGGAGTGTGCTGTCAAGACTGGATATCCAGATGTTCTGAGGAGGTTCTGCTTGGCCAGAAAGTGCTCCCTCAGTACAATGTCATGGCACCGGATGCTATTTCCAGGTCTGCCATAAAAAGAGCTGCCTGGCCTCACATGGGAAGTTAGAGTCACGAGAGAAGGAGGACAAAACTCGTCTGTGCATTGCGTGTTCTGTGCTTGGAAAAAAATAAATAAAAGTATTGCCTCAAATAAAAAGGTTTTGTGTGTTTGGTAAATCTAATTATCTACAAAACAATGAAGTCTGTAGAAAGTGAAGGGGTTTGAATTCTTTCTGAATCCATTCTATCTGTCTATGCATCCATCATTTATAGTGCTTATGGTGCTCTTCATATCTGTGTATCTAAATATTGTACATCATGTCCTTCGTATCTACCTGTCTATGCTTCTGATAATTACAGTACAATGAATTATTTAAAGGTGACTTTTATTGTCCTGTTGTTTATGATTTTTTTTTTAATAAAGGTAACATTATTAAATGTAGGTAGTGTTTCACATCATTATTGACCAAGACCTTCTGCCCTCCTAAAAAATATTTCCCTACAGCTTTAATTAGTTAGCCTCATTCATAAATTATAGTGGCATCTCATTTTTGATAGAACACAAACATCGTTGTTCATAATTAGACATTTGCAGAAATGTGCTGGTCTGACCTTGTTGTGGAAATTCATCCCCATGCACATTGGAGGAAGCCTAAGGGCTCATTTATACTTCACGCTCAGAACGCATACGTGCATGCATCACGGCTGCCACGCGTTCCCATCCTTCATTTAATGCGTCCTCTAAGCAGGCCCTCAGAAATTAACGCGACACGTGTGTGAGTTGCAGTACCAGCAAAAAGTCGGGGGGCGCAGTGTGATAAAAGTTTAAATGTGACGCCAGAGTCTTTGTTTACTATCTACATGTGACAGAAAGCCACTTTGCAGGTCCTACGAGATCGATGTTTGATGAATGGTTCGATGGGGTGAAAGCAAAATGCCGACATACAGATGCATTCGTGGTGCTTTTATATTCAAGCGCCGCATATTCCCGATCATAATGACACGATACATTTTAAAAGTCTCACACACCGTCTTCTGTGCCGTCATTTTTTTCTAGTGCTTCCTCCTGACCTGACAGCAGCGACAAACAGCAATAGATCGCCACACAGAACTCATTAAATGTATGATATTCCAACTCTCTGCACATTTAGAATCTTTAGATTTATACTTCATATCACTATCATGATGAAATGCATTAAAGTATGTATGTTACATTTTACAGATAAATCATTAATTTCGTTTAAATAATGAATACTGATAATAATTACACACATTGCGGCAACATGGTAGCGGACGAGTAGCACTGCTGTCACATAGGGAGTCACGTCGCTGGTATTCCCTTCCTGGAGTTTGCATGTTTTCCTTCTGGGCTTCCTCAGTGTGCTCCGGTTTCCTTCCAAAGATATAGTGATTTGGTGACACTAAAATAACGCTAGTGTATGTGAGTGCTTGTATTCACCTTGCGATAAGCTGATGCCCATCCAGGGATTGTTTCAGCCTCGTGCCCAATGCTAGCTGGAATAGACACATCCCTGGATTGATGGATTTAATCATTAAACATCCTTTTCAGAGATATTGTGGTAAGGTGTCATCGGGATTTAATGGGTGTTCCAGGCAATTCATAACACAGCGAAGCTGAACCTGTTCTCACCGTGATATCTCGCACTGCCACCTGGTGGATTCTTCCAGATTTACGTAAAGTATGCAGGCAAGTATAAACAGTAAAACGCTTGTGTAGCAGAAGTGTCTGCCCTAGGGGCTCTGTTCATGGAAATAACCTCTGCAGAATGAAAGAGTGATAGCCATTTCACCACTGACACTCCTTCATGCAAGGATCGTTTCAAACCACAGATGCCGCCATTTCGATCCAGTTCTGCCCTAAACTCGCGTCTGACAAGATGTCCTTTTCTTTATCGTTGCTTGTGTTTTTATTAAGACTATTAAATTACACACCATTGCTGTGTGTCAGGAATCAGACAACCGTTTATCATAACATTTGCCTCAATGGAGCCTGTATACCAACAGGAGAGTTCCTTATGCAGGCTGAAGACTTTGGCAGAGCAATGAATAAACAGGTTAAAATCCTTTGGCAAATATCTTTTCAATAAACAGAAACTTCTTATTTTTTGCATTTTGTATAAAGAACAAAATTAAAAGAATTAATTGTCATTGTCCCATTGTTTTCAAATAAAATGGGCTGGAAGCAAATGGTACAGAAGGAACAGGACAGGCAAACTCAGAAACTCTCACAAACCCAGGTCAAACGTTTCCCTAACAACCTTTACAACCCTAATAACAGTCAGGTGTAAAACGCACATGCACACGGTCATATACAGCATTCTGGTATTTAAGGTCGGTAGTTACACAAACCAACCATAGTTTAGTAAATCATATGAAACACCAGCTTCCCGTACCTGCCATTCCTCATCTTGCGCACTTCTTTTCTTTGGATTATTTTTGTCATCTTCCTGCTTTTCCTCTTCAGGAACATAAGCCAGGATCATCTTCTGGGCTCGCACAACTCTCTTCTTTGCCTTTTCGATCTCTACACGCACATCATCCCCATCCATCATTCTTTCTGCCTGAATCTCCTCAGCCTCTTCCATTACCTGGGTTAAGTCAGCCACATCCCCTTGCGTAGCCACACTGACAACATCAGATAATTCGTCTGGTAAAAATGTGGAGAGATGAGGGTAATATGTTAATTTACATAACAGGACATTCTCAAACCTGTTTAACCGAGTTCAGGGCCATGGAGAGGCAGAGCCTATCAAAGCAGCATTGTGGATAAAAGGTCAGCACTGGGCACTTCCTAGTCATCCGAGATAGTGGAAAACTCCTGAACGCTTTACATGCGATTATCTTTGGTTCTGTCTATCTTGCTGATTGACTATTTGGCTTTGACATCTGACTTCCATTTCAGGTTTTGATGCCTGTGTTTTGCTGTCTCAGTTTTGACCTTTGCATGTATCTTTTGGTATTGTCCATCCCCCACTCTTTTTTTTTTACCATTTTCTTGTAGTAGGGAAGTTTGGTTATAAAAAGCAGTAGAGTTTGCTTATGCTATGGCACAGCTAAACTGCTAGTGTTTTTTATCTGGCATTTGGAGAATTTGATTTTTTTTTCCTTTTGCCTTTTCCTTTCTGGTAAAACTAATTTTTGGTTGAGTGTGATACAAATGAAATGAGACACATAACAATATAAATCTGAAGTCATAGATCCCTCCAGAAAAAGCGTGACTTACTCCTTAACTAACTTTTTACAAGTGCTGGAGCAATAGCAGGTACAGATAGAGAAGTCTGAGTACCATGTATGTTTTTTGCAAGAAAGAGTAGAGGGGGATTATGAGAGCAGTGGAAATGCTGGATTGTACAGTAAAATGACTGCCAAGTCTCTGGGCAAAGTGCTTGATTTACCAATCAATCCACATTCCCATCCTCCCCTATAGTTGTGAGTCTGGGTACTAAAATTGTCAAGGTTAACAGCACTGAAGTGAGGGTCCTCCATGACAGTACACTGTAGGATAAGATCAGAATATTTTAGAGTCTCTGGACAAAGAGGAAGAACTAGGTTAAGGTAATTTTGGTATCTTTTGAAAATGCCCTCTGAGTGCCTTCTATGTACTGGATATGATCTACCGAGAGGAGCTAAGGAGAGAAACCCAAACACATTGGAAGGATTATATCTGTAGGCTGGAGAATAGCAAATCTGATCGGTTTATTACAACCACATTTCATACCAACACTAGAGAATTACAGAAGAGGTGAGCGAAGAGATGACATCATTGGGAAAACAAATGATGCACTGTATATAATTTATGTATATCTTCTATATAACAAAATGCTGCTTGTGTATGTGTGTGTGTTCAATCACAATCTGATCAGCAATCTGATTGGTTAGTTTAACTTTAGTCTGGCTGGTCAGTTTGTCTTTGGTGACGTAATTGACAGAAGAAGTGCTGGGCAAGAGACATTGAGAACTTGAGGAGCAGTAAAGGTGTAGGAGGCATGCTGAGAGTCACCTTCAAAAACAGGAATTATTCGCAAGAATTCAAATTATGTTTTTACTAATGGGCACCCATTTACCATTAGTAGTAGACAAAAAGCGAACAGAAAAAAGCAAGCAGGGTGCCTGCAAATGACAGTCTGAGAATATGCTAAACAAATAAAATGTGTTATTATTGTTATTATTATTATTATTATTGTTATTATTATTATTGTTGTTATTATTATAAAGCAGGCTTTATGGAAACACACTTGAGAGAGGAAGCAGCGGTCAAGAGAGGTTCAGACACACCAGGATACAGAGAAAAGACATACAAGGAATGCTGAAGGTACACACAGGACAAGAGATATCAAATATTTTTACATTTATTCTATTTCATGGCTAGTAAGAACACAAAAATGTACCAATGTCCTGCTCCAGGAAATCAGCAGATTTCAACAATTCTTCAGCCTGAGCTAAATCATCCTCATGTATTCCCTGGACTTCAGGATTCAAAGATGTTTCATCGTCGCTGCTTTGTTCCTTTTCACTTTCTACATGAAAACAAAAGTTAAATTCCAGACAAGAACAATCCAAATGACTCCCTCACTACCACCTCCACCATGCCAGATTAAATAAAACTTAAAACAATATTGTGTAACAATTTCAAACAATTGAAGGTTCACTGACTCATAAAATACTTTGAGGACTCTTGAGAGTTGAAAATTTACAGTGTTTCTTTAGCTTTTTTCAAGCTTTTTAATTGCATTTAGCAAGCATTATTTATTCTTTTTGGGGCATTTTTCAGGGACTTTTCATGTGCTTTTCAAGAATTTTCCCATTTTCCAGGGAAAATATGATTTATATCACTTCCATTTTGTAGGTTGTGAGGTGTTGTCATGTTGTGAGGTGATTGTTGTGTTCAGGATGTCTACTATGACTTGATAGTTTTTAATCACAGTTGAAGAGGAGGTATCGTTAGCTTTGTGAGGGCACATATTGGGTTCATTGTTTTCTGAAGTAGGCAGCATGCTGAAAAATTCCAGGATTGCATGTGGTTGTAGATAATCATGTTAAGTAGTGATATGTGAAAAAAATATCATTGCATTATTTCACAAAAAAACATTTCTTGCTGCATTTGGTGCAACATCATGCAAGTGCGAGATTTGGTCATCTAGTGACGGCTACGGCTAGTGAGAAGGTTTATCATACAGAGCAGTAATCAGCTCAACAGAACTGAACATAACATTTAATCTTGTATGTGCTGAGGGGTAAATTTGTATGTGAATGTTTTAATTCCAGAAACAATTGTATACTTATTACCTGTCTACAAGCTTGTTTTTACAATTGGAATGAGAAACTTACTGGGGTTTAGTTTAAGTTGATATAACGGTGATATTATATTGGGCCAGCTGGGGTAAGACCTGGAAGATGCTGTAAAGACTAAGAAAGGTCACTTACAAGTCGCTTCACACAGGAACACAGAGCTACAGTGCCTTGGAGAAAGTGTTTAGGCCCCTTCACTTTTTCACATTTTATTATGTTTACAGCTTTATACTAAAATTGTTTAAATTCACTTTTTACCTCTTCAAACAACAGGAAACCGATGTTTGCATCCTATGTGGTACCTTCATGGAGTTTACGTGTTCTCCCTCCTTCACCATGGGCTTCCTCTGGATGCTCCGGTGTCCAAAAACATGCAGTTTAGGTGGAATAGCGATGTTAAATTGGCTCAAGTCTGTGTGTGAGTGTGTGTATGTGTGTGTGTGTTCATACTGTGGTGGACTGGGACCCTGCCCAAGGATTGTACCTGCGTTGTGCCCTCAGATGGACTCCCCTTGCTAAGAGGTTAGGAGTGTGCACTGATACAGCGCATTACCGCACCCACCACATGACAAACCAACTCAGGATCCCAGATTAGGACCCGAGTGCAGCCATGCAACGGGTGACACCAAAGCACCACACTAGTTCAGATGGAGTGGAGCCAGTGGGTTTTTATGGTGGCTGGAGTGCCAACTCTGCCACTAACATCCAGGTTTTTCCTTGCAGGCCGGACGGCCTACATGCAGGGCTGGATGCAGATCATTGTCATACCCAGGACGGAACAACTGCAGGTTAAGGGCCTTGCTCAAGGGCCCAAAAGAGCAGAGTCACTTTTGGCATTTACAGGATTCAAACTGGCAACCTTCCGATTGCCAGTGCAAATCCCTACGTCAGAGCCACCACTCCACCCATATCTTGCTAAGGATAACTGGGTAAATGGATGGATGGATGGGTGCAGTTAAACAAAACAATTTTTATTAAGTGACTTGAAAATAGCTTTGAATGGTGGCCAAAAAGACTGAAAAAAGCTGAGTATTATGCACGGTATGAATATATTTTTAGGTAAATTGTGAACCTAATATTAACTACTGAACTAGCACATTATCTTTATACATGCTATGCTGCCATGACTGTTCGTTTGTTTGTCCGGGATTTTAAATCACCTGTAGCTCACAAACCGTTTGAACTATTGACCTGAAATTTGGTACACATATACTACGTGACATCTACTACCTGCTTTCGGGGTAATGATTGACCTCCAAGGTTATTCCTCTTTTTATTTTTATTTTATTTTACTGTAGAATCTACTCTCAGCAGCGGCGCATGTGTAAGGGCGACGTTCTCATCCCTACCACTTTTGCCGTCACTTCCCCTACGTCTTCATTATCTTAAATATTCTTGAGGCAGATTGAAGACTTAAGTGCCAGCTGAAGTGAAAAATTAAAGTAAATGTATTAATTGTAACACAAGCACTGCCTTAATCGGTTTTAACGCGAAGAGATGCCGATGAAAGAAGAAAAGAAGCAAACCGCTAGGGTGGAGAAAAGAGGAGCTGCTCAGGAAGCAGCAAGCGCATCAACCTCCGAGCAAATGAATGCCAAATGTACAGAGAAAGAGGATGAAAACTAGGAATGCTCAAGTCAGGTGTAATCACTGCACGTTATCATACAGTGCGTCATTACTGGTTACATTATAATATTTTTTATTACCACGCTTACATTAACTTCACCTGTTTGTTGTCTGGTACAAATCTTGTAATCGATATTTAACCCACTTCCTATTGTCCAAATGACTTGAAATTTTGCACACTTACTCATTTCCCATGACAATACAGCAATCAATAATAAGTTTCACTAATTGATCAATTAATCCATGTTAAGAAATGAAATTTTCATATGAAGAATAGTTCAAGATTTCACCAATAGATGGCGCTAGTAATGGATAGAAATATTTAAGGAAGTGTTAAAATATTGATTACAAAATTATACTAAAACAAACCCAAGACTAAAAAGTTGAAAATAATTATATATAAACAATACTTTTTAAAAACCATACTTATATTATGTTAAAAAGTGTACTAAAAAGTAAAAAATAAGTTTCTCATACATCAGTTGTAAAATAAAAGCCCACGCTTTTATTTTTTTTTACAAGTGATGTATGAGAGACTTATTTTGTACTTTTTAGCACACTTTGTAAATTAATATAAGCGTGGTTTTAAAAAAGTATTTTTTTATATCTATATTTTTAATGAACCTACCTTGTGTGATTATTATGATTTTTAGATTTTGAAATGGGCTGAATATAATTATCCATGTTTTTATCATTTTCTTTTCCTTTTTTTCAGTTATGATTCATTTTTAATGAATAGTTTATTTACATTTTATTTACATTACAGCGCATTAAAAATGTGAACATACAAAGAAAACATTATGAGTCCATGTGGACAAATAAACTGTAGGAAACTGACCTGAAAAAGCAAGTAAGAGGCCAATTCTTTCATGGTGAATAAATTGTAAATTCACCTGTGTGCTAAAATGTCACCCATTCATTGGCACTCATTCTTTGTGAATAAATATCGGTTGCAGCTGAACATCTTTTGTTGAGCTGTAGGCAACACCATGCAGTCCGTTAATTAAGATTGCTTACCATTAGACTCTTCATCCTCAGAGTCAATTACACTTTCTGATTCTAAGAAAAAAATAAGAAAACAAGAACAAAACGTGTCAAAACTGTGAGTGTAAACATTGTTTGGCATTTTGGAATTAAAATAATTACTGATGATGAAGGTAATGCATTCCTCCACATCTAATGCGATTGAAATGCCACACAATGGCAAATGTATTTATTTACAACCTAACTTAGCTAGCCTAACCCTGACTAACAGTATGACTCTCATTCAATAACTCGACACAATCTACAGGAACAGATCTCAAGAGAGCTGTATTATTGTTAGATGGTCATTTTTTATATTAATATTGATTGATATCACCTACCAAAGAATTCTTCTCCATCATTTGCAGGGTCAATTAAACTTTACGACTCTAATAAAGCATAAGGACAAGGTTTATTATGAGTTGTGTGGTAAAATACTTTATGATTTAAGTTTTTACACATTTACAAACACATTTGTATGTTAGTCTACTCCCTTAGTTACATAAGGATTGTACTTCCTGGTCAAAGCCTATATGGAGCCCTAGGTGGATGTGGGGAGGAGGCACAGGTTGCCCCTTTTCGCCATCTGTAGTGCACTTTCAGTATTATTAGACTTACAGAACTGGGAGTGGGTTTCTCTCGGTGTCCACAGAGTGTGCCCCTTGACTTATCAAAAATGGCACCCCTCGCTGTCCATAGTGTGAATATAACAAAAATGTAGGGAGTGTGCAACTCTTAACTTTCATAAACGGCATTCCTTGGGTGTCCCTAGGTCACACAATGGATTAACCGGTTCTACTTCCTATTGTAATATTAGCTAAAATAATCATTAATTAAATTTCATGCTGGAATTACTAAAAGTACACCTAATGAGAAGGATTTAGAAGTCATAGTGGACTCATCAGTATCAATCACCAGACAGTGTTCAGAAGCCATTAAGAAGGCTAACAGAATGTCAGGTTATATAGCGCCTTGATGTGTAGAGTACAAGTCACAGGAGGTTTTGCTCAAGCTTTGTAACGTACTGGTGAGGTCTCATCTGGAGTACTGGGTGTAGTTTTGGTCTCCAGGCTACAAAAAGCGACACAGCACCACTAGAAAAGGTCCAGAGAAGAGCGACTAGGCTCATTCCAGGACTGCAAGATATGAGTTATGAGGCAAGATTAAAGGAGCTGAACCTTTTCAGTTTAAGAAAAAGAAGATTAAAAGGTGATATAACTGAAGTGCGGCACAGAGGCAGCGCTGCTGCCTTGCAGTAAGCAGACCAGGGTTCATGTGTTCACCCTGCGATATGCAGGCGCCCTGTCCAGGACTTGTTCCTGTCTTGCACCCTATGCTAGCTGGGATAGGCTCCAGCCCCCAAGCAATACTGGTCCGGGATAAGCAGGTTAGAAAATCACATGATATATAGTAAGTGAAGTGTTTAAAGTTATAAAAGGAATTAGTCCAGTGGATCAAAACTGTTGCTTTAAAATCAGTAGTGTGGTGGACAAGAAGACTTTAGGGACTTTCATATTTTAGAAGAATTAAGTGGATAGGATTGGCGAGCTTTGTTGGGCTGAATGGCCTGTTCTCGTCTACATTATTCCTAATGTTTTAATTGACCGCTATTAAATAGGAATACAGGAAGCATTTGTAGGCCAAGTATGTTTTTAGACACTTCAGTTTATATTGCACAAACTTTGAAATTTTGTTTCTCTTTTACCATAGTCAACTGTTTCTTCAGTGTCATAAGGATCATCTGGATTTTTATCACCTCTTTCCTTTGGTGTTTTTTCTGGTATGTCTCTTTCCACAATTTCTGCAAAAAGAAAGATGTGTTGGAGGTAATAAAAAGTAAAGTATATATTTTAACAACACTAGTAAAACATGCTTTTTCTTGACACAACAGACAAAATTTGATTTTTTTTCACCTTGCTTTCCATTGCTGTCATCATTTTCAAACCCTCTCAATCCAATTCAGGGTTGCGAGGAGCCTTAGGCCAGGGGTGACAAACTCCAGGCCTGGAGGGCCGCAGTAGCTGCAGGTTTTCATTCTAACCCTTTTCCTAATCAGTGACCAGTTTTCACTGCTAATTAACTTCTTTTCCCTTCATTTTAATAGCCCTGTTTTTAAGGATTCAGTCCTCTGAATTGATTTGTTTCTTCATGAAATGGCAACCAAACAGAAATGAGACGTGAAACTGGGAGTTCAAACTCCAACCAATCTATTAATGAGAAGCTGATTCTTGCTGTTAATTAAGCCCGTTATTTAATTCTGTGGCCAGTTGCTGCTCTCATTCTGCCATAGCAGACATTTCCAAAACTGTTGATTTTCAGTGTTTTTGTGACCTGAGCAATCAACCTTACTGAGACCTTCACCTTTTTTATTTTCATATATTGTGTGATGGGCACAGGTGAGCTGGTCATGTGGTGGTTTGTTTTGTGTCTCATTATTGTTTGGCTGCTAATTAAGGAAAAAGAAACAACTAAGAGGCCTGAGTCAAGTTAATTAAAACTAAGGCAAAAGAAGTTCATTAGCAGCAAAAACTGGCCACTAATGAAGAAGATGGCTAGAATGAAAACCTGCAGCCACTGCGGCCCTCCAGGCCTGGAGTTTGACACCCATGCCTTAGGCTGTACTGGCAGCATTGGGCACAAGGCAGGGAATAACCCTGGTCAGGGCGCCGATCCATCACAGGGTGCTTAGCATTATAGTCAGGTTAAATGCTACTTTTTGCTTAGCCTTCTCCCACATGGCCTCACAGTATACGACAGTAGTGATAGCTTTACAGTGAGATACCAGAGCTGAACCTGCTCTGTTGTTTCACACATTATGGTCACCATCTTGGACATGTGCCTGGGTTGTTTAATCTCCGTATTGCTTCAATGCAAAGGGAGAACTTGGACAAGGGAGAGCAAGAACAGGCAAGTTGCCTCTTTTTTAGGATTGCAGGACTAACAAAACATGTTATTATTTTTTGTTTTATGTTTGTAATCAAGTTAAGGCATTTTACAGAACTCTGTTTTCACGTTGACATTAAAGAGTATTTGTCTGTTGATCAGTGTAAAAAGAGCCAAATTAATTTCACTGTGATTCAGTGTTGTATAATAATCAAACTGCCAAGGTGATGAATACTTTTTAAAGCACAGTTTCACTGGTCGAGGCAGACTTATGACAACCAAGTTGTATAGCAATTAGTTAAAACACTTTATAACCTTGAAACGTTAAAATCAACCAATGATCTCTAGCCAAAGTTACAGTATATTGCTGATAATTGCTATGTGTTTTAGCATGTATGGTGTTCGTCACTTCATTAAACTATAAAATAGACACGTACACTCACTGAGTAAATTATTAAGAACTCTTTAACTAATACTGGGTAGGGCTTTCTTTTGCTCTCAAAACTGACTCAATTCTTTATGGTATGGATTCCATGTTTCCAATACACTTCTGTTCCATGTTCACATGATTGCATCACACAATTTCTGCAGATTTTCCAACTGCACATTCATGATGCATATCTCCTTTTTTACCATATCCCAAAGGTGTTCAGATATGGTGACTGGGAAAACCACTGAAGAACAATGAATTCATTTTCATGTTCAGGAAACCAGTTTAAGATGACACAAAAGTAACTTGATTGTTAAAAAAATATATTTACTGATGAATTACAGCATTCTAAACTTTGTCACCTTCTATATACTCCCCTCCCGATCTCTGCACCGCTCCATACGTATCTTCCATTGATTGAAACAGTGCTGTAAGACTTCTTGCTGGAGGCTCTTCAACAGGCTTGCTGTTTTTGTCTTCACTTCATTCATTGAAGAAAAATGTGTTCCCTTCAGGTCACTTTTGATTTTCGGGAACAAGTAAAACTCACAGGAAGCTAAATCGGGGGAATGGGGAGGATGATCAAGGACAGGAATGTTTTTGTCCGTCAAAAACTGGTTTACGGAAAAAGAAAAAATTCACAAGAAATTTGATGTTGATTCGCTGTTCAATTTTTTTTTTTCACCCGACATTATCGCGGCAACTCGTGTAGCGATTGTTGTGCAAATACTGACTGGGCTATTCGCAGGATATACTTAGCCAGTTGGTGGTTTGAGAGTGCGTGTAGAAGGGGATATAGTTCTATGATTCACATCCTGTTGACCTCCAGACGGTGTTGCTGGAAAGCCTCAAGCCCAGTCTGGTTATTTTTGTCTCACCTTGTAATGCATTATTATGCAGGAAGTAGCCATTAGAAAATGGGTAAATTGTGGCGATGGAGGATAAACAATGGTCAGCAACAATACTCAAATAGACTGTGACATTCAAGAGATGATTGATTGGTATTAAGAAGCCCAAAAACAATTCCCTACACCATTACTTTACCACCACCAGCCTGGACTGTGGACACATGGCAAGTTGGGTGCATGGATTCACGTTATTGGTACCAAATTCTGACCCTACCATGTGTGTGTCAAAATCAAGATTCATCAGACCAGGCTACGTTTTTCCAGTTTTCAGCTGCCCAGTTTTGATGACTGATAACCACTGTACCCTCAGCTTTCTGTTTTTGGGTAACAGGAGTGGAACCCAACATGGTCTTCTTTTGTTGTAGCCCATCCACTTTGAGGTTTGATATGTTGTGAATTCTGAGATGCTTTTCTACATATCACAGTTTGACAGAGAGGTTATCTGAATTACTGTACACCTTCTGTCAGCTGGTACCAATCTGGCCATACTCCTTTGACCTCTCTTATCAACAAGACTATTTTGTCTGCAGAATTTTATGTACATTTCTAATAAATCCTAGAGACTATTAAGGTGGGAAAATCCCTGGAAACCAACAATTCCAAAAATACTCCAAGCAGCCCTTCTGGGACCAGCTCAAAATCGCTGACATCACATTTTTTCTATATTCTGATTGGCTGATTAGATAACTGCATGGATTTGCAGGTGTACAGGTGTTTGTAGTAATTTGCTCAGTGACTGTATTTTAATGTCATAATAATCTTAAAGGTCAAGGTTACTTCTTTGGGGCTGACCTTAATAAGCATGTCTAAGAATCATACATACAATATATCTAAAACGATTAGGTAAGCCTTTAATGTGTTGCTGAAAGAATCTTTGATCGCCGTTTGTTTCAAAAGGACAACAATTATGTGTGTGCTTAACAAAACAAAAGTGAACTGTCTGATTGACTAGCCTAGAGGCACTCACTTCAATTGTGATTGAATCCTCTGTAGTACTAGGGTGTTGTATCATGCTAGCCATTATGAATGTAGTGAGAAGTCTAGCAAAATGACACCTTTTATTGGCTAACTAAAAAGATTACGATATTCATAATATGCAAGCTTTTGAAGCAACAAAAGCTTGCATATTGTAATCTTTTTAGTTAGCCAATAAAGGGTGTCATTTTGATTAAATCCTCTGAAAGACTGGGGATTGAATTCTGCTTTGTTTTGTTATATTTGATTTGACTGTATGGAATATTATTTGTTTCAAATTAAATCAATAAACATATAAATAAACGCAAACATACATACATACACACATAAATAAATAAATAAATAAATAAATAAATAGATAGATAGATAGATAGATAGATAGATAGATAGATAGATAGATAGATAGATAGATAGATACTCTGAAAGACTGGCACTGGGACACATTAAGCACAACAGTCCAGACATCCTTCAGTTTTCATAATATCAAAACCAGTCCGCAGCCGATGCCATATGTCTTGTACTTCATACCATCCTGGTGTATCTGGATAACCAAAACTGTTATGCCAGAGATCATTTTGTGGACTACAGCTATTGTACCATCAAAATGGACAACCAAACTCTTCAAAGTAAGACTTAGTGCCCAAAACTAGATTTTGGACTTCCTAATGAAGATTACAATTATGCTCAGAAATTAATAGAATTAACTATATTAAAGTAATGCATAAAATTATGTTCTTTTTCTATTTTTTCACTTTGTTGTGGTATTTTTGTAATATCTAGTATATATACAGTTGTGTTAATTTATATGTTAAATGTCAGATGATGAGCTTAAATTGGATGTTTAACAGCTTTCTGAGAAGTAAGAATATTTTCTGATTCAACCTTTCTCCCCGAGTATTTAGGAAATTCTGTGAAGTGCTGATTCAGGATGTGTGATGTAACTGATTACACAAAAGTGCTTTGCTATACCCACATCCCCTCTGAGTGTGAAGCTGCTGTGTCTGATGTAGCTTACAAGTGACTCGCTAAGTGCAAAGCTGCTGCTTCAGTATTCTATCTTTGGCATCAGAAGCATGGACTTAGTTGTATGAGCTCCAGATATTGAAGACAGGGAAACTTTATATCTTGTAAACTCTTATCTCAGGAAGAAAACCAGGAGAGGAAGGGAAAGAATGATATTATGAGGCTCTTGAAGGGGGATAGGTTTTAGTAGAAGGAGCACTCCTTCCACCTTCAGGAAGAAAGCTCGGGGAATGGAAGACCAGTCTCAGATTTATGAGCTCGACAGATGTGACTGGGACAGAGCCACTAAGAAAGTTGTAAGATAGGAGACCAGACAATGACAGAGAGAACTGACGAGAGACTTTGTGTAACTAATAAAGATTATGGGCTGCATGGATTCAACACACACATATTGAATGTGTTCCCGATCCTTGTCCTCTTTCAGAACCGCAGGATGGTCCAGGCACTAGTTTAAAATTTCCAGCTTGTATACTTTATTCTATTTCTTCCTCCAAGTCAATGGAAAATTAGCCCTTTTCTTAACTAGATCAATCAAAGGTGTAAGGAATAAACTAAAGTTACAGTCATACCTAAATGAATTCTGAAGCTAGTGGACTATAGTCTTGGGAGAAGATGCACTGAAACTGTGAAGGTTGGTTAGTGTAAGAACAGACAAATGGGAGTAGGGAATAGTGACAGAGGTGTGTAATATTCAACTGAAGTCTAAAGGAAAAAGAGTTTGTACATTTCATAAAAGGAGATTAATGTTTTAAGGAAAGGTATTCCCAAAAGTCTTTCCCATCATAAAACAAGTGGACTAGCAGCATCACATCCTCTGTACTGACTCGGCCACCTTCTGTAATCCTTGTTCACGTATGACAGAGTAGCCAAAAAGAGCTCCAATTCAGCCATTACATCTCTTGAAGAAACCAATATAATAGATCAGGTCACCAACACCGATGAGACAACTTATAGAAAAGAAGTCTACCTGCTAGCTCAGTAGAGCTGGGACAGACATCTCACCCATAATGTCAGTAAAACTAGGCAGGCTGGTCATAAACTTCAGGAAGCAGAAAGCAGATCACAGTGCCACCTACTGTACATTGGAGTGGATGCTGTTGAGAGCGTGAGCAGCATCACACTTCCTGGAGTGATCATCTATGGTGAAATTAACTGGGCACAACATATTTTGGATATTGTGAAGAAAACTGAACAAACGAGTCTCTGAGGTAAAAAGGAACTTTGGTGCCAACTTTTAGACAACTCTAAGGAACAGACATCAGTCTCAGACTTAGATGCAGAGCCTAATTCAACTATTCTTTGTTGTGCTTGCCTTTTCCTATGACCCTTCATGATTCTGGACTCACCTTATCACTTATGTTGTTTGACAGTGCTAATTATCGGACCCTGGTTTGATGTAGGTGCATGCTATGTGAACCAGATTGCCTGTCTCAGTTTAATGTAGTTTCATGTCCTTTGATTATCTTATCTGTCTTATCTTTCATAGCGACACTGTAATAAAAATAAAAAAGATGGTGTCAAACTTGTGTGTAGGGGACATCTTCAAAGCTTATACAAAAGATGTACAGTAATAGCACCGCAGTACATAGTTTGTTGCTGTCACTTATGTCCTCGCCTCTCTTGCCCTCAGATCCAAGGATCATTGACTGGAGGACTGCTGACATCACTTCTGCCTCCAACCAGAAGTCCCAGCTTTTCCTCCCAGGATGTGAAGAACCTGCCTCCAATTAAGACTTCAACACCTCAAAAAAATGATTTCAACTGTGTGTTGAAATCATTTTTATTCAATTTCATTTTTATGGCAGTTCAATCTGCCATTGAATGGGGTTTTACCACCTGGTCCCTCAAATCTTTATCCGTGTTTCTTGTATTTCACAATGGATTTAAAATAATGCTTCAGGTGTACTGTGGAGCACATAGAATAAAAAGGAACCAGAAGAACAGACGTGCATCAGAACCTGCAAGATGATTACCAAGAATTCTAACTAATCTTTCTCCAAATCACAAACCAAAACCCTAAATCATAGTCAAAGTTATGTCAAGTCAGGTTGGGGAGCATGCTCTGGTACAGTGCATTACCGCACCCACTACACGATGAAACAACTCAGGATCCTGGTTGGCAACCCCCCAGGCAGACACGCAGTCCAGTCCCACCCTCCGGAAATGACCCTCTATCTGCTGCAGCCAGGTGTTACATGGGAGACCCCTTGGCCTGGTCCAGCCACTAGGGTCCCCAACAATGAGGATCTTACGAGCTGGATCACCCTCGGGGAAACGCGCCACATGGCCGCAGTGCCGTACTGTAACTGATGCTCCCTCACAATGTAGGTAATGTGCCTCATTCGGGACTCCATGAACAACCGCTCATTCGACACAAAGTCAAACCAACTATAGTCAGAGTTTACAACAAATATGTTTTTGACCAGGAGAAGAAAGAAAAGCAAACACAAGTAAAGTTCACTGTCATTATCCTAGTCTCAGATGACCAAGATCATCTAGGATGACCTTTTATGCAGTCTCAAAAATAACATCACGTGACACACATATTATTCTAGTTCCATAATAATGCGGTGGCAACTGCATCATAAAATGGCACTGCCCATTAAACTAAGATGGCATTTAAAAAAGACACAAATAATTAGAAGCTACTTGAAAATTACTTTAAATCCAAAAACTAATACTGAAAATCATTTCATCTACCCCCAAAACATGATAACTTTGCTTTTATACACAAAATTCAACCCAGAAAAGTAAAATAAAAATGAAAAAAATGAAAGTATAATCATAACATCAGGTTGCTCACCTGTCTGCCTAGATGCCTGGTTCAGTAAAGATATTCCAAGCCATTCCAACATTAGACAAGAATCTTTTTTTCTGCTTGAAAAGTAGCCCTCCTCATCCTGTAAAATATATTTTAAGTAAAAGAAATGAGTGGTTTGTTAAATAATATAGAAGACAGCTGACGGCGTTTTCATTAACTTCATAAACCAAACTGTGACAGTCATCCAAATGAAAAATGCTAAATTTTAACTGTTTATTTATCACTTGGTAAAATCAAAAGAAATACATTTTGGTGTACCATTTTCTTACCTCTGTTTTTTTAAGGGTGGTTCCATGAAGAGAGACAACATACTCCTCCAAAACATTCTCATGAAGGACTCCTTTTCCAGCACTTTCAAACAAAGCTGCACTTTCTTTAATTTTCATTTCGACTAGGTCTTTGACATCTTTTAACTGAAGGGTAAACAAGAAAAACGATTACAAAGAGAACATCTGCATGTACTCTTGTACATTACATATAAATGAAGGTAAAGGTTACAATCCAGTAAACACTTTAGCAATAAACTGAAAAAATACGATATTCAGTGATTAAGGATGGAGAATTCACAGAAAAACTAGGGATGGAGTTCAGATAAAGAGACTGACTGCAAGGGAAACTTACAGCTACTGCACCTTTCCTTATGTGTTTTTATTCACCTGTGTATTAGTAATTTATCTTTCTATAAAGTGGCACTGTAGTGCATAAAAACATGAGAACATAAGAAATTTGACAAACGAGAGGAAACCATTAAGCCCATCAAGCTCTTTTGATTAGCTAATAGCTAAACTGTTCCAATAGCCCACCCAGATCCTTCTTAAAAGTTCTTACATGTTCTGGTAAATTGTTCCAAAATTCCCACAACTCTTTGTGTAAAGAAGTGATTCCTGACTTCAGTCCCTAATGTACTTATCCTTAATTTCCACTGGTGTCCTCAAAGATCTGATTCACCCTTAAGCTGAAACAATTCTGCTGGATCTATTTCATCAATATCTTTGAAACTTTTGAACACTTGGTTAAGTTCCCATGCAGTCTCTTCTACCCGAGACTAACCAGGTTTAATACTTGAGTCTGTCATAGCAGGAAATGTCCTTAAACCCTGGGATGCACCTGGCTGCTCTCCTATGCACAGCTTCAAGTGCTGTTATGTCTTTCTGGTAGCCTGGTACTCCACAGTGTTCTCACTAGTGCATCACATAGTCTATGCATCACATAGTCCTTCGACCTATAGTTAACGATATAATCTAATATTTTATTTGCCTTTCTAATGTGTCAACATAAACATCTGAATTCTTTTCAGAGGTTGCTTTCTGTAGGACAGTATCTCCCACCTTGCATTTATAATTGACGTTTCTGTTGTCCCATGTCTAGCACTTTGCACTTTTCTATGTTAGTTGTTCTAAGTGTTTGTCCAATTCTTTTTGAATAATTTTTTCCGGCTCTTCAGTTTCTGCCATTCCTCCAGTGTTAATGGCAACTGTAAATTGCACAAGTTTACTAACTGTAATGGAATCTTTGTCATTCATATAAATTAGACAAAGTAGTGGTCCAAGATTAGATCCATGAGGAACTCCACTGATGACCTCCTCCCATGTGGAGCATTCTCCTCTTTGTTTCCTGTCATTTAGCCCACTTGAGATCCAGTTTTGTAGGTTACCTCTTATGTCTACAGCTTTTAGTTTCAGAATTAAGCTTCGGTGTGACACTGTGGCAAAGGCTTTTTAAAAAACTCTAAGTAAAGTATGCGGCATGGTTTGCTTTTGACAACTAATGCAGATGCCTACTCAAAAAAATCTAAACAATTGGTTTTAGCAGGACTGCCCTCCCATAAACCCACACTAGCTGTTTTTAAATTAGTTACTATTCTAATTTATTTCTTATTATACTTTTCATAATTTTGCATGATACAAAAGTAAGGTTTATTGGTCTGTAAGTACCAAGATCTACTTTGTCTCCCTTCTTAAAGTCTGGAGTCACATTTGCAACTTTCTAGTCCCCAAATACTTCTATTTTCTCAAGTGACTACTCAAATATGGCTAATAAGCGTTTATAGATGCCATCTTTCATTTCTTTCAGTACAACTGGAAAAATCCATCAGGTCCAGGGTTTTCATTATCTTCAACATATTAAGGGCTTGAAGCACACCTGACTCTTCTACTTTGAAATCTATGAACTTGGAACTTGTTTTTACTTCTGCAAGGGGCATTCTATTTGTTTGTTCCTTTACAAATACTTGGGTGAAATATTTGTTCAATTCATTTGCTATTTCCTTCTCAGTTTCATGGAATTCTCCTTTTGTATCCGTAAGGTTTTTTTTTTGTTTATTGTAATTAAAAGCAAATAACAATTCATACAATCAAAACTTAAAAAAGCCAAAATTCAACCCTCATCCAAAAGAAAGAAAGAGAGAAGAGCGAGCCAATAAAGCAAATCTTTGAAGCAGCAAATAAGGAAGAGTATCCTTTTCCTCAATATAGAAGCTTACTCTAAAATGTTATTGATTACACCTTGCCATATTTAAAAAATGTTTTGAACAGATCCTCTGAGTGAGAATTTGATTTTTTCCAGTTCCAAATAGTCTATAGGACATTAGTTAACCACTGACTTAAAAGTGGTGGAGTGGGATTCTTCCAGTTCAGCAAGACAAGTCTACATGCTAGTAGTGAGGTAAAGGCAATTATGATTTATTTGTCCTTCTCCACTTTAAGCCCCTCTGGGAGTCCACCAAGCACAGCCGTTAATGGGTTAGGAGTGATTTTGACACTGAGGCTGTCTTATAGGCATTCAAAGATTTTTGTCAAAAACGATGTTAATTTAGGGCACGCCCAAAACATGTGGCCCAGTGAGGTTGGAGCTAGATTGCAACGTTCACAGGTTGAATCTTGCCCTGGAAACATTTTGAATAGTTTTAATTGAGATAAATGCACTTGACAGAAAATTCTAAGTTGAATAATTGAGTGCTTTGCACATATGGAGCTAGAGTGTATTTTGTGCATGGCTGCCTTCCACTCCTTTTCTGATATGTTAGGTGAAAGATCCTTTCCCCATTGTGCCCTGGGATCTTTGAAAGGAAGGACCTTTAAAACTTTTTTATAAATTGTGGAGATGTTATCTGAGTCTTCAAGATCCATCAGCATTTCTTCTGGAATAGAAATAGGTGGACAGTGAGGAAAATTGAGCAGGTTCAGTTTAGCAAAGTTTCTAGCTTGAAAGTAATGGAAAAATTGTGTTGATGAGAAGTTAAAATTTGATGCTTAAATGCTTGTAGGATGTAAAAACATTATTAGTGTAAAGTCTCTAAATGTTTTAATCCCAAACAAAATCCAAGCATTAAAAACTACGTATGTTTGAAAGGGTGGAAAAGAGTGGCTATTATGTAGAGGTGCGACAGATAAGAGCTTTTCTGTCTTAAAGTGCTTCTTACATCAGTTCCATATTCTGAGTGAATGAAGGGCAATTAGATTATTAGTGTATTGAAGATAGTTTGTATTTACTATGGTACAGAGCAAGGAATATAAAGAAGTATTGCAAGATTTAAATTTTATTACATACCAGGCTTGTGTATATTCATTAATTTGTGTCAATGCCCAGGTCTTTATGGCCTGTATATTTGCCATCCAGTAATAAAATTTAAAGTTAGGTAATGTCATGCCCCTTCTGCTTTAGGTCATGGTAGAGTTGCCCTTTGGATACGTTGACATTTAGAATTTCAAATAAATTAGGTTATGATTGCATCTAATTTCTTAAAAAAAAGATTTGTTAATGTATATGGGGATGGTTTAAAATAGGAAAAGGAGTTTGGGAAGGATGTTCATCTTAACAGTGTTGATTCTAACTGCTTATGTGAGATGGAGGGTGGACCATCTATTCACATCTTGTTTAATTATTTTCCACGGAGACAGCAAAATTTTGTAGTTTTATATTTATCTGTAAAATTTAACCCTAGATATTTAAACTGATCTGCTAAGATAAATGGGAAGGTGTTCTGTCTAGTATTGTGTGCTAGAGAGTTCATGGAAAAAGCACACTTTTATTTAAATTAATTTTGTGCCCTGACATCTTTTGAAAATCTGCTAGTGCTTTATCCAGTTCAAGTCCTTCTCTGAAAATCCCCTTTATCTGTCATGCATTTTCAAAGTAAACAGCCAATAGGTCAATGGTGATTACAAAAAGCAATGGTGATAGGGGACATCCTTATTGAGTAACGTGTTTTAGTTTGAAGTAGTCCGAAATAATGCTAGCTTGATCCATGCACATATGTGTGGGTCAAACCCAAATTTGTGAAACGTGGTTGTAAGAGCCATTTCCTAGTTCTATAAGATTCATGAATATTTTACTAGATGACAATGCATAAACTATGGGAGGTTCCTATAACTCACATAAATAGAATTGTATTGGTATATTCTTGCCATTTCTAACAGCTTTGATTAAACTTTATTCTTCAGTTAGTGACAGCCTTGCCATGTGTAAGGTATAGAGGCATACGGTTTTAAACCGTGCTTGTGCACATGACCGTGCTTGATGGCCTATGGGCTCTTTGAGTGTGTGAAGTAATATGTAAGAAAATGGCACTTAATTTATGTGCTGTGCCATATGTCTAAGGCGTGACAGAAGAAGAAATTAAGAACCTTTAAGTATAGAAAGAAGAAGTAAAGAACTTTTAAGTATAGAAATAACTAAAGATACATTTTTCCTTTTTTGCCTTTTATTCTACGTGTGTAACTATTTTTTCTTCTATTCTTGTGTGGATTATTTGCTTTTAACTTTCACTAAATATTTTTAAAACGAACTTTTGGACTGTGAGATTTCTTTTGACACACATTTTACCCGTGCTTGACTTCGCCTTACGCTTCGGCGGCTACAGTGGTGAAATGGTAGTCCTATTCAACCACATCAGATGCTTTTTTCTGCATTCAAAGATAGTAAGATTTCTGGGGTGTTATATTTAATGGGTGAATATATTATATTAAATAGACATTGACGATTAGAAGCAAGGTGTCTGCCTTTAATAAATCCGGTTTGGTCTTGTGATATTACAGAAGGAAGCACTTTCTCAAGCCTTCTAGGTAGTACTTTTAAGAGTATCTTAATGTCATTATTCAGGAGTGAGATTGATCTGTATGATTCACATTGTAGTAAGTCCTTATTTTTCTTAAGAAAGATGGAAATTAATGCTTGGCAAAAAGTTTTAGGTAGAATTTTGTTATCTTTAGCTTCTGTAAACACTGTTAATAATAGTGTAGCCAACTTATTTCAATAAAATTCCACTGGGTAGCCATCAGGGCCAGCTGCTTTCCCATTTTGAAGCGAGTTTATAACATCTAGTAATTCTAAGAGTGTCAGAGGTTTATCCAGCCCCACAGCACAAAAAGTATCTAGCTGTGGTATCTGTAATTAGTCAAAGAACTCATTAGATTGTGCCTTATCTTCTTTAGACCGAGCGGAATATAAGGACCTGTAGTAATCTCTAAATGTGCTGCTTATATTTTTATGGGCTATGATTTTATCTCCGTCTATGTTGGTAATTGCTGTTATTGCATTGTGGACTTCCTGCTTGTGGATTTGTTGAGCTAAACTCTTACTGGCCTTCATTCTGTGCTCCTAATAATGATATTGCAATTTTAAGATGAGCTGTTTTGTTTATTTAGTAGTCAAGAAGTTAAAATTTGATTGCAAAATCTTTTCCTATAAGGTGCCTCATTTGGAGACCTGGCATATTCTAGATCTATTCTGGTAATTTTGCTGATTAACTCAGATGCCTTCTTGGTTTCCAATTTATTTTTGTGAGAAATAATCTGTCCTCTTAAAAATACATTCAGAGTTTACGTTCAGAGACCTCTGGGGATGCATTTGTCTCCAGAAAATAATCAATTTGCTTGGATATGAATTCTGTACAGTGCTCATCAGCTAATGACAGGGGGTTAAGATGTCAGCTACGAGATAAGTATGTAGGACATAGTAAATTAAGCTTCATCATCACAGGGTCGTGGTCGGACATAACACTAGTATTGTACTTACACGATTTGAAAATAGACAAAAACTTATTGTCTATGAAAAAATAATCAATTCTTGAGTAACAATGATAATTTTGTGAGAAAAAGGAATATGCTCCAAGATTAGGATATAAAATCCTCCATGGGTCTATTAGGTTCCAATCCATTACAAACTGTGTAATTATTTTTGCAGTATTAGATATTATCGCAGATGTAGCTGAAGACCTATCCAGGTCTGAATTTAAAACACAATTAAAGTATTCGCATTAGGAATGGAGGCAAATACATTTTAGATGAAATCTCTATCATCCACATTAGGTGCATAAATACTTATCAGAATCATTTTAGTATTAAATAAATTGCACATCATTATGACATATTCCCTTTCAGGATCACATATTACGTCTGACACTACAAATGGGATAGTTCTGTGTATTAAGAGTCCCACAACCTTAGTTTTCTTAGTTTTCTTTGTATAGCCGGAGTGAAAAATTTGGTCAATCCAATTCCTTTGCAGCCGAAACTGGCCTTTGCTTATTATGTGAATCTCCTGTAAAAATATACTGTCTTGGCATTTAAATCCATTAAGTGAGTGAACACTTTCTTTCTCTTTAATTTATGATTGAAACCTTTAACATTCCAGCTCACAAAGTTCACTGTTTGGTAATAAAAAAATTGTTTCTGAACTTTTGTTGACATTTTGTAGTCTTAAGTTAATGTACATTTTTACATATAATAGCTTTGACCTAGATTTCATATTATTACCAGATGTTATGGCTAAGAAGCCTATTGTTGAGCTGGCATTAATGGTTGTTGGGCTGAGGCAGTCCACACTTCACAATGTCCCAGTCCTCTGACATGCCAAGAGAGACAGAGCACATACAGAATAAAATTAACCCCCCAGCAGCGGTGTAGAAGAGGTTAAAATTGAGATATCTTGAAAGTACAGTCCCTATACAATAAACCTAGGGAATGATGTTAAATAGTCCCATGGAGACTGAGATAACATATGATAGTACATTCCCAATACAATAAATCAAGGATATGAACTGAAAAAAAAGAAAATCCCTGTAAATAGCTAGTAAATTTGTAGTTGCCAAGAAGTACATTCATTGAAAGAGATTCCAGTATAATGTAGTAGTTGAAAAAAAATAAGAAAGGTAGCCAAAAAGAAAACAGAATGCATATGTATGTCAAAGGTCGCATTACAAATGATCCAAGTTGCAATCCTAATCTTCTTTGCCTTGCCTAAACATGAATGACTCATAATCATGCTTCAAAAGGATGTTGGGATCAGTCTGCTTAGCTTTATTCATCAGTTTCTGCTTCATTTGGAGAGCTAAAAATGTACAACTGAATTTCAATATTCACTTTAATTTGGCAGGGTATGAGGGTGTATCTGATATTAGCACTGTACAGACACTGTTTAATAATATAGTATGGCACCTTTAGCAGCTGTAGCAGGGGAGAAATCTGGGAAAATATGAATGCAGTTATTTTCTAATATAATTTCCACCTTCTGTCTGAGAAAGGACATTTTGTTTGGCCTGTAGTTTGTCAAAACAGACAATAAGGTTTCTCATTTTGAAGCATTCAATCCATGTATACGGTAGGCTGCTGAGATCTCTGTGTCTGATTTGAAGTCCTCTCTGATTATTCAGAATAATTCAGCTATCAATTTCACTTGGTTTGAACTTTCACGTTTTTCAGGGAGATCTTCGATTCTAGTGTTGTTCCTTTAATATCTGTCTTCCATTGCTGCCATTTTGTCAATGAGCACTTTGCATTCTGAGTTTTCAGCCATTGCCTTTTCATCAATGGCGGAAGTCAATTGTTCAACTATTTCAATACGAGTTGTAAACATTTGCTTAATATCTTCAAGCTGAGTAGTGAACTCATGTAAGTAAACTTATTACTTAAATGATTCTCCAGGTCTTTTATAACTTTATTCTGTTTCTCATTCTTCTTTTTTAGGTTCATTATTTCTTTTTTTTATATCTTCTTAATATTGCTCTCTATATCATTTATGTCCCTCCGAAGTGTGGCAATCATTTCCTTTGTTTCGGTCTTCTCTGCACTCCATAAGAAGATTTGCGAGTCCAATGGGGAGTGCAGGGTATTAGCTGAATGATGACAGTGGAGATGAAAGTGCCCTGCTCAGTTCCAATAATCCTCCTGAATTCTATCCCTAAGGTTTCTTGAATTCTCTTTAACCATCTTTTTTTGCTGGACTAGTATTCAAAAAATTGCTTTGCTGTTTGTTTTGGCTTCACTAGCTATAATTTTTAGTGCTGTTGTGGGTGCTGCCACTTCACAGATGCAGCATGCTGAGTTTGCATGCCATGCCCAGAGATTGTTCACATGGCATCTGTATGTTTTCCCTGTGTTATAGTCTACATAATCCTGTTTTCTCTCACATCCCAAAAGATGGCCAATTTATTTTGACTGGAAATTCCAAATTGGCCTGTGTGTGAAAAAGTACTGCAATGGGACCCTTGTCAGGTGTTGTTTCCATGTGTTACACCTAATGCTGCTGTGATAGGCTCTGGTTTCTCACAACCCTGAACTGGACTAAGTAGATTGGAGAATACTGTGTTATTTTTTGCAAAAAAAATCTTACCTCCGAATAAAGTGCCCGCAAATGTCCTGGAAGATTCTGTTTAAAGCCTTTCTCTCTCCGCATATTGTTCAAGCAGTATCTTTTTAATTTATCACTGGAGCATCGTCCACCAATCCTGACCAGTGTTTCTTTTCTTGGCAGTATTCCTCTTCTTGGTAGAAATTCCAAAATTCCTTAAAATAAGTAACAACAGAATGAAAAATAATCATTAATTAATTTCTAATCGTCAAAGAATGCTCAACAGATATTCCGTTGAATAAACACATAGTAAAGATAGATAGATAGATATGTTATTCATCCCCTAAGGGAAATTCAGGTGTACAGTAGCTCAAACACATCAGTAAAAATTGTTATAAATTATTTTAAAAAATCAAGGAAAAAAACCCATAAATAAATAGATGGTCAATTGGTCAAATGGTCAATTGTTGCAATGTCAGAAGGTAGAGTGGTGACCAGGGGCCTCATGTATAAATGGTGAGTATGCACAAAAATGTTGCATATTCCCGTTTCCACACTCACATCGAGATGTATAAAAACTAAACTTTGCGTAAAGCCATGCACATTTTCACAGCAGGTTAATACCATGCTTATGTACTTTTCTGCTTGGTTTTGCAATTTGGTGGCACCTAGCAGTGCTACTGTTTCTTTGGTCTTTCTTTTTTAGATTCACATCCATGACACGGGCTGTATCAAATACACAAAAATTAATTGCATATTGTTTACAAATTTAAGGCACTTGATTGTAATCACTCTGTAACAATATAATGGTACATGGAATGGCCAAACTGTTCCAAATACAATAGCTGCTTTTGCGTTTTTACTCTTAGTGCACCACTGAGAGTATTTTAACCCACTGTATCTGTGTGGACTGGAAAGCTCTACAGTGGGTTATGTCAAGAGCACAAAGGATTATCAGAATACAGCTTCCAGCCCTGAAGGACATTTATAGCACTCAGGAGAGCCACCAGCATCTACATGGATTCCACTAACCCATGCCACAGTCTATTTGAACGTTTCCCATCCGGCAAACACTTCAGAGCCGTTTCTGCATGGACCTCAAGGCTCAGAAACAGTTTCATCCCAAGAGCTACAAATGCACTCAATCAGTCCATCAAGGGCTCTGGTAAAACTGTTTGTAATTATAATTTCTTGGCCCATCTAATACCGCTAGACTTCTCCAGTGGCTTCAATGATATTCAGCCCTCGTTGCTGGACAAGAAGCAAACTTGAAGAGAAGTGGGATGCTCCATAATCTAAAGGATCACTGATTCCCTAAAACTGGCAGGGCACAGTTAGTGAGACTGCATAGTTGTGTACATCAGAGTGTGATGAGTAATACAAGGGTTCCTCAGGGGATTGCTGTTTCTCCCTTCCTTTCTCCATTCATCTTCACCATATATACTTAGGATATTAAACACAACTCATATTCATGTCATCTGCAGAGAATTTTTGATCACTGTGCTAAAGTCGGCCATATTTAGGCTGGTCTACAGTATAGGAGACTTGCTAACAAGTTTTTGGGGTGGTGTGGTGATAACCACCTGAAAACTAATGTAGCAAAGACTAAGGAGTTGGTGGGGGACTCAGGAGGAAGAGAGTCCAAACTACTTTTCTCTTTATCCATGATAGTAATGTAGACATAGTACATTCAAAGAAATAGATGATACACTGGAATGGACCAATAATACTGAGGCAAACCATCAGAATGCGTCAAGGTTTGAGTTCTTCAATGCTTATAGTAAGATGTTTATTTTCATTTATCAGCCAGTGGTGGTGAGTGCTTTTTCTAGGTGGCTCTTAAGGTTGACAGTGAAATGTAACCAAAATAAATGGGATGACCAGGAAAAGAGTCATTTATCAAGCAAGAGATAAAGAAGACTAAAAGAGAGACCTTCAACCCCCAAAAAAAATCTGAAAAAAGGTAAGGTAAATGTCTATAACTAAGGAGTCTTTAGAAGGAACTAATGAAAGAAAAAAATGCCAATTTTTTTAACATGAATCTGTCAGACTTGGATAATTACGCTTCCATTGATCTTTATATCATCACACGGATGATGCATTTCGCAAAACCACTCTCTATGGCAACCACAAAATGAAATGGCTACTGCAATAAAAAATGATGATGATTGGATGTAAAATGAAAAAATGATCCATTTTAAAATGAATGACACATATATGCAAATGAACAGAAAAAACAGACACAAAGAAATACATCAGGGAACAGAGAATAAAAAAAAAAAACATCACGTCAGGAAAGGGATCGGGGCAGAAGTGGTGATCTTGAGTTTTGAGATTAGATTAGGGAATGCTAATAGATTAGATAGACAAGCTCATCAAAACACTAATTTTGTCACTGGGTCTGGTTTGGACTCTTTAGAAGTAGTGGATGATCATTGAAATCCATCCTGGACAATGTCTCCAACCTCCTCTATGACCTGATCATTTGAGTGAAGAACACATTCAACAACAAACTGGTACCACCATGGTGTTACATTGAGTGCTAAAAAAAGGCTTTAGAACTCCACTATAGTAGGCCAGGGAAGGGGCACCTCCATTGTGCCAGATAGATAGATAGATAGATAGATAGATAGATAGATAGATAGATAGAGTACTACTTTTGTGTTCTGTTTATTGTGTGCATTTTTATTATGGTGCACTAATCTGTTTTGATTGTGCTGGCTATAATTCCATTATTAGGTTAATAAAGTATCTACTGCTAATACTAGTAAAACTTAAAGTTAAGCTCCACTATACCACTTTCTCCTATACAATTCTCTCTATAATAATAAAGAAAATCCTGGGACGAGAAAGACTTTTTAGCCTGGGAAAAGACATGACTTTTTCAGAGAGATACTTTCATGTCCTGCGAGATGAGACTTTGTGCCAAGAGATTTAACCATGAGCGGGGCAGGAAATAAAAGACAAAGAATAGATGACAAAGTAGAATGTCGTAAATGGGTTCCAAAACGTTGGTGCGATACGCATGCAGAGCAGGTTAGAGAAAATGAAAGTACTAAAATAAGAAAGTCCGAAAAAATGATAGTAAAGATTAGATTAACACAAAGAAATGGAAATTATTACATGGTGAAATAATGGAACAGTGAAAAGAGATTGAATAATTGTTCGGATTTAAAGTTAGATTGAAGACCGTATAATTCGTGTTGCCATCAGGGACAAGTAGTGTTTCTTCCCAATGAAGAGGTGTATCCGCGAGAATTAAAACATTTGTTGTTTGGTGAAAGCGAAATCCACATACGCGAGTGGCAGAGATGTGAAGTGGCTGGTGTATAGTGCAGGCCAGGGGGTTGGCGAGCAAAGTGAGTGGGGGCAAAGCCCCCTAGTTATATATATTAATAACCTGAAATTAAGCCTAGGCCTCTGGACATATTGCCAAGCAGCACTAACCAGATTAAGACATGTCTTTTGCTATAGTGGTATCTCAGTTACATACAGAGAAATATTTTGCCACCAATGCGGCACTACCATAAGCCCCCTAAAACTCACAAAATATAGGCGTAAAAAAAAGTACTAATTGTACTACACTTTGTAATATAATGCCTTTAATGATTTCAGGTGAAACTGTTTGGCTGTACTTTTGTGAGCTATTTGTGGTAAATATGTTTAACCATGAATCATAATAACAACCAAATAATTTAATTTCTAAAGCTAGATGTGTGTGATTTTCAGCTGATTTATCATTCAATATAAAATGTATGACTGTTTTGTGAAACAGATTTTGACATTCATACATTGTATCAATGCAATTTCCCTGAAAACAAATTTCCAAAATTATTCTTTAAGTAAGATATTGTTCATTTTTCCAAACTGTTTATGGAATGTTTAATATACTAGAACCGTAATCATAACCGTAAAAAATGAAAATCCAAACATTTAAAAGACAAGGTATCTGCAAAATAGTGACAAGCCTTTTACCTTCCATGAACTGATCCAGTGCATGATTGGTGTAGCACACAACCAAGATTGGGCAGCCACCATTAGGGTTCCAGAAATTACTGTTGTCTAGGAGACTTGCTACAATTTTCAGGCCAACATAGGTCTTTCCTAAAAAAAACCACAAATGTTTAATGATAAGGTTTATAACACTATTAACAAAAATAATAGGAACAGAAATTATTAAAAAGTATGGTGTTACCTGTTCCCGGTGGTCCTTGAATAATCGCCAACTCTTGTGTTAATGCTGTTTGTACTGCCTGTAACTGTGATTCATCAAATGAGAATTTCTCCTTAGAGGGCCAAGAATTTAAATCTAATACATTACACTTTGAGTTACTTAATAAAGCCTCTAATATCTTTATATTACTGAAACTGCTAGAATAGTCCTCAGGATCAGAATCGTCCTCATATAGTTCAAGCTCCTTAATGAAATCTTGTCTGTCATTGACTAGACTCTTGAAGTTGAATTTGTTATGGTTCCCTAGAAAATACTTTGGGGGTGAAATACCAGTATCACAATTTACAATATACTGCTGCATTGCTAGGTCAGCAACACTCATCTCTTGTAAACCTTCAAGTACGTGACGATAGGCCTCAAAAAAGGCAGAGGTTTCAACCATGAGAAAGGAATCATCTTCCTGAACATCTGCCAGTTTCAGCCTACTTTCTTCTGTGAAACTCAAAGTTGTAAGCCCCTCTGCCAGTTCCTTCACATCTCTGTTTGCAATTGTAGCAAACATCATAGTCTCAAAATTGTCCTTAGATAAGCATACGAGGGCTCCAAAGAGAAGACGCTTTGAACTTTCCCATTGAACCAGCTTCAAATTTGAATTGTTAAAATGAACACGGTACAGAATTCCATTATGCGTGCAAATAGGTGCCACTATGTGTGTATCAATGTAAACTCTTATGTCATCAAACCTTTGCTTATGAAGATTTTTTCCACCATAGTAGAGTAACTGGGAAATTCCATCTCTCAGTGGCTTAATAAAGTCTTCTCGTAGAAGTCGAAAATGAGTATCCAAGTAAGTATTAGTGTCTTGAAATTTTTGACCAATAATGTTTGGTCGCATAAATGGTTTTTCAACAATGTGGATGTCTTCATATGTTGGAAAGACTGACATTTGTCTAAAATCTTCAATGTCCAAATTCAGATTTTCTGTTATGTAGGTATAATTGTCGGATCGAAGAGTACCCTCTCTTTTCCTTTCTTGTAAATGTTCAATGATTCTCTGTAGGTTTTTCATATTGTTATCTATTTCTTCAGAAACAACTTGTCCACTTATTTGTAGACTATCAATTTCGCGGTGAACGAGAGTTGCAATTAGAGAGACGTCGATCACGGTGCTGGATGGAAAAACAGAAATCAATGTTAGGTGGATAACTAGGATCTCATTAAGCTGTTCAAGGCTTTGCTGTCTTTTTTGTGTATCACTTTGTTTTGTTATATTCATGACAAACATGGGGAGGATTCTTTTCAGAAAAGCTGAGTCTTTAATGATGGTTAGAAGATGCTGCAAATTATGACGGTTAGTCTTGCTTCTACAAGCTTTACCAAGGACCTTCAAGGCAATATCAGTGAGCTCCTCGGTTAACTCATTCTGTGACAAGAACTCCTGTAAGCCACTCCCTGGAGATGCCAACTTCATTACAAGATCTGAGGACTCCATTGTGTAAATCTTTGTTAAGACTCTGAAATCCAGTGTTGTCACCCGGTATTTTGGTTTTTCAGTTTCAGTCACCTCATCACCTGTTGTAGACAAAAGGAATTTTATGTAAGAATAGCAATTCATGTGACTCATGCAGAAATCACAAGAATGCTTTTCTGATGTTAATTAAACATTGCCATCATGTTCCAAACAAAACAAAGGATTATCTGCTACTTACTTTGAGATCACAATGATTTGTATATCTTTAAATCCATTATTCAGTCTGGTTTCAGACAGCAGCATAGCTGTGAAACTGTTCTACTTCAGGTAACTAATGACTTGCTTATAGCCGTATATTAATTCTATTAGACCTCAGGGCAACATTTGAAACTGTCGAACATGACATTCTACTGTCCAGAATGGGTATCTCTGGCACTGCCCTTCAGTGGTTTAAGTCCTATCTGACTGATAGGCAAGAGTTTGTTAGGCTTGGTAACAGCAGGTCCAACTCAGCGCCAGTCACACAAAGAGTTCCTCAGGGCTAGGTCCTTGGCACTCTGCTCTTCTGTATGTTTATGCTTCCTCTTGGCCATATCAGTCGCAGTTTTGGACTGGGTTATCATTTTTATGCAGATGATACTCAACTATATTTCACTGTTAAAAGTGAAACTTCATCAGAGGTTTCTCAGCTCACAACTTGCCTCAATGAAATTAAAACCTGGATGGGACCGAACTCTTTAAAATTGAATTGCAACAAAACTGAACTCCTGTAAATTGGCACTAAAGCGCAACTTAAGAAAGCTCCTTGAGCATAGGAAAGGTGCTATATAAATAAAATATATTATTATTATTATTATTATTATTAAAATGAGCTCCTTTTCAATCACTCTTGCTGGTGATCTCATCAGACCTTCTTCTAATGCAAGGAGTCTTAGTGTCATTTTTGATTCCTCCCTTTTTTATTCCTCCTGCATAAACTACATTAAGAAAATTCCTTACTTCCACCTCTGTAGCATATCCCATGTTTGCTCATTCCTGTTCTTTCCTAATGCTGAGAAACTTGTCCATGGTTTTATTACATCCTGCATCGATTATTGTAATTCCCTACTGTCAGGTACTGCTTCTAATCTTATATCACATCTCCATTTAATTGAAAACTATGCTGCAAGAGTCCTTACACGAACCACTGAGTATATAGCGTCCATCCTGCTTCACCTTCACTGGCTTTCTGTGTCTTACAGGATTGAATATAAAATTCTATTAATAACCTGCAAAGTTTAAATGGCCTTGCACCGGACTACATCAGTGACCTTCTCCATCACTAGGCTCCTGTTCACCTACTAAGGTCCTCTTGTTGTGTCCAACACTAATCTGCACTCTATGGGTGACAGGGCCTTCAGCTGTATAGAACCCAGACTTTGAAATGATCTCCCGAAATGAATGAGATCAGTTGACTCCATTCATTCTTTTAAGCAACAACTGAAAACTCATTTATTCAGGAAGACTTTTAATTTAACCTGACATTCTGACATTTCTTCCAGTTTATCTCTTGTAAAGCCCTGGGCACATACAGCCACCCTATACTCGACACAGACAGGCACAGAGATGAGTTTTGCACACACACAGTTTATTTACAATTCACAGCACAAGATAAAGCAGAGCACAACACAGTCTCCCTTCCCTGTCGCCAGTCCCTCCGCTTCCACTCTTTTTCCCGACTCTGGCCATTGAATGGTGGTGACTGGCTCCCTTTATAGGGCACCCGGAAGGACTCCAGGTTCCCAACGAGCTTCTGGGTATAGCAGAAGGGCTGCCAAATAGGGCCCTGTAAAAGTCCATGCGCCCCCTGGCGGTGGGTACGGGCCCCAGTAAGGTTGAGCTGCCATGCTCTTGACCCTTGGCACTGCTGGAATCCAAGGGGGCTGCCCTCTGTTGGCCCGGGGGAGAAACTGTCGTGAAAATACTCTCTCCCCCGGTCCTTACATACTCTGGGTGTCCTGACTGGCTATCCACCACACTCTCTGTCTAGATGCTCAGGATAATTTGTGTGTGTGTTATATCACAAATTATGTTATTTGTTTAGGCTTTTCTTTTAGCATTGAATTTAGTACAGTGGAACCTCGGTTTGCGAGTAACTTGGTTTACGAGTGTTTTGCAAGACGAGCTAAATTTCTTAATAAATTTTGACTTGATAAATAAGCGATGTCTTGCAATACGAGTAGTATGGATACACTTTGTCTGCTGAGCGTCATGTGATCACAACTGAGCTGATGGTTCTTCTCCCTCCTTATCTCTCTCGCTCGCATCTCTCTCTCCTTATCTCGCACGTGTCTCTCTCTCTCGGGCAATCATCTCCTATTCTCCGTCTGAGTCTGAGTGCCTCACTCATATAGTCAACATCCGTACGAGTGTATACTGTTTACTACAGCATTGTGACTGTGTGTGTGCACGCGCACGTGTGTGCTTTGAATTGCGAGTCCCCGTCTTGCGCCCCAAAACACGAAGCCGAGTCTCAGCACTTTAACAACACCAGCTTTATTCAGCTTGAAACAGCAACAGCGCTGTTATTTATTGTAGCGGGATCTTTATAATGTTCCTTGTATCACCCATCGACGGCAGGCACTTACAGCATATCCGCGATCTTTTTCGATACGCTTATACGGCGAACTGCTACAGCGCTGGGAGACTGCGATTCCTTTGGGACACTCTTCACCGTGTCGTCCCGTTTAGAAACTCACTCACACCAGCCATGATTCTTTTTAAAGGTAAAGTGCAGGTTAATTTGTTTTATGTATTTTTACTTTATATTTTGTATTAATCATTTTTATATGAATACTTTTGGGTTGTGGAACGAATCATCTGAGTTTCCATTATTTCTTATGGGGAAATTCACTTTGATATACGAGTGCTTTGGACTGCGAGCACGTTTCCGGAACGAATTATGCTCGCAAACCGAGGTTCCACTGTATTTTACTCTGGTTATTTTTTTCTCTTTATTCGATTTATTGCTTTGTCTATCCTGTTCTAGTGTTCTATGTGTAAAATATTTGTATTCAATGTTAAATATGTCCTGCTCTTCTTTCTGTGACTCTATGAAGTGCCCAGAGCATGGGAAAGGCACTATATAAATAAAATGTATTATTATTTAAAGGGTAGCAGACATTTTGATTTAAATTTGGACTTAATTCAGATTGTATGCCATGTTTACCAGCACTTATTATAGCCAATGTGATGTAGGCAGTGCTTGAAAATGTAAATCTTGAGCAGTACAATCTCATAACAATGGCTTCTGGATACTCCTAGTCCATTTAAGACATACTGAGTTTACGTCCATATTTTCTGATATTTTGAAAAATTTCAAAAGATACATGGGAGTCTTTGAAGTGCCATGACACACCTTTGGATAGAGAGCTATTCATTTCTGTGTCTTAAATATGCGATGAGAGACAGCCAAACATATTTCAAAATAATTTAAATTCCTTACCTGTTTGTCTCGTATTATCCCATGATGCGTTTAAGAGGTTTGGTTGACTTCCAATCTTTTTTGCAGCAAGAAGTTGACTTCTCCCTTGCTCTCTGCTTGGCTGAACATCTCAAAAGAAAACACCATGAAATTAAACATTACGTTACATTTTCAGCTTAATCAGCTCCACTGTGATTGAAGAATTATTGGTTACTCCCTTCTTAACACCATGTCTGTCTGTATGTTCCCTACACAATCCTACACCCTTTGCCGTTTTGTATCACATTTTGCATAGTTGCTCTCTAAGACCATATGGAAAAGATAAACTACTTTGGAACACAAAAATATGACCCTGGGGGTCCCAGTGTTTCTTTTTCCTGTGTTCTACAGTTTGCACAACAGTGCCACCTAGTGGCTTACAGCAAGCGAATCATCTGAACAGACTGAAGCCAGACTAGCAGACAAAATGACCAGCACTTAACTTTACTCGCCCAGGTAATGCCACATGCTGTAAAATGTAAAATAAAAAGAAATATCATGCACTTTTGCAGAGGCATGTTCAGTGAAGGGGCGGCACAGTAGTGCAGTGGGTAGCACTGCTGTCTCGCATTTAGGAGACCCGGATTCACTTCCCAGGTCCTCCCTGCGTGGGTTTCCTCCGGGTGCTCCGGTTTCCTCCCACAGTCCAACGACATGCAGGTTAGGTGCATTGGCAATCCTAAATTGTCCCTAGTGTGTGCTTGGTGTGTGTGTGTGTGCGCCCTGCGGTGGGCTGGCACCCTGCCTGGGGTTTATTTCCTGCTATGCACCCTGTGTTGGCTGGGATTGGCTACAGCAGACCCCCTTGACCCTGTGTTAGGATATAACAGGTTAGATAACGGATGGATGGATGTTCAGTGAAGCTTAATCAAGAGTGGAAGTGCAGCGTGTGGAATGGAAGTTAAAATCTATTGCTAGCTTCTGTATGAAAATCTGCATGTTCTCTGTATGGCTAGGTATTATTATAACAGATAAATAAGCGTGCTTACATAGAGTAGGGCTGCCAGAGTGGAATGCAGTTCTTGGCTACTTTATCGTCCAATTAAGATGCCAAACGTATGACAAGTTTTCTGATAAGCTTAATTAAAAATATAAGAAAAGACTAGAATTTCTGCTTTCCGTTGTAATCTCTGTTATAAAATGCAACTCACCCCCCCTATGAGGGGGCTTTTTGCACTTAGTCTCTGTAAGGCAAAGACCCTCTACTCACCAAGTATAAAGAAATAAAAGAATTCTGCTTGTTTGAATTGGTGTCTGCCTGCTGTTGTCTCGAACCTTTGTCCACAAGCGCAACACAAAATAAAATCAAAGGGTTGTTGTTTAACTCCTGTTTTGTCGTCTTTTCTTTATAATTTAAGCACTATGAATCGTCCACCTGAAACTAAGAGGTTGACAGTTTGACCCTCTTACTATCTTCATTTCAATTTGCAGAATTATGCAACCCAGAAATTACATGCCTGCCTTGGAAATGATATGTTACACTTACAATTCCATTTATAGGTAAAAATACCAGTTCAGAAGGAAATGGGGATGTTAAAAATTGTGACAAAATATAGAAGTGATTGACTTTCAAAAGGAGAATCCAAAAGAATAGTCATTTGCCAGTAAGGAGTTAATTAGGTTTATTTGATTAAAGCCTTATTGTTATAAAATGGAGACAAAAACATGGCAAAAGTGTGAGTGAGGCCTCCTAAAACCTTGTAAATCATGCCAGGACTTTCAGCAATCTGCCCAGAAGAGGCTCCCGTTAAATCATTCTGGTCCCAACTACTACATGCCGGCTCCAGCCGAAGCAGTCCCCAAAAATGGAGAGTTGGCGTTAACAGTCCAAAATACAAAGCAAGTCTTGCAATAAATTGAAATGTCTCACAAGTGAGTGATAAACCATGAAACTCTGACTTTCAGGGACGATTCTCACAAAGAATATTTATAAATTGATAGATTTATTTAACAGAAATAGAAAAATATAGGCAACTACTCAAAAGAGCACAACCAATTGGCCTAAGAAGGAAATCTGCAGCAAACAGGTCCCAATACACAATGCAAAGACAAACTCCATGAAATCAAAGCAAAATGATTCAGAAAATCCAAAGTAATAGCAATACTTGCTCAGCTCCCAATTTGATCTCGAAGACATGATATTTGAGCTGCCGCAAAATAAAAGAAGTCAGAGAAGAAAAAAATGTCAGACCTAATAATTAGAAGTTCAGTTGGAGTTCAGCATATGCAAAGTCCACACACTTTTATTAACCCACATTTCCCTGCTACAAAAATACTGGCAAAGAAAGATCAGGGCATGGATTGTAATCAAAAATACTGAGGCAAAAAAAAAAAACCTAATGCCCAACCAAGATACTAGCTAGAATCAATGTCAAAAAGCGATAGATACTGTTCAAAACCAGAAATACAATAAATAACTAGCCAACTCTGTTTTGGAAAAATGAAAACCAAAAAGCTCAGATGCGACTGTACGAGGTGAGACACAAAAATAACCGGATTGGTAAAAAAAAATATTTACTGATGAATTATAGCATTCTAAACATTGTCACCTTCTCTATACTCCTCCTCCCGATCTCTACTCCGCATCATACGTATCTTCCACTGATTGAAACAGTGCTGGAAGCCATCTTGCTTGAGGCTCTTCAACAGGCTTGCCATTTCTGTCTTGTCTTGTCTTCTGTCTTGAAAAATGTGTTCCCTTCAGGTCACTTTTGATTTTCGGGAACAAGTAAAAATCACAGGGATCTAAATCGGGCGAATAGGGAGGATGATCAAGGATAGGAATGTTTTTGCCAGCAAAAACTGCTTTACGGAAAAAGAATTGTGCACAGGAGCGTTGTCTTGTCTTGTCTCACTGTTCGCTTTTTTCATCTGACATTGTCGCAGCAACTCATGTAGCGATTGTTGTGCAAATACTGACTGGGCTATTCACAGGATATACCTAGCCGGTCGGCGGTTTGGGAGGGCATGTAAGAGGGGACATAGTTCTATGAGTCACGTCCAGCCGACCTCCTGACGGTTTTCCAGGAAAGCCCCAAGCCCAGTCCGTTTATTTCTGTGGCTCACCTCGTACATCTATTATCAACTTATAAACGGCCTCACCAGTGACATCACGCACAACAACTTCCTCAAGTCCAATTTGGAAACCATACAACAACATCATGGCAATGAAAACCTAACACAGTGGCGTCCACAGGTGAATGAAAAGATAAAGAAAATAATCATTAAAACCTCCTGAGACTTGACATAAATAGCCAGAAAGAAATGCTCAAGAGTGGTGACATCGGGGCGGCACTGCCTCCTGAGGCTCCAACAACAACAACATTCATTTTATTTATTTATAGAGCATGTTTTCATACAAATGATGTAGTTTAAAGTGCTTTACAAGATGAAGAAAGAAAAAATATAAAAATAAGATTGGGCAATACTAAATAACAAAAATAAAGTAAGGTCCAATGGCCAGGAGGACAGAAAAAGCAACGAGAAAAAAATCAAATCTGCAGGGGTTCTGAGGCCACAAGACCACCCAGACTTCACTGGGCATTCTAGCCAACATCAATGATCTCAATCAGTCCTCATGGTTTTCAGGTCTCACATGGAAGAATTAGATGATGATAGTCATGTGGACATCTGGCCTTCAGTCCATCCAAGTAAGGACTGCATGGTGCCTTGATCAGGTGGTATGGAGGTGCACTTATAGTTACAGTACATAATTACAAACAAAACAGAAATAATAAATCAAAAACAACAGTAAAACATAAAATACAGATACATTCAGGCAGTAATATACCTGTTATCACAAAATCTAAAATAGAAAATAAAATCTACAATCAAAAGCAAAAGCTAAAAATCCTTAACCCTGTCCCTTTGTCTTTCCTAGTAAAACCTACTGTTTGTAGATGTTGTGAGACTTTGAACTGAAGACTGGAAACGATTATGCATACTGCCATTTTGTATAATAACTGCATGTTGAAATATCAAATCACACTAACATCACCAGTAATTGATATCTTAATTGACAACAATCTGGCGTCCCAAAATTGTCACCGAAAATGGTGATGTGCGGATATCATTTCCATAGTTTTATGCAAAAATAACAATACTCTTACTGACAATAAAGCATGCAAATTCAAAAAGATCTTTAAAATGACACCACATGAGTTCTTAAAAGATAAGTTCATTATTTTTTCAAATAAAATTATTCCTTCATAAACATGGTATACATGCATTTGCCACACAAATTGTGCTCTGAAGTGAAGTGTTTTCTTTCAATTTAAAAAAATAAAGAGCCAGTCCTTGTGTTTTATAATGGAGACTAATGGGGCATGGAGCACCACTGGAAAATAAAAGCCAAAGAAACTTACAGGTGAAGCAGCAAAAGTTTCAATATAAGAAAACCTGCCTTCTGTGTTTCTGTGACAATAAAAGGGACATGGAAATAATTATTTTATCGCATATTCCTCGTACTGTTTTTCTCGTGGTAAGGAAACGTTTTCTACTCACTTGTGTGAATTCTCACATAAATATGGAAGTAAATCAAAACAAAACCAACCAACCATGTGGCATGGAAAGTTTAATGTGACTTGGTCTTTGGAGAGAAAAACACACCCTGGGGGTGAAAGATTGAGACAGAAGAAAACAAATGCTGAGATGGTGTGCGCAGCTGGTCTACTTTTAACATGGCAGCATCTCATAATACTGATGTTTTTCTGTTCAGAAATGACTATTTTACAAGGTGTGTGCAATCACAAGATGTAGGTAAAAGATCAACAACAGTCTTAGATGTATTTGGTAAGTTTTTAAGCTTTTATTTTCTGTTAATCTCCCGTGCCCCTTTAGCACAAATAAGAGCAAGATATTTTTTAAAACCCATAGAAAATGCCTAACTTCAGAACACTATTTCACATGGCAAATGGATACATGCCATGTTTATGAGGTAATAATTTGACTTGAAAAATACTGTACTTATCCTTTCACAATACTTACTACTTGGTCTTCTGTTCCAAGAAATATTTAAAAGGTTTTGTTGACTTCCAGTCTTTTGTGCCACAGAAAGTCGAGTGCTGTGTCCGTGAACATTTTTGGAATTATCTGAAGAAATAAAATAAAGCAAAAATTTCTAAACTGGTTTAGTTTACACAATTATTTTCAAAATTTTCTTATAAACATAGAGTTATGGAGGAATAGAATTGGCAGCAACAACCACTAACCATAAATCCAAGGTAAATTAGGCCTAAACAGAGTGAGACGGAAAACCTACTCACTGAACTACCTGGACATTTGCTTAAATTTGTTTTGTTCATTTTTAGAAAAGATCCAGCACTAGAGTAGTAACAACAGCACATCAACATCTTGACCTCCAGGTTGTGTGACTGGCAACGGGCATAGCGATAGTAAGCAACATAGCCGCAGCTGTGCAGGAACATCAACAAAATGGAGATGACCATGTAACAAGCAGAACACAAAATGGCATTGACAAAATAACAATTGATTTTATAAGCATTGTTGCATAGGGAGTTTCTCATGGGTCAATGCCAAGGTAATCCACGTGAAATGATTGCTGAAGTGACACCAGCACTAACCTCTGTTCCATATTCTTTCCTAGAGCAGCAGCACACCGACAGGAAATGCTCTGACATCACTTCCAGAGAATCATCTGTAGCCCCGCCCCTTCCGCCTGTGGCCCTATTTAAACAGCTTGCTGACTGGGAAGTTGCCTTTCCCTTTGGAATCAGCAACCAGCTATTTTGCTGAAGCAGGATGAATTTATATTTCAGGATTAGAAGATGAAATGCTGGGTCAAAACCAAAGACAAAAACTGACCTTTGTCTAAGCCAGAAACGTGAGACAAGAAACAGAAATTTTAGCTAAGAAAATAAGTTAGAAAACCAAGAACGAATATACCAAGAAGCACACCTGAAGTCTTTTAGAATAATCCAAACACAGATACTGAAACGGTGTATAATATGATCTTATATATATGGTCACACCGATGACATCATGTAAGTGCTCCTCCTGGACTACTCTGGGACGCTGCCTTGGCAGTGATCCACATGAAGCTCACCATAATGGCACCATGCATCAAAATTCAAAATGATACTGTGATAAGACATTCAAATATTTTAAGTTAGTCAGGATTTAGGATCCGATTAAATATTTGTATCAAATTCCTCAACCTCAGAAACTGCACAGTAGCCATCAAGAAATCCAAGGAATTCCTCAGGAAAGCGAAAAACTAAAAAAATAAAAACACCAATCATAATACCAATCATAATACCAATGAGGCCAGACCTCCAGATGTCAGCTAACTTCTTGGACTAAAAAGCCATATTCAGCATTTATGCTGTATCTACACTCACCTAAAGGATTATTAGGAACACCATACTAATACGGTGTTTGACCCCCTTTCGCCTTCAGAACTGCCTTAATTCTACGTGGCATTGATTCAACAAGGTGCTGAAAGCATTCTTTAGAAATGTTGGCCCATATTGATAGGATAGCATCTTGCAGTTGATGGAGATTTGTGGGATGCACATCCAGGGCACGAAGCTCCCGTTCCACCACATCCCAAAGATGCTCTATTGGGTTGAGATCTGGTGACTGTGGGGGCCATTTTAGTACAGTGAACTCATTGTCATGTTCAAGAAACCAATTTGAAATGATTCAAGCTTTGTGACATGGTGCATTATCCTGCTGGAAGTAGCCATCAGTGGATGGGTTTATGGTGGTCATGAAGGGATGGACATGGTCAGAAACAATGCTCAGGTAGTCCGTGGCATTTAAACGATGCCCAATTGGCACTAAGGGGCCTAAAGTGTGCCAAGAAAACATCCCCCACACCATTACACCACCACCACCAGCCTGCACAGTGGTAACAAGGCATGATGGATCCATGTTCTCATTCTGTTTACGCCAAATTCTGACTCTACCATTTGAATGTCTCAACAGAAATCGAGACTCATCAGACCAGGCAACATTTTTCCAGTCTTCAACTGTCCAATTTTGGTGAGCTCGTGCAAATTGTAGCCTCTTTTTCCTATTTGTAGTGGAGATGAGTGGTACCCGGTGGGGTCTTCTGCTGTTGTAGCCCATCCGCCTCAAGGTTGTGCGTGTTGTGGCTTCACAAATGCTTTGCTGCATACCTCGGTTGTAACGAGTGGTTATTTCAGTCAAAGTTGCTCTTCTATCAGCTTGAATCAGTCGGCCCATTCTCCTCTGACGTCTAGCATCAACAAGGCATTTTCGCCCACAGGACTGCCGCATACTGGATGTTTTTCCCTTTTCACACCATTCTTTGTAAACCCTAGAAATGTTTGTGCGTGAAAATCCCAGTAACTGAGCAGATTGTGAAATACTCAGACCGGCCCGTCTGGCACCAACAACCATGCCACGCTCAAAATTGCTTAAATCACCTTTCTTTCCCATTCTGACATTCAGTTTGGAGTTCAGGAGATTGTCTTGACCAGGACCACACCCCTAAATGCATTGAAGCAACTGCCATGTGATTGGTTGATTAGATAATTGCATTAATGAGAAATTGAACAGGTGTTCCTAATAATCCTTTAGGTGAGTGTATTTCATTGCTTTTTCTTTATTCATCTGGGTATTAAACAAGGCGTCACATGGGACACCAACCCTTTATGATCTGTCGGTAATTTTATTTTTAGAGCATCCAGAAAAACACATTAAAAAATTTCAAAGCTGAAAAGCGCAGAATCTAAAGAGGGCCAAACACAGATTAATGACAGGTCATTTTAAACCTTTCTATCATGACTCTCAACATCTTAAAATGAAAACATTTAGCTCCTTCAAACTTTCCTTATTCGAGCTGAAATTAAGTCTAATCACGCTCCTCTTGTCTTTTTCAAGTCCAACTTTATCCTTTCCATAATACAGAAAAAAAAATGTTATTCCTGATTAGCACTCGTTAGTGTGTTGTCTTTCTTAAAAATTAACCTCCCTAGATATGTAGTTGACAAAGCCTGCCATATTAGCCTTCTTCATCGCATCTGTCTGGATGTGGACAGTGACATGTCCACTGGGATTCATAATTCCTTCTAATAAGGATGTGCTTTCAAATATCCGCTAGTCGTAATTTCAAGGTTTGATCAGCCAACCCAGGATCTTGTGGTCTAACAGGGCTAAAGTACTTTCATTTTCTTTTTTTCTCACACTGGTTTACTCTTTGCTGTGTTCATTAGTTTGTTTCTTCAAGTCACTTTTCTCAAAAGCTTGAGCAGCACAGTACTTGACAACACTTCAACATCAAACGAGAACACAAATATCTTTGACTTACACACTGTAATCTTTGGATGAGATGGGTTCATCAGCTGGCACACATAAATCCTTTAAGAGACTTTGGAATACTTGATTAATCTGTACGCTTTCTGTGAGGGACAGTTATACATTACTGAAGACAACCTAGCTGGCAACGAGGATGTGGATGAGTCAGTGATGCAGGCCTTCTATGTTGATAATTACTTACAAACTGTACAGACACAGCACCAGGCCATAAAGCAGATCAACAAAATGAGATCCTTACAAGCAGGTTTTCAAATAAGACAGTGGTCCAGGAATGTCCTTGATGCTGTTGACCATCTACCCTCTGAGACAAGATCAGAAGACACTCAGGTATGGCGTACTGCAAACAAAGCTGACCCACACAAATGCACAACCTAACTATTGTCCACATATCGCACTTCAGACGGGGCGGCTGCTCCACCCATGTCTGTGACGGCACACTTAGAAACAGAAGTCACTGCCACAACAGATCACAATATGAAAGTTTCCCTAAAGACAATCGGTTCTCTGAGGGCTAACAAACCTGTCCCTTCTAACAGTCATTTAAGTTCACTTGCTCCCACTCTAGTTTCTTCCTTGGGTCTGATTCAAGTAGGTGGCAGACTCCGCAAGATGCACTTCATCCTTACCTTGACCATTTTGAATACGAAGCAGGGAATTTTGCACACTTTCACTGTACTCATTTCTGTCTGTAGTGCTAACTGAACACCACAGAGAACCAAAAGTGATGAAATCAGAAAGTATTCAGACTCTTCACTTCTTTCACATTTTGTTATGTTGCAACTTTTGGCTGAAATCATTTAAATTATTTTGTTTCTCTCATCAAGCAACACACAATACCCAGAATGACAAAGCAAAATCAGGATTTTAGAAATATTTGCAAATTTAGTAAAGATAAAAATAAATTGAAATATCACATTGACATGCATATTCAGACCCTTAGCTATGATACTTGAAGTTTGGATTAGGTGCATCCCATTCTATTGATTATCATTTAGATGTTTGTACATCCTGTTTGGACCACCCGTGGTCCATTCCATTATTTGGACATGAGTAAGTAAGACACACAACTGTCTATTGAAGGTCCCACAGATGTCAATGTGTATCAGAGCAAAAACCAAGCCATGAGGCTGAAGGAATTGCCTGTGGAACTTACAGACAGGATTGTATCAAGACAAAGATCTGGAGAAGGCTACAAAACAACTCCTACGATATTGAAGGTTCCCAAGATAATAGAGGCATCCATAATTCTTAAAGGGAAGAACTTTGGAAGAACCACAGTTACAGTACAATACAATACAACTCAACTTATTTTTTGTATAGTGCTCTTCACTGAGTGCAAGCAGAGAACGCTGTGAACATACTCTCAGGGAAAATTCAAATATAAATTATACAGAATACTAAATACAGAAGGGATGCCTATAAAAATCCAGATTTACTAAAATAAACAGAAAAATAAAGTAGACACTTATTAACATAAATGGAAACCAACAATATCTGTCCATTAATTAACTGCAGAAGTATATAGCAGGTTGACAAAGGAGGAGACTAACATTGACATAGACAAAGTCACAGTCCAGGAGACCTCGGCCAACTAGTCACCTACCCCATCATTCTATACCTTCAGTTGACTAATCAAAGAGAGGTGATCAAGAACCTGATGAGCTCCAGAGAACTTGTGTGAAGAAGGGAGAAACTTCCAAAAGGACAAACATTACTGGGCTTTTTGACAGAATGGCCAGACAGAAGTCTCTCCTCAGCAAACGTTGTTGGGTATTTATGCATTTTTTTGTGTTTTATGGTTGTTTTTATTAATTGGAATTCCTATGTGTCTTATTCTTATGTTATTTCTGTTATTTTGTTAACCATGTACTGTCTCTTTAAATGTCCTTAGGTTCCTTACCTTTTGCCTATCACCACCAGGAACTGCCCTCTGCTCTATAAAAATAATGGATTCCCACAATTCCTAGCAGTTCATTTTGAATAAGCAAGGGAGTGGTGAGTTCCTGTACCTTTCTTGCTCTGATTTTTGAGCTCATGCTCCGGTTTTACTTTCTCATATATGAAGTATAGGAAAAATATTGCAATCGTCCAAAGATTCGATGTCGAGATTTTAATAAATCTCAACATTTTAGACCTCCCTGACTTTCTCGTATATGTATAGGGAAATTATTGGAATCTTACAAAAAAAATCCATTTCGAGAATTTGAAAAATCTTGATGTTTTAGACCTTCCTGAGTCCGAAAATACCATTTTTGGAATTATGTCTGTGTGTCTGTGTGTGTGTGTGTGTGTGTATGTAAACATGATAACTTGAGTATGCTTTCACTTAGGTCAACCAAATTGCGCATATAAGTATTAGGTAAAAAAACATAGATTTCAATCAACTTTTGGGCTATTTTTGCTAACCAGAAGTGGTACTTTACATTTTATTCATGCAGCTGCAGAGTCCGATTTATTCAACTTTACTTTTATAGTAATTGTTCAATATATTATTAATTTGATTTGATTTTGATGGTTTTTTAATGTACATAATATAAATATATTATCATTGTCTTGCGGTTTACTCCTCAATTATTCATCCCTATATCTAAGCATAAGAGAAAGTCTAGGGGAGACCATTCCCGATTTATTATCTTTACCTTTGGACTGTATATTTTGCCTTGGATTACCTGTTTGTTTAAGCTACTCCATCACTAATTAGAGCTTAATGTATTGTTTGGATATTTTTAATTAAGAACAATCCTTTTTATTTTATAAATACTCTACTTGATCTCTATGGTACTAGCTCTGATTTTTGATGAAAAGTGTGGGCGGTTTTGGGATTGACTTTGTGACTTGCATAATATAAGGCTACCTATTACAGAAAAACACACATGGAAGCATACTTGGGAGTTTGCAAAAAGGCACTGAAAGGAATCTCAGACTATGAGAAACAAGAAACTTTGGTCTGATGAAACCAAGATTACCGTCATCTCTGGAGGAAACTAGGCACTGCTCATCATCTGTACAGTACCATTCTAGCGGTGAAGCATGGTGGTGGCATCATCATGCTATGCAGTTGATTTTTAGTGGCAGGGACGGGGAAAACAGAACTAAGTAGAGAGATATACTTCATAAGAACCTGCTTCAGGGTGTGCTGAACCTCAGACTTGGAAAAAGGTTTCTCCTTCCAACAGCTGTTCAATGGTCTTCATCTATCCTGGCAGAGTTTAAGAGGGTCTGTAGAAGAGAATGGTGAAGTTTCCAGGTGTTCGAAGCTTGTTTTCTCACACCCAAGAAGACTCCAGGCTGGAACAAGTGTCAAAGGTGCTTTAACTAAGTACTGAGTAAAGGGTCTGAATACTTGTGGAATATTTCAGTTTTTTATTTTTTATAAATTTGTAAAAATTTTGAAAATTTTGTTTTAGGTTTGCCATTCTGAGGTATTGTATGCTGCTTGAACAGGGAGAAAAATAATTTAAATTATTCTAGCATAAGACTAAAACATAACAAAATATAAAAAACGTGAAGGGGTCCAAACTCTTTCTAAAGGCACTGAAGTAGACAGACATGTAACTTAGTAACACAAAGGCTAAATGACTAAAACATTTAAAAACAATAGTTTATTCCCAATCACACAGATTATATGCATTCAAACAAACTACACTGACGTCATTAATATGTAAAAAAATTGCTTAGAACTTGTATACATAGAGGTACGGCATCAAATACAACCTTGCTGGATGTTTAACAGTTAAATGGTATTTGGGGAAAATAATATGGCAAACTACTACTTCAGGCTGCAGTTAATTTAAAATTTGATTATGTCGTAATTGTTTCATTGTTGGCAAAATAAAGGCTAGGAGTAAAGTGTAACAAAACTACATGAAAGGTTAAAATAAATATGGCTTTATTTTCTTACCACTAATCCTCCAGTTGGTACTGTGAGATCTGACTCTCGGCCCAGTCCATCCAGTGACATTACTCTCTGTGTCTAATGACAGATTAAGCAGGTTTGCAGGACTCCTACCACGAATACGATGATATCCACCTCTTCTGGATTCAGAGTCTTTAGTAAAAACAAAAGAAAAGGAAAGGAAAAAGTTATTAATTTTACTTAAACAAATCACAAAATGTTAGAACATAAAATAAACATTTCTCCTTGATCATGGAAACGCTCATTATGGAACTTATCAGAGGTTATCAATAGCCCGTCCTAACCATTTCTTGTACAAAAAGATGCACATTTAATATAAGGTCTTTGCTAAACCTCAACCTGCTGCTCACAGAAACTGCGACAATATTACAAACCCATGTTTAAATAATCCCACTCATCTCAGGAGATTTAATAGTCTACAAGATTTTTTCTCTACATTATGTAAGATGTTGTTTTTCCTGTTGTCTTAAGGTTTAAGTGTTTAAAGTTCCAATCATCATGCCTGTCTATCGATCTGATGATGATACTGTCCATCTCCTTCACTCCCCCTCCTCTGTGTATGCTTGTGGATGTACAGGCCAAGTTGGTAAAAGGCAGACCCGGGGGCACGATGGACAAGGGAACTGCACCCCAGGCTCATTGGGTTGGTTTTGATTGTGATATCTTGCCATTCTCTTTTCCTCTTGTTGATGGGTCTGTTGTTGTTCAAAGTGATGGACCCCTTCGATTACTCTATCGCCAAAGCATGCGGTTCAAGTATCTCAAGCTGCATGTGTGGAATGGAGCAGGTCTTGCGAGAATGCTTCAAGTAGTCCTTCCAGCATTTCTTCGATCCACCTTGAGGTTGGGATCCTTCAGCAAGTTCATTGCACAGGACCATCCAAGGAAGGCGAGACTTATTCATTGGGAATAACATGCCCGGTCTATCGGAGGATGGCTGAGCAGCATGGCCTCAATGCTGATTGATGAGCAGCATTCCAGAATTTTAGTGTGTGGAACCCTGTCCTCTCAAGTGAGGCAGCAGATGTGAAACACTTCTAGTATGCGGATATGCTTACAGTAGGGAGTCTAGGACTCTCATCCATAAAGGAGTGTTGATATACATACCATGTGATGTACTACAACCTTGGTTGACATGCAGAGATCTCGGTTACAGAAGACATGCTTGTGTAGACGGTCAAATGCAGTGAAGTCTAGTTGGAGGTGGTTTGCAATTTCCTCAGCCACATAGGCATCACTAGGCATTATGCTTCCAAGGTAGAGGAAGGATTGTATGTTTCCTAGTGTCTTGTTGCCAATCTTGATTTCCACTGGAGGATCAGTGTCTTAGAGGTGCTGATTTCCTTGCCCATCCAGGAATAGGCTTAGTGTAAGGGCTCAGTGGTTTTCTGAAGGCTTTCTGGGTGAAGACACCAGCAACATTGTCAGCATACTGGAGCTCATAAATGATTGTCAAGGAGGTTTTCAAGTGGGTTGACAATCTTCGGAGGTTAAACATATTGCTATCCAGTCAGTGCCAGATCCGCACTCCCATCAGTGGCGTCCATTGCCATTTCTGGAGAGAAGAATTATGGTGACATGTAAATATTAAAAAGCATCAGAGCCAGGACACAGCCTTACCTGACACCAACAGTAATTTCGAAGGGAGCAAATGTTTCCCCACCAACAAAGACCTTCACCATCATTCTAACATGAGATAGAGCATACTGAGAAATTTCAGGGGTCATCCAAACTTATGCAGCACTTCCCAAAGCATCTCACGGTTGACGGTGTCAAATGCTTTCTGCAGGTAAATGAATGCAAAGCTGATATCTTGCTGGTGTTCCCGAGCCTACTCTAGGAGTTGGCGAATGACGAAAATCATGTCAATTGTGCTGCGTTTGGAACGAAAGCCTGCATGTGACACCGGAAGTACTCTGTCTGCAACATATCGAAGTACCCAGAGAAGTGTGACATGGCCAAGGACTTCAAAGCAACATTCAGCAGTGAAATACTGCAGCTGTTGCCACAGTCTGATCGGTCCACTTTTCTTTTTGTAGACGGTGACGATGGTAGCATGTTTGCATGAGTTTGGAATTTTCCCAGTTTTGCCAAGCTTCCAACATAAAGTGAAGAACAAGAAGATTAAGTCTCCCATATTCATATATTTCGGCTGGTATTGTGTCTTCACCAGGGGTCTTCATGTTCTTCAGGGCATGGACGGCAGTTTGGACTTCATGGAGGGTTGGAGACTTATCTAATTCTGGAACCTGAGGAAGTAAGGACTGAAGGATTGGCATGGATCTTTTGGTTCAACAGTTCTCAGAAATGTTCTGCCCAATGATCCAATATCTGTTGCTTGTCTTTGAGGAGCTCTGCCCAATGATCCAATATCTGTTGCTTGTCTTTGAGGAGCGTCACAGCATCTGTGGTCCGGACTGGAGCTACATTACGTCAATAAGAACCATAAAATCCTTAGATGACATTGTAGAACTCATAGATTTTGTTTTCATCTGCGTAGTGTTGGATTTCAGTGGCTTTGTTGATCCACCAGTTGTTCTTGATTTCACAAAACCTACGTTGTGTAATTGATCTAGCTTCTTTCTATTTCTGCAGGAGGGCAACTGATTACAGATTTGTAAGATTAACTTGGAATGCTGTATTCTTGGCCTCCGGGAGGGGAAGAATCTTGTCTGTGGCATCCAGAATCTAGTCTGGGTTCTTCCTCTTGAAAAATCCAAGGGCTTTCATGGAGGAGGACTGCAGGGCTGTGATCAGCGAAGTCCATAGATCATCAACATCAGGATTGGTAGTCATGATATCATATCATTGCCTGAAGAAGGGCCCTCGAGTTGCCTCGAAAGCTTGCATATCGTAATCTTTTTAGTTAGCCAATAAAAGGTGTCATTTTGCTTAACTTCTCACTAGAAGCACTCAATTATATGGCTATAGCGGAGTGGCTAAACAAAAGTTACTGCTGAATTAAAACCAAATGTGACTTTAAAGGACTCTGAGAGCATGAGTCTTAGATTCTCTAAACTAATGACAGAAATATTCAACTATGTGAGCAGGACTCCAAGCACAATGTCTGTCATATACCAGGCACTGCTCATCACTTGCCTAATGCCATCCCTGTGGTGCTTCTCAGAGGCAGAGACAGGGGCACTAGTCAGAACTGAGGGAAGGCTGAATGCAGTTAAACACAGAGAGGTTCTTGAAAAAAATCTGCTCCAGAGTACACTGTTTATATTTAAGCATGACAATGACTTGAAGTATACAGCTATGACGATTGCAGAGAGATCTTCAGGACAAGGCTGAGACTGTCCTTGAGTGGTCTAGCAATAAGGCCAGACTTAAACCACACAAAATATCTATGAAGAGACCTGAAGTTGGCAGATATGGGTTATTGAGTGTAGATTGATAAGCAAAAATGGGAAATGTATCCATTTAAAATTAAACCTACAACACAATAAAATGTAAAGAATGTGATAGGGTCTGAAACCTTTCTGAATGTAGTGTGTGTTGCTGTTGCTTTTGGCCAAAGTCTTGCACACTACTCAAAACACAGTAGAATACCAAACTGTTTGCATCACATTTGCTACCATAAAGATAGATTCAGTACCAGGAACAGCTTTCAGTGCCATGGTTCAGTGGTGCAGTGGTCTGGGCTGCTTCAATCCAGTTTTATCGGTCTGAATCTTGTACCCGTTACCATCTATGTGGACTTTATTATGGGAGCTCAGATTTTTTTCCTATTAGTTTAACTGGCATTCAGTAAGGCCAGGACCCTCAACACCCTGTACTGGGTTAGGTGTGTTTAAGTATGAATTACTGACAATTTAGAACCTACAGAAAATTCAAAATGCAAGTCTAGATAAGACTAGAATTAAAAAAAAAGCAGAATTGAAATGTCATGGGGAAACTGGAAAGGGGTGTGTGGCACTTCCGATATCTCTGCAAAAGGACGAAGGTCCAAGTCTCTTCGAGTCCTGGTGCTTCCTGTCTTGGTATATGGTTGCGAGACATGGACGCTATCCAGTGACCTGAGACAAAGACTGGACTCCTTTGGTACTGTGTCTCTCCAGAAAATCCTTGGGTACCGCTGGTTTGACTTTGTGTTGAATGAACAGTTGCTCATGGAGTCCTTAATGAGGCACATTACCTGCATTGTGAGGGAACATCAGTTATGGCACTACGGCCATGTAGCATGATTCCCCAAGGGTGATCTGGCTCACAGAATCCTCATTGTTGAGGACCCAAGCAGATGGACCAGGCCAAGGGGTCACCCACGTAACACCTAGCTGCAGCTGACAGAGGGTCATTTCCAGTGGGTGGGACTGGGCCGTGTTTCTGCCTGGGGGGTTGCCAACCAGGATCCTGAGCTGTTTCCTCATGTGGTGGGTGCAGCAACATGCTGTACCAGTGCATGCTCCCTCACTTGACCTGATAATTGAAATATCTACATGTTGCATTTTATCTTTAGGACTTAATAGTAGTATGACGTAAGCGCTCATTGAACAACAATGGTTACATCTGTTTTTTTAGAACAATGAAACTGCAAATTACTTTCAACTACCTACTTACCTCCTCTAGATTTGTCTTTTTCTCCATGATGCTTCCTCCATGTTTCTGCAGAGCTGTCCCTCTTTGAAAAAATTCCTGGATTTCTAGGGACAGAAAGTGGAGCCTCATGTTTCTGGGAAATCTCCCTGCCAGAACTGTGATCTCGTCTCCAATAAGGGCCATTGGGTCCATGTCTGTGTCCTTGGCCTCTGTCACTCCTACCTTCTTGTCTGCCGTGGGGATGCCACTTTTTATCAGCTTCATCTGAAGCACCTTCTGAAGATAAACACATTGTACCATATCATAAAAAGCTACAAATTGAAAAAAGAAATATTAATAGAACAAAATTAAGAAATCAATATGATTTCCAAGAAAAGAAACAATTAGCAGTTACACTTTCAAACCTCATTTTCAATTTGAATTCTGTAGCAGTAGCTATGTTACCTGTCGAAGTCATGTAATTGAAAACACTTAAAAATATTTGGTTTTTGACGTCTTTTGTCTTACATATACCTTCAACATTTGTCCTGTGCCTTTCTTCAGTATTGATGTGCGTCTCAACCTCTCTAGCCTGCCATGTCCTCTCGATCGCATTCCCGTAAAGCCTGTTTTTCAGACTCTGTCACTTCCTTTGCCTTCAGTCTGCTTTTTGACTATCACCAGTGGTAGATGGGCCCCCATTATCCGCTGTGAAAACATCATTCTTATTGTTGCAGATATTTCCCATGTTTGAAGGTGACTTTCAGTGTTCCTCCTATTCAATTCCTCACTACCCTTGTTTGTGTCAGCTTCTCATGCTCAGTGCATTCTGTCTCAATCGCATTTGACTGAGCAATTAAAGTGAAACTGACCAATCAGACCAAAGCTTACTTGGCCAATCAGATTACTCTGAGACCTCACACACATAGACACACCCACACACACCAGACAGCAGTGATTTACTATATGCTAGATAGACAGACACAGAGGAAAGGGAAGCATTTTGATGTGATAGCCTGTGATGTGTAGCACATAATACGAAAATGAACATGACAACATCCATGAAAAGTCTTTCATTCCATCCCTCATTCATTTTGAGAAATTTAATGAAAAGGAACTAGCAAGCTTTGCTGGACTGAACGGCTTTTATTTTTCCAATAATCTAATGTTCTTTCCAAATGACCACAAAAAAAAACAAAAGTACTTAAAAATCAAAGATCTGAAATAAAAACAAACACAAAGAAAAATTAGAAGCCTTAGACAACATGCGCTGTGTTGTTTTCAGCTGAGCCGATGGTGCTAGTTAAGCTGCTATATGAGCCATGTCATAAAATGAAGTTATTTAAAATAAAGTGTTCTGGCACTGCCAATTAAGTTCTAATTGTTTAGCAAGCTTTTGTAACCTTAACATAGAAATCCTAATGTTGCTGCTGATGCAGGAAACAGGAAGGCAATGTAACAGGAAGTAGGAAGTGCAACAGCAGTAAGCGTGGTGTGTTTGTTATCTCGGTGTTTGTTCTCTTGAACAATCCTTCGCCATCCTGCTTAGTTAGCCCTTGTGAAGGCATTCCCTGTAAGTTATCTCTTTTTTATAGTTTTATAGCTTTTGTTTAAGTAACTTTGGTTAAGGAATGACAAAGTAAATGTTATATTTCAACACATAAATTTACTGACCTTTCGGCTGTTACGCTCTTAGTTATAAATGCTACTGTAATTACTTTATATTACTTATACAAGTACTTATTAGTTTTTGTTTGTATTTGTATTTACAGTTTCACTCCATTAAACATTCTCAACATCACTTTGTGGTTCTGGGAATTATGATATGAAGGTGTTTAGCTTGCTGGATAATTGAACAGGAGATTCGATGAGGCCAGTACATAAAGTATGTGACAAATCATGGTTACTCCATCTGCGGACAGTTTCAACTTTGCACTAGGGCTGAAATGATTCCTCAAGAAACTCGTGTAATTCGATTACTAAAAATAATCAAAGAAGTGGAAACAGTTTGGGTAAGGCCCTTTTCATTTCTACCATAACTTTTCACCTATGCACAAAACCAGGTCCATAAAGATATTGAGGAATTTGAGTGGCCTGCGTAAAGCCCTGCTCTCAACCCTATTGAACATTTTTGGGATGAACTGGAACGCCAATTGTGAACGAGATCATCTTGTCCAGCATCAATACCTGACATCCCAATTGTTCTTTTGGCTGAATGGGCACAAATTCCCTTAGACAAACTTCAAAATCTTGTGGAAAGAAGAGTGGATTGGAGGCTATTATGAAGGGCTGGGCCAACTCCATATTGATGCCCCTGGTTTTGAAATGGGATGTCCAACAAGCTCATATAGGTGAGATGGACAGGTGTTCACAGAATTTTAGCCATATACTGTATATTCTGCATCATACAAGTATACAAACTCAGGCAATTCAAGTTTATACTTTATAACTTCAATAGGTTTCTTCACATCCTCCACCAATAATATGACACTTACTACAGGCATTGAAGTAAGACTAATAAACGTCTGACATTTACCATTCTGGTTTGAATTTCTCCAAAGTGGCCCTGCTTGTTGCCTGCCTGTTGCGCTATGGCCATGACCACTACTATATGGTCTAGACTGACCAGTTGTGCTATGGCCATGACCACTGCTATATGGCCTAGACTGACCACTGGCAGGTTTACTTGATGAATTACTGGGGTGTTGCTGCCTGAAGTGTCCACCTCTCCCCCGAGCATGTGCCCCTGGAAAAGCAAATAAAGAGTCACATAAACAAATGCATGACAATGCAGATCTTGAACATTGTTTTCAATATAACTTTCTATTCTAGATAAACAAATGCATAATCTTGAATAAGATGTTGACCTTTGTAACATTCAGCCACATTGTTAGAAGACAGTGTGACTCAGTCAGAATGTTGTCACCAAGTGCCTCTCCAGCTTGGTCTTGCACTGACATAAGTCACAGGACTGATTTACTGATACAGTGGGAGAATGCTCTATAAGATAGGCGGGGGGTGTCTGACATGTCTGAATCAGCTGCCTGTTCTATTTGGTACTCAACATGGTTTCTCTGGATCAGAAATGTGCCTCCCATCCTTACTAGCAAAATGAATGTGACACATCAGGAGGTACACAAGGCCAATCAATAGCAAAATTCAAATTTTAATGGTAAGAAAGTGCAGTGGTTAATACTGCTGCTTCACAGGTTTAGGAGTTCACAGGTTCATGTCCAGTCACCGTCTGTTTGGAGTTTGCAGGTTCTCTCACTGTGGTGGTTTTTCTGCACACTCCAGTTTTCCTATAACACCATAAAACCATGCACTTTATTGTTGACTTTAAATTGGTCCATTGGTATACCTGAGTGAACCTTGAGATTGACCAGCAACCTATCCAGATTTGGTTTTAGCCTTTCTGCTGGGACAAGCTTGTGATGAAAAGGGTTTGAAAATGGACAGAAGTCTCCAACTGGAGGTTAGTTAAGCAGGGTAACTGATCCTCGATAATGTGATGGGGGCGTTAACTTTTCCATGTAAGGCATTGATCTTGAATGATTGTATGTATAAAATAATACAAATACTTATGAAATATGCTGATTTTTTTAAACATTCAGATTGTTAGGATTTGAAACAAAACCTGATAATATTTATTGTCAAAAACATTCAACAACTCTCACCGTCAGAAAAGGATAAATACTTTAAAACTGTACATATCAGCAGTTATTACAGGAGTCCAGAAAAATAAATCAGAGATTTATAGTTGACCAACGTTTTGAAAAACTGAATTTGATTTAGAAAGGCACACACTTGTGCATATAATATCCCACAATTCACACTGCATGTCAGGACTAAAACCAGGCTATGAAGTCTTATGAATGCTCTGTAGACTTCCACAAACAAATTAGGGAGAGGCATAGACCACAGCAAGGGGATAAAACCATTTTTAAAGCTTTGAGTGATCACAGGAGCACAGTGGCCTCCATAATTTTGAAATGGAAGAAGTTTGGAACTACCCAGGCAAAAGGGGACATGGTCAGGGAGGTGACCAAGAACCCAATAGTCATCTTAACAGAGCTTCAAAAGTTCTCTGCTGATATGGGAGAACCTGTTGGATAGACAACCATCTCAGCAGAATCAAGTGGTTGTTTCATTTAACTACTGTACAATGTAACGCTCTCTGTTCACTTTGTAAAACTACACACTTCACCCCTGCATATTTCTCCCTGTTAGTTCTACACAATTATATATAGTGACCTGTAGGGTGTATGCCTGCACTCCAAACACCCAGACAAAACTAAACCACATAGTCACAGGTTCATGGAAGGATATTTTTATTAATCAAAATACCTTTTACAGGTTTTTATCACCTGGTAAATCAGTCACAATTTCTTTTCTTTCCACTTCCACCACCACTCTCTTCCAAGCAAGTCTTGCCCACCTCCTCCTGACTAACTCTGACTTCTAGATGAGATAGTGCAGCTGCTTTTCAAACCAAACCCTGGAGTACTTCCAGTGCAACAGGACTGCCATCTAGAAACTCTTCTGGGTCCGGTGGGTCCTCTCCATAACAGAGAAGTCTGCTCTCAGCAGCTCCCCCTAGCAGCACCCAAGGTGGTGGTGGTGGTGCTGTAATGGTGTAGGGGATATTTTCTTGGCACACTTGACAGCAGTGTACCCATTTTCTGATGGTTACTTCCAGCAGGATTACGTGTCCTGTCACAAAACTCAAATCATCTCAAACTGGTTTCTTGAACATGATAATGAGTTTACTGTACTCAAATGGCCTCTGCAGTCACCAAAGCTCAATCCAATAGAGTACCTTTGGGATGTGGTGGAATGGGAGATTTGCATCATGGATGTGCAGCTGACAAATCTGCAGTAACTGCATGATACTATCATGCCAATGTGGACCAAAAACCCTGAGGAATGTTTCCAGCACCTTGTTGAATCTATGCTAGGAACAATTACAGCAGTTCTGAAGGAAAAAGGGGGTCCAGCTAGCAAGGTGTACCTAACAAAGTGGCCGGCGAGTGTGTGTGTATAAATATATATATATATATATTTTATTTATTTATTTATTTATTTATCATATATCCTTCCCTAGTGTTACGCTGGTAATTATAAGATGAAGAAAGGAAAAATAACACTAAAGAAAGGATATACTTAGCTTCTTCTAATATTGCCTGGACATTCACAATAACAACATTTCAAGGAAAAGCTCCTGTGCAGTCATGGGGTCCCTGCAGTCAGCTCTGACCACTTCGTTAGGGTGCAGTAGGCATGTTTCCTACATACGGGCAGAAGCAATGTTTTCCATCTATCTGTAGGTGAGCTCTAATGTTCTGCGCAGTTGCCAAAGCTTTATACTTTTCTCATGGTCTTTGGTTTCAAAATAACAACAACAACAACAACAACATTTATTTATATAGCACATATTCATACAAACAGTAGCTCAAAGTGCTTTACATAATAAAGAATAGAAAAATAAAAAACACAATATGAAAACAAAATAAATCAGCATTAATTAACATCGAATAAGAGTAAGGTCCAATGGCCAGGGGGGACAGAAAAAACAAAAAAAAACTCCAGACGGCTGGAGAAAAAAAAAATAAAATCTGTAGGGATTCCAGACCATGAGACCGCCCAGTCCCCTCTGGGCATTCTACCTAACATAAATGAAACAGTCCTCTTTGGATTTAGGGTTCTCACGGAAAAGCTTGATGATGAAAAATAAGAACATGGAATTTCCGAACATGGAATTCATTCTTTGCTAACGCTTGGAAACTCTAAACAGTAGACCGTAGCCCCTGACCATATATTGATCATCACCAAACAGGGAGTACACTAGCATCTTTGAATAGCCTACCTGAGTTGTCTCCACTCGTCTCTTCTCTCTGTCAGTTTGCTTACATGGCAGTAATGTTCCCTCCCTGCCAGCTGGTTTGTATAGTTTAGATGTTCTCAGCTGTGTCAACTCAAGGTCTTAGTTACCTGTTTTGCGTTAAATAATATGCTATGGAATACACCTCGCAGATCACAATGGCACACTCCAAACCTTTCCCTGCACCGGTCGAAAGACCAAAACAGGTTTTTAATCCGTGGCTACTCACTATTTCCAAGTATTCCATTGTAACCACTTCTGGCTGGATGAAATCAGTTCAGAAGATGGATAGATTGCCTAACTGGGCACTAGATAAACTTTCCAGTATGTTATGGCTGATCCTGAGTAATCTGATTAACTGATCAAGAGGACATTCCCTTTTTCACATAAGCCATTGGATGCTGAATGATTTTATCTATGAGTTCATGGGCATACAGATACTGTATAACCCTCTGTAGCACCCCAAGACCCTACTGAATTCCCAGAGTACCACAAAGTTGTGTTGATGAGGGTCAGACTGACCTTCTTCCCCAGTACTATTGAGGAGCTACCATGTACTGTACTGGTGCATCATACTGCCTTCTGATGGCCTGGTAGAACTCCATATAAAGTAACTAGAGTTCTCCTACTTAATACAAAGTCCTGGATTAATGTAGCACATATTGGTAGTGCTCCCTGTTGGCAATAAAAGGTGTCTCTACCTGGGCTTCCCTCACAACAGATAAATAACACTTGGCTCTAAAAGTATGTAAAAATTGACTTACCACCTCTTCTTTCATTCCCAGACATGATTTTTGAGATGATAGTTCTGCGAATAAATGAAATAATGCTAGTTAGACTTGCTGTGCATGAGAAAGCCAACTTGAACGATATACAGTATTTTTTGTTTAATTAAGAGTCAAATTAAGTTGTGACTGAGACACCTCTCATTTAGGGTACACCAAACCCACTGGTATAAAGGAAGTTGTCTCCAGCTCACCATGTAAACAGCTGAGAGGTAAATTAGGAAAATGACTGACGTCAGTGTCTGCAAATTGTTACTACTTCCTTTCATTGCTCTCAATGACAACTTTCACAGCAGAAAACCTCAGATCATGACATCAGGACTACATTATTCCAAGACCAGAGAACCAGAACAAGAAAAAGTTCATGGCCCCCCCCATCCATCCTTCAATAAATCATACATGGAATTATTTGACTTAAGGACAGATGTAACAGCACCACAAACAACAAATTTACCAAATCTGCCCCAAAACATATTAAAAGGACTACTAAAGTCAAGATGTTATTGAATGTTCATGCCTATCACAATGTAAAGATACAGAATGTACTGCATGTTTATGTAGTATAGTATTTCTTGCAATGATTGACATAAAGTGAATTGTTCTTCAGTGTATTGTTGCGGACTCACACTACATTTCACAGATTTGCACTGTGGTGAGCTACAAGTTTTCAGCCACGACCAGGCTCAGAAGTGGTCTCCTCACAGTATGAGCTAATATCAGAACTCCTAGTCAGGGTTGTGCGGATACCACTTCTGAACACTGTCAGCAGGACGCACCCTGGGGATGTCAGGAGTTATCTGCAGTCAAGAACGCGGTCAAATGGTGAATCTGCGGGAATGAGTCGCTGACAGAGAATAATAAGAGACAGAAAAATTACATTTTTATTTTTACTTATTACATATTTAAGACCCTCAATTGTTTCTGCTTCTCGTTTTCTTGATTTAGCAAAATGCCTTATTGTTATAATTATAAACTGTGCTTACGTACTTATTCAAGACTTGGGATCATGATAACAACATTGAATAGTTCAGACAAAGTTTCATTTCATTAAAGGAGGATCACCTTCATAGGTTTATAGTGTCATTATTGTTATGTGTGCAGAGTCCAGTGAAATTCTTACTTGTATGTGCTAACAAACATGTAACACACTGCAGCTCTACATCAACGTGGCTAGTGAATATAACTACCCTACCACAAAAACAACTAAAGTTCTGTCTTCCTTATCTTCAGGCGTTTTCACACCTAGTTCATTTGGATCATTTTTTTGGACTCTGGTGCAATTTCCCTGCAAGCCCGGTTCATTTAGGTAGATGTGAACACCACAATCGCACTTTGGCATGGACCATTGATGGTGCGTGATGTCTTAGTGCCAACATGTACTGTCTGTTGTCTTCTGACAAGAAATCCAAGAATCAGTTAAAAAGTGAGGTATTCAGTTCAAGCATAGAAAGTTTCACTATTAGCTGCTGTGAGATGATTTTATTAAAGGCTGAACTGAAGTCAATAAAGAACATCCTGGCATAATTGTTCTTTTTCTCCAGGTGGGACAGGATGGTGTGATCACGTCATCTGGGAACCAATTCCTACGATATGTACAAGAGTTAAGACATATTAGGCTGACCCGCCTCTTAAGGCGACCGACTTTTAAGTTGACCACTTCTTAAGGCAATTCAATATGTAGATCAATTTGATATTTTATACAAACTCATTAATTTGGTTATATTGCATTTGAGCGGTATTACTTTAATACTTGTAGTTTCTGTTATTTTTTTGATGAAATTTAAACTTTTTTTTCTATATTGAGGTCGCCCTTTTGAACCCCTTTGATATTTACTACGCGGTGAGGCATTTGTACTCCATCAACATTAATAATTATTTCCAGAGACATAATTTTGTGTATTTTTCCAGCGCATCGCGCACAAAAGCAAGGGGACGATGAGAGCACCAGAACTCTTCTCACATCATGTCGCTTCGTACCGCAAGTTGCAAGTAGTAAGTCTGTGATAAGCAGAATACGCTTTCCACTCATGGGACGGAAGGACAATCCCGACCGCTTTTATATAGTAAGAAAGAAAGAAGAAGAAGATATCGCACAGTCTGGAGTAGAAAATCATCTTTTACCTGGAAAAACGAAACTACAAATCCCATCGTACATTGCAAAATGGACAGGGCGTGTGTGAAACTCCGCGCCTGCGTAGCACTCACGGGACGGAAGGACAATCCCGACAGCTTTTATATAGAAGGATTGTGGATAAAACAGAAATTTAAGAGATTGGCCAACATGGATATGGCAAGGGCATTAGAAATAAAATTGATCCCTTAGGTTTAAAAGTCAATGTGGAGGTAAAGAATTTGTGGGTAAGACGCAGACTCTGACCTAAACTTTAAATTGCACATTAATCAGATTACTAGGACTGCAAGTTTTCACTTAAGAAAAATTCAAAAAGGTTAAAGCTTTTATATCATTACAAGATGCTGAGAAATTAATCAGCACTTTTGTTTTTAATCAACCAGATCACTGTAATGCACTCCTAACAGGACGACCTAAGAAGGACATCAATTTGTTGCAATTAGTGCAGAATGCAGCAGCAGGAATCTTAACCAGGAAAAGGAAAATCTGAGCACAACTCACTAGTTTTAGCGTCGTTACATTGGTTATCCGTGTCATTTAAAATTGACTTTAAAATACTACAAATGGTGTATAAAGCCTTAAATAATCTTGCTCCTTCCTATATTTTGGATTGCATGTCCCCATACCCTCCGAGTTGTAACCTCAGATCTTCTAATGGCGGTCTGATGGTTAAGACTTTGGACTTCAAACCCTGAGGTTGTGGCTTCATATCCCACTACAGACACTGTGTGACCTGCTTATGCTCCAATGGGAAAACCAAAAGAAATGTAACTAATTGTATCACAAATGTTGTTAGTTGCCTTGGATAAAGGCGTCAGAGCCAAGCATGAAAGAAGTGGTGAGGTGACCTTTTGCTGCTATGCACCTAAAATCTGGAATACTTTACCAATAGAGATACATCAGGTTAACACTGTCGACCATTTAAAAAAAAAAAAACTGCTAAAGAACTATAATTTTAATTTGGGCATAAGGATTGAAAATCTTTAGATTGAAGATTTCAAGAATCAAGAAGTTTATTGTCATATGCACAGTAAAAAAAACACAGTGGTTCAAACCATGCAATTAAATTCTTACTTTGCCAGTCTCTCTTACACCAAACAATAGATTACATAGAAATTAACCTAAAAGTAATAATTTGGCAGAAATCAGAAAATAATCAGAAAAAAAAAAATAAAGTACTCTGTGCCTCGTGCTACAGACAGGCTAACAATCAATGGAACTGATGGGACATGGAGGAAGCCATGATGAATCTGTTATTCAGGAGTCTGATGGCCTGTGGGTAGAAGTGATTTGTGAGTCTTGTTGTCCTTGATTCCACACTCTTGTAGTATCTCCCTGATGGCAGAAGTGTGAAGATACTATGTTGTGGGTGTGTATTTGCCTTAATACTATTGTGGGCCCTCCTGATGACCCTGGTAGTATAAATGTCCTGGAGTGATGGGAAGAGTGTTCTATAGATGAACTGTTCAGTTTTTATCACACGCTGGAGATCCTTCCAGTCCTGTGCGGAGCAGCTTCCATACCACACCGTGATTCTCCACTGTACATCTATAAAAGTTGCTATGGATTTTTGTTGACATGCCAAATTTCCTCAGCCTTCTTCAGAAGTGCGGTCTCTGCTGTGATTCCCTTAGAAGCTGGTGAGTGTTGTGGGACCAGGTGAGATCCTCACTCATATAAGTTCCAAGGAATTTAAAGGTTGTTCACCCTCTGCGCTCTGTCTCACTGATGTATATTGGGGTATGCTGCTCTCCTTCCTCCTCCTCCTCCAAGTTTTGGGTTTATAGGTCATTGGTGTCACATGTAGAGACTACAGTGAAATTCTTACTTGCTCATGCTAATCTACATATTACACATCTTTACTACTACTAAGTTCGTTTTGCTGACTAAAAATGAGCGTTTGCAAAAGGGAGCCATTCATGGACTTTTTCACTGCTTCTTTTACAGGTAGCAAGTTTCAGAATCTGTAGGTAGGAAATGCTATACAAGTAGCTTAATTTCAACAAGACTGAGGCAGACACTAATGGAAACATTTCCGGCTTTACATTTAAAAACACATTTGCTATGGGTAAGAAGTGATCTTTGGTTAATTAAGTTGGCTAAAGTATGGCACTGTGAAGTTTCACACCCTCTCCTTAAGCAGAACAACTGATATATAAATATGCACTTGGTATCTTAATGACTAGAAGAACAGCTTTAATTAAAGTTCAAACTGAATATAGTTAACACAAAAAGGTATGCAGCAGGACAATAAAAATTCCACTACACTGACTTGTCTGCCATAGGGCACAGCAGCTTTATTCATGCCAACCCTGACTTGGCATGTACTAACTATTTAGGATCCCATTAATACCTGACACTATAATTTTATCAAGTCCATTTCAGAGTCACATGGAGGCCAAAACCTAACTAGAAGCACTGGGCCCAAGGATGCAAGCAATGTCACAAAAAAAGGTGCCAGGATGTCTCAGTTTCCCACACACCCACTCAGGCACAATTTGGAAAGACCAACAACATTATCAGGGTGTCTATGCAAACGGGGGAAGAAAATTTGTGTACGTCAAGGAAAACCCACCCAGACCAAAATCTTCATGGAACACAAACTAGGCAGTGGATTTGAACCCAGAACAATAGATCCATGAGGCAACAATGACAGCCAATCTGACACTATGATGCGAATCAACACTTGAAAACTTCACAATGTTTCTAAATATGAGTAGTTTTTGGCATCCGCATTGGTTGTGCAGCCCCCATTTGGGCTGCAGTGATGGGCTCACTTGGTCATTTTTGGTTTAATGCAGGTGTGCGTGTGTGTTTTCTACATTAGAAAAATGAAATGCCACTTTGAAATATAAGTACAACTCTCTGTGAAGCACGGGCAGCCAATAGAACCGTTCGTAGTAGAGTGCATTTATTGAATATGCCACTTGGTGTAGTTTGCCTTCAGTCTGGTTGATTGGCATTCAGGGTGGCATCATGCTGAGACGTATTTCTGGTGTTTATTCTACAATCTTGTATGTGACTTGGCCAATTTTTTTTTTCTTCAAGCCACCATACCAGAATTTCAAGAAATAATGATGATTGTGTTTTTCAACATTGACAGATTTGTTCATAAAGAGTTTGTTCCCTGTGGACCAAACTATTAATCAGTGACTCTGTACTGAACTGTAGAAGTGTATACAAGAAAGCATCCGGAAGAAAAAAAGTCTGGAGAAGAGATGCACCCAAAACTGGATTTTGCACCATAACAATCCCCTCGCATACTCGGCTTTGTCAGTCCAAGAGTTTCTAACGAAAAACAATGTGGCTGTTGCTTCACACCCCACCATATTCACCAGATTTCACTCCTTGTGACCTTTTTTTGTTCTCAGAATTGAAACTGAGACTTAATGAAAGTACATTTGCTATTGTGGCAGAAATCCAGGAAAAAAATGCTAGAGGGCCCAGACATAATAACAAAAAATAAGTATAGGATTTGTTCCCAGAAATGCGAGAAGTGCTAGGACAAGTATAGGCAGTCCCCGGTTATGTACAAGATAGGGACTGTAGGTTTGTACTTAAGTTGAACTTGTATGTAAGTCGGAACAGGTACATAAATTTAATAAATGCTATTGTTGACCGGCTGTAACCAAGTGCTCTGCCAATGAATGATGGAGTTTCACCTCTCTCTGACCTTTTTATTATTTCTACTTTATTTTTAATGGTGATGGTTTTTCTCTTTACTGTATCACCAGCACTTGCATCAAATTTGTATTTCCGAGACATTCTTGAAGGGTGAAGACAAAAGGTTAAGATGAGCTCTTCTGCACAGCACTGTACACGCTATCACAGCAGGAAGGCACCCGTCGTCAACACGTCTGATGTACTGACAAGAGACAACTTCCTGCTATGTACGTAACAGTACAAGCAGGCTTGCTATTGAGAATGAATTGGGGCGGCGAGTGGCGGTTCATCACCCGCCTACCACACAGTCACCTCCACTACAGCATGCTGCCTGCAGCATCCGCCCACCAAGAACGAACACGGTGCAGCAAAAGGTGGGTAGTAAATCGACCACCACTGCGCCCATTCAACAGGCAGCCATCCGAGGCACACTACAATACTACTCCCCGCTGCTCCGTTCACCCTCAATGGCCTCCATTCAGCCACAACCGGGTCACCGCTTGCAGCATCACTAGCTGCTCATCGAGAAAGAACGGGGCAGCCGTGTGTGGTGGGCAGGCAGTAAAACACCCCCTCCGCTCCATCCAGCCTGCGTCCAGTCAGGAGCAGTAGGTGTGGCGGCGTGGTGGGCAGGCAGTGAACCGCCCCATCTAGCCTTCGTCCTGCACACGAGTGATAGCTGTTGCCCCGGTGACTATGGACCATGGGTCACTGCTTGCTGCCAGGAGCCACCCGAGGGACACTACACTGTGCGAGCAGCAAAATCGGCCCCCTCCAGCCTCCGTCCAGCCACCGCTTGCAGCGTCCCCAGGCCGAAGATGACAGAGCAGCAGTTACTGAGGTGCATGCGTTGCAGCTGCGGCCCCATTCGTAAGTCATAGGTCGGATGTCCGTAACTTGGGGACTACCTGTATGCTGAATCCCAAGGTGAGCATTTTGAAGGTAACTAAATTGGAATTGCTGCATGTTTTATATACTATAAAGCTTTTTTAACAATTCCAGGAATTTTGGCATCCAGACTTGTATGATAGAATTTACTGCTAATGTTTTTGTAAATATCTACCTTGTATTGTATCCCTACAGGTGCTTTCTCACTGCAGGAATTTTGTTTTAGGATCTAATGAGTTCCTGTTGTAATGGATGGCATAAAGAGACTGGTATTCCGGCCGGGACTAAACAAGTATCCTTACCCGGGTGGGAGGCCAATATAATAGAAGGACTGGGGAAGATAATTTATTTGGGGACATGTTCTCCCCTAAAAAGTTAGGTGGCAGCCTACATGAGCTAAGAGGACTCCTGCAGTGCACAAACGGGCCTAAAGGCTATTATAAATATCATACACATTATCAGCCTGGTCCTAAAATCAAGAACAAGGCTTTTCCTCCTGCATAGGCCCGACAAAAAGGGGTGAAAGCTTTAATATTCAGAAACTGAGAAAGAAAAAAACAAAACGCTGGACCATAATGACGAAAGCAAAGTTCTTTTAATATTTAGAGGTTAATTGCCAGAACTCAAAATAAAACAAGAAAAACATCAAGAAAATCAATTCAAAAAAAGAAATGTCTAAAGAGATAAATCTCAAAACAAACGATCAAGTCCATAATCCAGCTTGTATATCCTCAGATTGCATGGTGTCTGGGAAACCAGAGCCGTAACAAATTCTTACAGAAATTTAAAAACCCAGAAAGAAGAGAGAGCTGAATAATAATACATTTAATTAATGCAACAGCATTACTTCAATTGGCTTTTGAGGGTTTATATGGTTTTTGGGTGGTCCCACATCTGCAGCCTTAGGAGGAGCCATTCCTTAGACTTAACCAAAAAAGGGCAAGGCACATAACATAAATAACAAATATATAGATAATCAACATCAAACTATCAAAAGAACAACAAACTCATTAAAGAGAAACACAAAAGGGAGTCAACGCCAGAAACAAAAGCCACAGCAAACCCTCCAGGGCTTCATGTGCTCTAAATAGAGCTAACACCCGAGAACCATAAAGAAGTAATTGTGAAGCAAAATTATAAATGACATATCAAAATGTAAAAGGTAACAAACAAGGAACTGGAAGTAAAATAAATAAGTTAAAGAAAAAGAGAAAAAACTACAAGATAACAAAATACAGCAAAGGAAGTACAAAGTAGCCATGATTGTGGGGGAATTCAAATGTAAAAAGGTGGTGCAATTAAGTCATAGAAATGAGTCTAAAAATAATAACAAAGTCAAAACTAATACAAATATTCAAAAAAAAGAAAAGAAGAAAATCATAAAACAGACAAAAAAAGAGAAATCTCCCCAGGGCTCTGCTAGATTCTCTGGATTCTCAGGTCTACAAATTTCTCTTCTTCCTAGAGTTGGCCACCCAGGCAAACTGGGCAATTATGGAAGCCTTGGTAAGAGAGGTGACCAAGAATCCAAGAGTCAGTCTGGCTGAGCTCAAGGGGCCTCATGCATAACGTCGTGCGTAGAATTTACACTAAAACATGGCGTATGGACAATAACAGAAATGTGTGTGTGCACAAAAAAATGTAGATGCATAAATCTGTGCGTACACCAACTTCCACATTCTTCTGCTACAAACATGCCAGTCAGCATGAAATGTAATGCTCGTGCACGCGCCTGCCGCCCCACCCCAACTCCTCCCAGAATTCTGCCTCTTTGAATATGCAAATCAATATAAATAGCCCCTTGAGTTCAGCATTCTGTGAAAAGGCAATGGCAAAAGCACAGGGGAAAATAGAAGAATTTCAGCGAATACCAAGTGGAGGCAAGGAAAAACGTTCTATTTGTTGGTTTAAGCTTTGGTATAAACAGCAAAAGGAAGCTGAACGAGTGACATACATGGGCAGAGAAACTCGAACGTTCAAGTTCAGAAAGTCACACAGTGCCTGAAATAAAAAAAGAAGTGGTCAGATATCAAAGTTGCCATGAAAAGGCGAGTTGTAGCCCACCGTCTCAGTGTTATATGGAAGCGTATTAGGGTACAGAGAAAAGAAAACAAATGGACACCCAGTGGAAAAAAAAGAGTATTCCTGCCTCCTGCAAGATGCTTGCTGCGCTGTGCACAACCCACAATGAAATAATTTATAGCAGTACTGTCTCTTTCAAACGTACTAACCTCCAATTCCTGTACATCCTTTTCTTTCTCCAAGTAACCAAGCAGCACACAAGCTCTGCAATAAATGTCAAGCCATCTGTAAGCTTAGAACTCCGATTCTTCAAAACTTTTAAGGAACTTTGAAATATCTTCGTAGTACATGCTTAATTATTCTCTCCATCTATCTATCTATCCATCCAGGGTCGTACCAATCCCAGAAAGCATACAGTGCGAGGCAGGAACAATCCCTGAACGGGGTACCAACTCATTGCTACCGCTGCACCACTGTGCCCACAATTTTAATTATTAACAGTATACATTATTTAAATGAAGTTGAAAATGTATCTGTATAGTGTAATATATATACTTTACTATCCTAATAAACTGTATGTGGTTAATTTCAGTGTATTTGATAAAGCCGTGTCAGGAATGTGAGTCTAAAAAAGAAAGGGAAACCACATAGGAACAGTAGAACTGCTCTGACGCTGGTTTGCAAAACCGAGCTGAAAAATTGCGTACGCAATGGATTGAGCTGGCATGAGAATGTGCATGGCTTTCAGGCAAATGTAGTTTTTATACATTGCGATGTGAGCATGGAAACGGGCGTATGCAACTTTTTTGTGTGTACGCACCGTTTATACATGAGGCCCCTGTGTGGAGAATGGGGAAACTTCCTGTATCTTGTGGGATAACCATCACTGCAAGACTCCATTGATCTTGGCTTTACAACAAAGTGACCAGACTGAAGCCTCTCATCAATGAAAGAGGAGGTCCACATGGAAGAGGAAGAGCATGCACTGATAGCAAGTTGCTACACCCACCACACGACAAACTACCTGGATTGGGACTTGAGTGAATCACCACACTTGCACTGGATCAGTGTGACTTTTTTTACAGTGGCCGGAGTGCCAATCCTGCTACCAACTCCCAGGTTTTCCCTACAAGTTGGAGGACCTGCTTGTAGGGCTGGATGAAGATTAACGCCATACCCAGGATGAAGCAATTGCAGGTTAAGGGCCCAAGGGAGTAGAGTCCCTTCTAGTGTTTACGGGATTTGAACCTTCCGATTGCTGATGCAGATCCGTACACTCAGAGCCACCACTCCCCCCAGAAGCCCACATGGAGTTTACAGAAAAGCACCTAAAGGACTCTCAGCAGTTAGTGAGAAACAAGATGAAATCAACGTGAACATCTTGTCTGGAGGAAACCAGGCAGCTCATCATCTGTGCCGCACCACTCTAACAGTGAAGCAAGGTAGTGGCAGCATCATGATGTGGGGTTGATTTTCAGCGGCAGGGACTGGGAGACTAGACAGGGTTGTGATCAAGATGAATGGAGATATCCTCAATGAAACCTTCTTCAGAATTATCTGGACCTACCTCAGACTGGGCTAAAGGCTCACCTTCAAATTGGAAAATGACCCAAAGTGCAAAGAAAAGACAACACAGGAGTGGCTTAGGGACAACTTAGAGAATATCCTTGGGTAGCCCAGCCTGAGAGGATCTTGAAAAATCTTGAAATCCAGGTGTGTAAAGCTTGTCATGTCGTACTCCAGGTCATAATGACTGTCAAAGGGGTTTCCACTAACTGCTGAGTAAAGGGTCTGAATGCTTGTTTTTCTGGGATATGTCACTTTTTTATTTTAACCAAACTACAAAAAAATTCTAAATTCCTGTTTTCTGGAGTACTGAATGTTGCTTAATGAAGGAAAAATAAATTTAAATAATTTTAGCACAAGGTTGCAACATAACAAAATGCAATAAAAGTGAAGGAGTCTGAATACTTCATGAATCCACTGGATCATAACAGACTTTTTCACATTCACAAATATACTTCTCTGGAGGAGGAGCAGAATCCCAGGTCAGTGGCAACCATGAGCGAAACCTGAAATTGGTAAGAGTAAATGGTGCTTTAAATCAGATGAAGATCAAAATCAGCTGCTCACAAGATCAAAGCACAGCTAAAGCTAACATTTTATAACTACATTTAGCTCAGTCTGAAAGCGTTCTTTTGGTCTCAATGACTTGAAAAATTCTCTATAAAAACTTACTTGTAAGTTACTTGTAAGTATTTTCTTACTTGATTTGCGTGAAGACTTTCCTGATTGTTCTTAATCAACTTTCAAGTGTCTTGAGCTGACTTTCTGTTACTGCGTGGACTTTATGATCACTGAGTACACACGGGCTTATTACTCATATCTGACAGGAACCAAAGGCCAAAGGTGCAGCAGGAAATCGCCTTAGACGGTGGTTCTAAAACTCACTCCTAGGGACCCCTGTGGACGATTTTTTATCCTCCCCAGTGGCCACATTAGCAACGATCTTATAGTAGGCATGTGTGAATAATGTGCACATGGCTGCTACAGCTCTGTGATGTCAAGCTGGCATTACAAAGCATCATACGGCATTTGGAAAAAATGTCCGCCCTAATCAAGCCCATACAGCGAATTTCCAGGAAAATATTCAGTGAATAAGGTTTCTGGAAAACACAGCATATTTACTGCAAAAAACGCTTTGGTAAATTTCTCCAATCAACACTAATGGTTAGTTATCGGATGAATTGTGGAAAAGCACCAAGCAAGCAACCAACGTTGACTTGCAAAAAGAGCAATTAACTCAGATGAACTTCGCTGATTTAGTTGATGCCTCATTTGCTACTTGCAGTCATTGGAAAGAAAAAATGAGGTTTAGATAAATTCAGAAGTTTAGGTGATAAACTCACAGGTTCATTTTTAAACTTCTTAATTACTCAGCTTTATTTTCACCCTGTCTTTACTGCATTAAATAAGTGTATTAAGCATGTTCAGTGGTAGTAGTTGTTTTTATTTTATTATTATTAGTAGTAATAGTACTTTATATATTATTATCACTACCAGTAGTAGTTGTTCTTGTATTTTATATTATTATTATTAGTAGTAGTAGTTCTGTATTTTATATTATTATTAGTAGTTTTTCTGCTTATAGTTTACAAAGCCTTAAATAATCTCGCTCCATTTTATATATCGGAATGTCTGACACCCTATATTCCAAATCGTAATCTTAGATCATCAAATGAGTGTCTCCTTACAATTCCAAAAGCTAAACTTAAAAGAAGTGGTGAGGCGGCCTTCTGCTGCTATGCACCTAAAATCTGGAATAGCCTGCCAATAGGAATTCGCCAGGCTGATACAGTGGAGCACTTTAAAACACTGCTGAAAACACATTACTTTAACATGGCCTTTTCATAACTTCACTTTATCTTAATCCTGATACTCTGTATGTTCAATTCATCATAATAACTATTCATGGTGGCTCTAAACTCCGTACTGACCCCTACTCTCTCTTCTGTTTCTTTTTCCGGTTTTTCTGTGGTGGCGGCCTGCGCCACCACCAACTTACTCAAAGCACCATGATGTCCCAGCATTGATGGACTAAAAGCCAGAAGTCCACGTGATCATCATCAAGTTCTTCCGTGAAAACCATAAATACAAAGAGGACTGTTTCATTTATGTTAGGTAGATTGCCCAGAGGGGACTGGGCGGTCTCATGGCCTGGAATCCCTGCAGATTTTATTTTTTTTCTCCGGCCGTCTGGAGTTTTTTTTTGTTTTTTCTGTCCCCCCTGGCCATTGGACCTTACACTTATTCTATGTTAATTAATGTTGACTTATTTTATTTTCTTAATGTGTCTCTTATTTTTCTATTCTTCATTATGTAAAGCACTTTGAGCTACATTTTTTTGTATGAAAATGTGCTATAT
>JANRMT010062820.1:14110081-14128804 GCA_026402145.1 Polypterus bichir lapradei
GTAGTAGTAGTAATATTAGTAGTAGTAGTTCTGTATTTTATATTATTACTTTTAGTAGTAGTAGTTCTGTATTTTATATTATTATTTTTTAGTAGTAGTAGCAGTAGTAGTTCTGTATTTTATATTATTTTTAGTAGTAGCAGTAGTTCTGTATTTTATATTATTATTTTTAGTAGTAGTAGTGGTAGTAGTACAGTAACAGTTTAGTTTTTTTTATATTATTATTATTAGTAGTTCTGTATTTTATATTATTTTTAGTAGTAGTAGTAGTAGTTCTGTATTTTATATTATTATTTTTTTGTTGTAGTACTTCTGTATTTTGTATTATTTTTAGTAGTAGTTTCTGTATTTTATATTATTATTTTTAGTAATGGCGGCACGGTGGTGCAGTTGGTAGCACTGCTGCCTCGCAGTTAGGAGACCCAGGTTCGCTTCCCGGGTCCTCCCTGGAGTTTGCATGTTCTCCCCGTGTCTGCGTGGGTTTCCTCCCACAGTTCAAAGACATGCAGGTTTGGTGGATTGGCAATTCTAAATTGGCCCTAGTGTGTGCTGGGTGTGTTTGTGTGTGTCCTGCGGTGGGTTGGCACCCTGCCCGGGATTGGATTCCTGCCTTGTGCCCTGTGTTGGCTGGGATTGGCTCCAGCAGACCCCATGACCCTGTGTTCACATTCAGCGGGTTGGAAAATGAATGGATGGATGGATGGATTATTTTTAGTAGTAGTGGTAATATTAGTAGTAGTAGTTCTGTATTTTATATTATTAATTTTAGTAGTAGTAGTTCTGTATTTTATATTATTTTTAGTAGTAGTAGTGGTAGTAGTAACAGTTTAGTTTTTTATGTTATTATTAGAAGTAGTAGTAGTTCTGTATTTTATATTATTTTTAGTAGAAGTAGTAGTTCTGTATTTAATATTATTTGTAGTAGTAGTAGTTCTGTATTTTATATTATTATTTTTAGTAGTAGTAGTTTTTTAACCTGAAGGTCCTTAACCTGAACATTTCTCCAGGGCTGATGTACAATGGCTGTGAAAAAAAAAAAAAAACAATGTTCCCTTGAAGATTAACAAAGTATATCAACTCAAAACTCAAACTCTGTCCTTGCTGCACGCTGTGCAACGCAGAAGACGTTCTTGTCTGTTGAATTGCTCTGCTGCCACCTGCAGGACAATGAGAACATTCTGAAAAGCTTTTAACAGCTGCCTTTCATTATTTCATGTTAACACGCAGGTTTAGGAGTTAAGATTATGAAAACGTGAAAAGATTTATTGAAACGAAATGTTGTTCCTCTTTTTTGACAATATCACTCAAGATCTTTTTAACCTGACCCATGTATAACTCTTATTGGTGAGAAGATACACTGCAGCTAAAAAGAATTTTTCCGAGGTTCCTGCAATTTGTGCTACATGAGTAAATCCCACTAACAATAAATAGTGTAATGCTGCCATCTATTGGATATTTTATTTATTGCATATACGATTTGGCATTCTAAAGGAATTCTTCTTCCTCTTCGTTTTTTCCCACTTCTATGTGGTGTTGATGTGCTTGATCAAACTTCTCCAAACAGCTCAGTCCTTCACCTTCTCGCCAATCAAGCCCTTTTTCTTCAGATCTTCTTTTATTTTATTCATCCATCTCTGCTTTGGCCTCTCTTTACTTTCTTTTCCCCTGAACTTCCATTCCCATCACTCTTTTGCCCACATATTCATTGTCTCTCCTCATCACATGTCCATTGGCATTCTAAAGGAATGCTCCACCCCAAAAATGATATTTTGATTTTTTCATATGTAACTTACCTTGTGTACTTTTTAGTGATGGCCAAGAAAAACAATGTAATCTTATGCTTTTGTGGAGAATGGAGATAACAATGTTTCTCATAGTATGGAAACCTATGGTGACCAGCGCTGGACAACAGCAAACAATATCAAAAATGTCCATGAAAGAAATCTCCTGTTACTCATGTCTCTCAATCCACATGTTAAGTCTTTCAGTTGTATGCTTAGAATCTGCACAGCACATTTTTTAGATAAAATATTAGTAAATAAGTAACTCCAGAAAATGAGAGTAGTTCACAGACATGTAGCCACTTCACATACTTTTGAATTGAAGACAGGACTCTTGACCAATGAAAGTGGAAGGAAGGCAGGTATTTGATTCAAAAGTGTGACCCAGTGCAAAAGGAATTTCTATTCATGGACTACTTTCATTTTCTGGAGGTATTCTTTTAACAATATTTTAGAAAGAAATGCATATATGTTGCACATAGTGAGTATGCTTTTTCAGTTATTAACCTCTTTAGAACATATAAAAAGTGTTTTTTTTTGGATTTTTTGCTTGAAAAATTACATTTTTATTAAATCTCATTTTTCTACTGTAAAACATGCAAAACACTTAAAGTACAAAGTCAGAAGTATATAAAGTATAATAATGTTACTACTACTACTAATAATAATAATAATATTGTATTATTATTATTATTATTATTATTCCAATACCCTATATACTGTCAAAATGTCTTTTGTGTGGTATATCTTTGAACACGAAAACTGCTTAGCTGTACGGTCATTTATCCGGCACTATTCAGCATAACGGTTCGTCTCAACAACAATTCTTTCAATCATATCATCATCATCAAGAAATAAGTGGCTCTTGGCTGTCAACATTCACTTTTATTCCTGGCAGCCCAGCAAAATCAAAATGAGGTGGTGCTATCTGAATCAGAGGCAACAGAAACCCAAATGTGAGTGTCACTTTCGGATTCACTGTCTGTTTCAGTTTCACTTCCTGAAGACAGATTCACTTCGTCATCACTGCTGTTGAGAAGCTCTTCATCATCACTGCTCGTATCACTGTCAGGAGCGTGCAGCACCTGGGCTGCTGAAAAACATTTTTTACGAGACGCCATTTTGAGGCTAGGAGAAGATGCGTCTACACTGTGGTTCGGTGTACACTTACATAAGACAGGCCTGTACCATTGCTCGAGCAACACTCGGGACTAATGCTGTGAGCACTTTTACAGCCCGAGTAATCATTGGGTCTAACACATGTGAGATGCATCTGTACAGTTGCCCGAGTGACATTCGGGACTAACGCTTTTAGCACTGTATTCACCACCTGAGTGACGCTTGGATCTAACGCTAAGAAGGTAAAACATGTAGGTTATGTGACATATGCGATGTTTTCATGGATATTTTCTTATATTGTTTTCCTGAGGTCTAGTGCTAGACACTACAGGCTCCAATGCTATCAGACACATTGATATCTCCATTAGATTACATTGTTTTCTTGGCCGTGGCTATAAACTATATAAGGTAAGTAACATATGAAAAAAATATATTATTTTTTTAGTGGAGCATTAAAATATTTTCTCAGTCATCACTGCAGAATTCCAGGATTTGAAATCACCTGTAGCTCGTAAACTGTTTGAACTATTGACCTGAAATTTGGTACACATATGCTATGTGACGTCTACCATCCGCTTTCAGGGAGATGATTGACCTCCAAGGTTATTCCACTTTTTATTTTTATTTTATTTTATTGTAAATTCTACTCTCGGCAGCGGGCAGCCGTGCTCATCCCTACCACCTTCACTGTCATTTCCCCTACCTCTTCATATCTTAAATCATTCTTGAGGCAGATTGAAGACTTCAGTGCCAGCTTAAGTGAAAAATTAAAGAAAATGTACTAAGTAATTGCAACACAAACACTGACTTAATCAGTTTTAACACGAAAAGATGCCGACAAAAGAAGAGAAGCAGCGGGCCGCTAGGGTGGACAAAAGAAGAGCTGCTCAGGAAGCAGCAAGCGCATCAACCTCTGAGCAAACAAATGCTCAACGTACAGAGAAAGAGGATGAAAACTAGGAATGCTTAAGTCAAGTGTATTCACTACACGATATCGTGCAGTCTGCCGTTACTGGTGATTTAATAATTGAGCAAGAGCCGATCATGAAAAAGTTCAGTTGAAACAATAAGCATCATTATAAATCCACAAAGTTCCTTTTTCTGAGCTTCAGTTGAAGTGGATGTTGTTTTCTTATTACCAAAGCATCCTGATGTACATGGTTAGCTAATGAATAAAAAACGCAGAGTATAGAGTAGGCTTGGCATTTTTGACTAATTGTAATTGAAGTCCTAATAATGTAATGATCCACTCTTTTAAAAATGTCCATAGTGGTGTGGGGCCCCCAGAATGGCCAGGAAAGCAGACTGGAAACTCCACTGGTCAGGCCAGAGGAGGTGAAGGAAAAGAAGCCCAGAGGCAGCCTGAAATCCACCAAGGTGTTAGCCTACACCAGGGCCAAAATGCACTCCTAAATCAAAGTGAAAAACTGTGTTCTTAAATATCTCAATTATATAAAAAAATGACCAGCTAGAGAAAAGACGAGCATTAAACCTTAGCAATAAAACAAAAAGGACAGATGTGGAATCTTTATAAGTAAAAGATTTATTTAAAAATGAAAAAGCCCAAAGAGCACACAGGCACAAAAGGAGTTGCCATAAAATGGGCAATCCATTAAGAAACAGAGACCCGATACACAATCCGAACAGAGTGGTCAAAAATCCAATAATAACAAAAAGAAGAAACACAAAAGAACTCACCAACACCAAATGCATTCCATGTACCATGTACTTTTAAATGCCTGTCTCTGCAGCCTTCATAGGTACTAGGGGGTCCCTAGAGGGAAATGGACAGGTGGCCTCGCCCCTTGGGAAACCACCCACAAAATACAACGAACAAACTAGAACAGATTCTCTCACTTGGAAACAAAATAATAAAACTGAAAAGAAATACGTTCACATAAAATGAGGGCACACACAAAACTCTTAAAACCCCCAGTTTAGATGTGCAAGTACAATTTACAATACAATACAATTTATTTTTGTATAGCCCAAAATCACACAAGGAGTGCCGCAATGGGCTTTAACAGACCCTGTCTCTTGACAGCCCCCCAGCCTTGACTCTCTAAGAAGACAAGGAACAACTCCCCAAAAAAAAACCCATTAGGGAAAAAATGGAAGAAACCTCGGGAAAGGTTTCCCAAGTCCACCTACAGAGTTCTTCTTTAGGTGAAACAGTCAGATGTTATAAAATTTACATTTACATTTGCATTGATCTGCTTGGCAGAATCTTTCATCCAAAGTGACTTACAAAAAAGTTAAGTAAACATAATCGAGTAACTTTACGGTAGGGCCTGTTTGTTCAGCAAGTGTAATAAAACGTATTCAATTAGTTATCATTATCATTCATGATGGCTCCGAAATCCTTACAAACCCCTACTTTCTCTTCTGTTCTTTTTCTGGTTTTCTGTGGTGGTGATCTGCTCCACCACCACCTGATCAAAGCACCGTGATGTCCCTACATTGATAGATTAAAGGCCAGAAGTCCACATGACCGTCATCATCAAGTTCTTCCATGTGAACCCTGAATACCATGAGGACTGATTGAGGTCATTGATGTTAGGTAGAAAGCCTAGATGGGGCTGGGTGGTCTCATGGCCTCTGAACCCCTGCAGATTTTAGTTTTTTTTCTCCAGCCATCTGGAGTTTTTTTTTTTTTTCTGTCCTCCCTGGCCATCAGTCCTTACTTTTATCCTATGTTAATCACTCTTCCTTAATTCTATTTTCTTATTTATTTTTATTTTTTTTCTCTTTCTTCATCGTGTAAAGCACTTTGAGCTGCATCATTTGTATGAAGATATGCTATAGAAATAAATGTTGTTGTTGCTGTTGTAATAGGACGTGTAACAAAAGTGAACTGCCACAAGTGAAAAGATGTAATAACTCATACATTTACAATCATAGATTACAATCATCAAAGCAATTCAACTTAAATTAACCAAGAGTATAAAATATTGCAGAGCAAAGGTTTTTTTTTTCCTTCATCAATTTGACAGATGTTCACAGAACAGATGGGTCTTCAATCGCTTCTTAATTGCATTGAGGGAGTCAGCAGTATGGATGGAGGTGGGCAGCCTGTTCCACTAACTAGAAACTACTGTACATAGCAAAAGAGTTTGGATTGAGAATTGATGCCACGTAGAGGTGGCATCACCAGATGCTGTTCCCTGGCAGACCTGAGTGGGTGAGAAGGAGTACAGAACTTCACCATGTCTCCATATATTCAGGTGCTGACCCAGTGGCTACTCTGTAGGCAAGCATCAGGGATTTGACCTTAATGTGTGCAGCTACAGTGAGCCAATGTAGCGGCCCACAGAGAGGAGTGACATGTGCCCATCTTGGCTGGTTAAATTCAAGACAGGCCGCTGCATTCGGGATCATCAGTGGCTTGATAGCACATAGGGTACTCCTGCTACAAGAGAGTTACAGTAGACCTGACACAACAAGACCAAAGCCTGGACCAGAAGTTGTGCTGCATATTCTGTCAGATAAGGTCTGATGTTGTACAGAGTGAACCTGCATGAATAGGAAACAGTAGAAATGTGGTCAGAAAAAGATAGCTGTTCATCAATCACCACCCCAAGGTTGCGTACTGACTTGGCAGGTGTTAGCAACAGTGCGGCAATGCACTATAATGTAATTATCTTTTTTTTTCCTGACTCCGATATCCATAAAAACCCTTACTTTCTCTTCTGTTCTTTTTCCGGTTCTGTGGTGGCTATCTGCGCTACGACCACCTGATCAAGGCACAGTGATGCCCCTACATTGACGGATTGAAGGCCAGAGGTCCACATGACAATCATCATCTAATTCTTCCACATGAAGTCTGAAAACTATGAGGACCGATTGAGATATTTTATGTTAGGTAGAATGCCTAGTGAGATCTGGATGGTCTTGTGGCCTTGGAACCCCTGCAGATTTGTTTTTTTCTCCAGCCGTCTCTTTTTTTTTTATTTTTTCTGTCCTCCCTGGCCATTGGACCTCACTTCATTGTCTGTTAATTAGTAGTGCCTAATCTTATTTTTATATTTGTTCTTTTTTCCTTCTTCATTCTGTAAAACACTTTAAGCTACATCATTTGAATGAAAATGTGCTATAGAAATAAATGTTATTGTTGTTGTTGTATAAAAAAGAAAAGATTAAACATCATCAACGGCCATTATGAATCCAAAAATATCTTCTACATTGCATTGAGGGAGTCAGCTGTACGGATGGAGGTGGGCAGCCTGTTCCACCAACTAGAAACTACTGTACATAGCAAAAGAATTTGGATTGAGAATTGATGCCATGTAGAGGTGGCATCACCAGATGCTGTTCCCTGGTAGACCTGAGTGGGTGAGAAGGAGTACAGAACTTCACCATGTCTCCATATATTCAGGTGCTGACCCATTGACTACTCTGTAAGCAAGCATCAGGGATTTGACCTTAGTGTGTGCAGTTACAGTGAGCCAATGTAGCGACCTGCAGAGAGGAATGACATGTGCTATATAAATAAATGTTGTTGTTGTTGTATAAAAAAGAAAAGATTAAACATCATCAATGGCCATTATGAATCCAAAAATAACATGAAGTCTGTCACTACTGAGAATGTGCTGCCTAACATAGCACTATATGTGCATCGCATTAACATGAATTTAGCCATTACTGAAATTTTGATATGATTATTTCAACAGGGAGAAGGAACAATGTGATCGTCTAAGTCGCAGTCCTGGAGGGGTGCAGTGGCTGCAGGTTTTTGTTCTAACCCGATTGCTTAATTACAAAACCATTCTTGCTTAATTTAATTTCATGGTTTGTTAGTGCTTTAACTCTGTTATGTCAGGTCATTCTCATATCCTAGATTTTCTTCCCATTTCTAAGGATATTATCTAAATGATTTGAAGGCTAAAATGGAGGAGTAATTCTCAGTCCTTCACTTTCTTCTCTGTACTTTCCTTCAAATTATTTAAATAAGCCCAACAGTGCATGATAAATACACACAGAGGTAAATGGTAAAAAGCTAAATGGAGAAATGTTGGTCTCTTTTGTCATTTGTATGTTATTGCTAGTTAGGAGCCTTTAAAAACCGAGAATCCAGCTGTTTAAGACTAAAATAAGCAATAAGGGTTCAAAATCTTAACGAGCGAGACAACTAAAGTGAAGCACAAGTGTTACTTGAGCAATAAGAGCTTCTTATTAAGCAATTGGGTTGGAGCAAAAACCTACAGCCACTGCAGCCCTCCAGGACCGTGATTGAAGACCCCTGCCCTAAGCAGTTGCCTTAAGAAATATATCTTTGTGGATACTTCTTCCATTTTTTACCTGTGGCTACTCGATGCATGTGGAAAGCAAAAACTTGCACCAGCTAATAGAGTGCAATGGACATTTGCAGACTAGGAAATCCTTAAGTATAACTAAGATAAGGGTCTACACCCATAACCTACCTGAATGACTTTTGGCCAGTAGCGCTCTCCCCGGTGTTGATGAAGTGTTTTGAGAGACTGGTCCGGAGTCATATCATGTCCTTCATCCCTCCCACCTTTGATGCACACCAATTTGTCTAAAGGGCTAACAAGTCTACTGAGGATGCTGTTGCTGCTGCTCTCCATGCTACCCAGTACCATCTGGAGCATCAGGGGAGCTACGCACGTCTCCTGTTTATTGACTTTAGCTCTGCTTTTAACACCATCCTCCCTCACAGATTGGTGTGCAAGCTGCTAGCCCTGGGACTCCCGTATTCCACCTGTATATGGATTAAAGACTTCCTGACAGATCGCACACAAAGGGTTAGGGTGGGCCCTCACATCTCCTCGGCCATCAGCATCACCACCGGCTCTCCTCAGGGCTGTGCGCTGAGCCCCCTGCTCTTCACGCTGTTCACACATGACTGCGTCCCCGCCCATCACAACAACACCATCGTCAAATTTGCAGATGACACCACTGTGGTGGGGCTCATCGCTGGGGAGGATGAGTCCGCCTACAGGGACAAAGTGGAGTGGCTGACAGCGTGGTACACTGACAACAACCTGCTCCTGAACACAATTAAGACCAAGGAGCTCGTGGTGGACTTCAAGACAAAGAAAATGGACATCAACCAACCTACATGACAGGGGACTGTGTGGAGAGGGTGTCAGACTTCCGCTTGCTGGGAGTCCACATCATGGAAGACCTGTCCTGGGGTGTGAACACAATACAGCTGAGCTGGTGAAGAAGGCTCAGCAGAAGGCTCCTCAGGAAAAAAAAACATTCCCCAAAAACTGCTGGTGTCCTTCTACCGCTGCTCTATTGAGAGAATCCTGGGCTACTGCCTCTGCGTGTGGTTTTCCAGCTGCACAACAGCGCAGAGGAAAACACTTCAGTGGATTGTAAAGGCTGCCCAGCAGATCATCGGCTCTTCTTTACCCTCTCTGGATGAACTGCGCAGCTCTCGCTGCCTCAGGAAAGTGGAAAACATCTTAAAAGACTCCTCACACCTCGCTCATGACATTGTTGCCATCAGGCAAAAGATATAGGAGCATCAAAACAAAGACTAATAGACTGACTAGCAGTTTCTACCCTGTTGCTATTAGGGCACTGAATGCCACCTAATCACCTCCAGTGCAGCAGTGCAATAGATGACATCTTGTGCAGTAGTGTTTCATGTGCAATAAGGTTTTATGTTGAATGTTTGTGTTCTACCTCATTTCTTATCTTATCTTTTCCTATCCTTTTGTAATTATATTTATTTATATATTTTTTATATACAGTATATATATTTTTTGACACCGCAGGGACTGCACCTAATTTCGTTGTATTTGACGATAAAGATATTCTCATTCTGATTCTGATACACGGCCACATAATCAGGTCACTTGTAGGAAAATCTATGCATGTTAACCGGGTTTCTCGAGACCAGAATTGCAGTTCCTCACAACAGAATAAAGATCCACATGACCAGATTTCTGTAAATAACTGAATTATTAAACCGCATATAAACGCATTCACTGTTCTTGACGATATGTGACTTGTGACGGACTGGCCTCCCATCTGGGATTAGTTCTTGCCCCAATATTCTTATAAAAAAAAGCGATTTCAGAAAAAGACAAGACAAAATGGGTAGAAGAGTAGAATTTAATTAAGGCTGCATCATGAACTAGTCAGAAGTTGATGGAGAATTTATTAAGTATGGATCCTTTGAAGAGTGCTTGGTAAAGGATGCCTATGCTTCGTGATATGCACCCAAGACCGATGAATTTCAAGTGTAAAGAATGAATTGAGATGGGTTACGCACCACTTCCACCTCTCTGCTGCCTCTGCAATCCAATCATAGTCACCTCATGCAGAGCCTCAGCATGTGGCTAAAATTTGTGAATTATCATACATCTCACTTTTTCGACTCCTGCTGACAAACAGATTGAGACAATCAGTGGCAAGACTCCAAAAAAATAAAAAAAGACCTCTTCCCAGCTCTCATATCCTTCTTTTGTGCAAGCTGCGCTAAAGCGGTCTTTTAATCCCTTGACTGAACGGCACTGTGGGGTCAACGTGATCCCCGCTGTATTCTAAGCAGGCTTCCCAGAGGCGGCTGGTCAGCACAGATTAATTTTTCATGTCTCTAACACTTCTTTGCTTTCATGTAAGAATGGTACCATGTTGTTAAAGATTCAGTTTCGCTTCCCCCTTGATATGGAGTTTGAGACGCCCATTAGAAATGCAATTTCTTCATTCTCTTCTAAGAAAACAACTGGCCTGAGGAGAAGCGTTCAGATTTATTTAATCGCTTTCATTTGCGACCGAGCTTTTACGTGCTGATCTTCTTACATCACACCTTAAAGGAAAGGTGAATAAATCTGTAGTCAGATATTTTCATTCTGTATGCTCCCTGAGCTCGTCTGCATGCATAACCACTGCGCTCCAAAGATGGTGCTGTGTTGTCTGACTGTGTCCAGGCAGGAAGAATGTGCTGCTCTTTGCTCATTTCACAGCTTTTAATATCTGATGTTGAATCAGGTCAGAGTTAGTCTCTCTAGTGACTTACTGTGCCTGCAGGAACTATTCAGACTCCTTCACTTTATCATATTTTGCTATATTAAAGCCTTGTACTAAGATAATTAAAATTAATTTTTCCTCATTAAGCAACACTCAATACCCCAGAATGACAAAGCGAATTGCATATTTATTAAAATTAAAGTAACTAAACTATCCCATCGACAGATGCATTCAGATGCATTGAACTTTCTCCCAAGGGCATCTCATTCTATTGATCATCGTTGAGATGTTTCAACACTTTGTTTGGAGCCCACCTGTGATCAACTGAGTTGATTGCACATGATTAGGAAAAGCACACACCTGTCTATAAAACGTTCCAAAGTTGATCATGTGCATCAGAGCCAAAACCACGTCATGAGATCAAAGGAATTACCTGCACAGTTTAGAGGTAGGATTGTGTCGTAGCACGGATATGGCGATCTTCCTTTTCTTTCGGCTAGTCCCGTTAGGAGTCGCAATAGCGGATCATCTTTTTCCATATCTTGCTGTCCTCTCCATCTTGCTCTGTCACACCCATCACCTGCATGTCCTCTCTCACCACATCCATAAACCTTCTCTTAGGCCTTCCTCTTTTTCTCTTTACTGGCAGCTCTATCTTTAACATCCTTCTCCCAATATACCCAACATCCCTCCTCTGCAGAAGTCCAAACCAACACAATCTCACCTCTCTGACTTTGTCTCCTAACCGTCCAGCTTGAACTGACCCTCTAAAGTCCTCATTTCTAATCCTGTCCATCCTTGTCACACCCAATGCAAATCTTAACATCTTTAATTCTGCCACCTCCAGCTTTGTGTCCTGGTTTCTGGTCAGTGCCACCATCTCCAACCCATATAACGTAGCTGGTCTCACTACCGTACTGTAGAACTTCTCTTTCACTCTTGTCCACTCATTCCACCCTGCCTGAACTCTCTTTTTCACCTCTCTTCCACAATCCCCATTACTCTGTACTGTTGATCCCAAGTAGTTAAACTCATCCACCTTCGCCAACTCTACTCCTTGCATCATCCTCACCATTCCACTGACCTCCCTCTCATTCACGCACATGTATTCTGCCTTGTTCCAACTGACCTTCATTCCTCTCCTCTCTAGAGCTTAGAACTGGCTGCTGAGCTAAACTGAGCAATCGTGGCAGAAGGGTCATAGTAACAGAGGTGGCCAAGAACCCGATAGTCACTCTGACAGAGCTCCAGAGAACCTGTGTGAAGATGGGAGAAACTTCTAAAAAAGGACAATAATCATTGTAACACTCCACCAATCTGGGCTTAATGGCTGGATGGCAAGACAGAAGCCTCTCCCCAGTAAAATATACATGGGAGCCCATTTGCAATTTGTGAAAAGCCATGTAAAGGATACACAGGCTATCAGAAACAAGATTATCTGGTTTGATGAAACCAACACTACCATTATATCTGGAGAAAACCAGGCACTGCTCATCACCTTTGCAATGCCAATCCAATGTTGAAACACAGTGATGACAACATCATGTTAAGTCATTTTTTCAGCAGTAAGGACTGGGAGACTAGAGTGCATTGAGGAAAAGCTTAATGGAGCAAAGTACACAGATATACTAAATGAAAACTTGCCTGAGAGCCATCTGGATTTAAGACTGGGCCAAAGGTTTACCTTCTAACAGGAAAATGACCTTACACACAAAGGAGTGGCTTAGGGACAACTCTGAGAATGCACTTGAGTGGCCCAGCCAGAACCTGGACTTGAACCCAATCGAACATCTCTGGATAGACCTGAAAGTACCTCTCGGTCTCCATCTAATCTGACAAGAGCTTGAGAGGATCAGAAAATTAGAACATTAGAACAATCTAGATGAGAACAAGTCATTCAGCCCAACAAAGCTTGCCAGTCCATTTCACCTAATTCTTCTAAAATAACATCAAGTTGAGTTTTGAAGGTCTCTAAAGTCCTGCTGTCTGCCACACTACTTGGTCACTTATTCTATATGTCTGTGGTTCTCTGTGTAAAGAAAAATGTCCTAATGTTTGTGAGAAATTTACCCTTAACAAGTTTCCAACTGTGTCCCCGTGTTCTTGATGAACTCATTTTAAAGTCACAGTCTCGATCCACTGGACTAATTTCTGTCTCCTCTTAATCTTCTTTTGCTTAAACTGAAAACCCTCAGCACTTTTAATCTTTCTTCATACCTCATCCCCCGTAGCCATGGAATCAACCAAGTCACTCTTCTCTGGACTTTCTCTCTCAGTTATTTTTGTAGCTCGGAGACCAAAACAGCGCACAGGACCCCAGATGAGACCTCACCAGTGAAGAGAAGAATGGCACAAAAATCCACAAATCTTGCGTCAAGCCTAAGAAGACTCTAGGGGCTTCAACAAAGTACTGAGGAAAGGGTCTGAATACTTGTGTCAATGTGGTATTTCAGTTTTTTATTTTTAATACATTTACAAAAAAATTTTTTTTTTTTGCATTTTATTGTTTTTATTAAAATCAAATAACATTCCATACAAGCAAGTCAACTTTAACAAAACTAGGTTTGAAACAAATCAACCCCCTTGTTAATATATAACATCAGTTATCCATCCATCCATCCATTATCCAACCCGCTATATCCTACGGGGGGTCTGCTGGAGCCAATCCCAGCCAACACAGGGCGGAGGCAGGAAACAAACCCCAGACAGGGCGCCAGCCCACCACAGGACACACACACACACCAAGTACACACTAGGGACAATTTAGGATCGCCAATGCACCTAACCTGCATGTCTTTGGACTGTGGGAGGAAATTGGAGCACCAGGAGGAAACCCACGCAAACACGGGGAGAACATGCAAACTCCATGCAAACCCGGGTCTCCTAACTGCGAGGCAGCAGCGCTACCCACTGCGCCACCGTGCTGCCCATCAGTTATCCAATTTACAAAAAGTTTTAAAATCCTGTTTGTCATTCTGGGGTATTGAGTGTTGCTTGATGAGGGAAAAATTGAATTGCAACAATTTTAGCACAAGGCTGCAACATAACAAAATACGAAATAAGTGGAGGGGTGTGAATGCTTTCTGAATTCACTGTACATTTTATTTTACTATGGTGTTTACAGCATAAGGAGTACTCTTGTGACAGTCCTGTACACCCAGAAAGATGCCAATGAAGAAAAAAATGATCTTTATAATCATTTTATTTTTGAAAAGTAGCTTATATTGCATGCATGCATTTTAATATACATGTTCTTTAACTCAAATATCAAATAAGTATAAGCCTATTCAGCAAAATTACCAGTGATGAGTGATAAAGTAACTCTTGAAAAATATGTGAAGAGTGTATATATGTGATAAGGGACAATGTCCCATGGGATTTTTCTGACTTTAAGGATTACTGAAAGATTGAAAATGCTTTGCCACAGAATAGTCAAAAGAAATGAGCAAGAAGTCAGAATGATAGAGGAATACCTGGCAACTGAAACAAAAAGAAGAGTCAAGAAACCAAAAGGACCAATCGCCACCTAACTGCCCAATTTTCAAACCATATTTGTTACTAAATAAAGAATAAAGGTTTCTTTTATCCACAGAGAAGTACAGCGTGTCGACAGCACATCCGTATTTAACTGGGAGGTCATTGGCTTGACACCCAGGTTGACCTACGATTACGCAAAAAGATTCCAACAGTAGGGGAGTGTGAAGCACCAAAGGCGACACTATAACTGCAGGTCAAAGATGGATATACTGGATATACATGACATACTTGGTCACGGGTTAAATGACACAAGAGCTAAACTTAAAAGAAGTGGTGAGGCAGCCTTCTGCTGTTATGCACCTAAAATCTGGAATAGATGACCGATAGGAATTTGCCAGGCTAATACGGTGGAGCACTTTAGAAAACTGATGAACACCCATTACTTTAACATGGCTTTCTCATAGCTTTATTTTAGTTTAATCCCAATGCTCTGTATATTAAATTAATTATCATTATCCTTCATGGTTGCTCCATAATCCATACTAACCCCTACTTTCCCTGCTGTTCTTTTTCTGGTTTTCTGTGGTGGTGATCTGCTTCACCACCATCACCTGATCGAAGCACCGTGATGTCCTTACATTGATGGAATAAAGGCCAGAAGTCCACGTGACCGTCATCATCAAGTTCTTCCATGTGAACCCTGAATACCATGAGGACTGATCATTTATGTTAGGCAGAATGCCTAGAGGGTGCTTGGTGGTCTCGTGGCCTTGGGACCCTTGCGGATTTTATTTTTTTCTCCAGTTTTTTTTTTTGTTTTTTCTGTCCTTCCTGGCTATCGGATCTTACTTTTATTCTATGTTAATTAGTGTTGCCTAATTTTATTTTCTTATTTATTTTGTCTTTTTTCTCTTTCTTAATCATGTAAAGCACTTTGAGCTACATCATTTGTATGAAAATGTGCTATAGAAATAAATGTTGTTGTTGTGACACGTAAATGCTGAAAAAAGTAAACATAAAACAAAAATTAAATAAAAAAACTCACAAATCATACCAATATGTTTGATTATCCTACTGCATATGTCTGCTTAACAAGTTTTAGAAAATAAGATTGGCTTTAAATTTTTCCTGTCTCGATCACTCACCTCAGTGGTAGACTAAGACGGAAAATTAGATGCAGAAATAACCCATAGTGCAGTGTTGAAAGAAGGAATGAAGAGTTAGGGCGAAGGTTAAGCGTATGCGCAACTACGTTTATTAAAATATTTTCTACTCCCTTTTTTAGAATTTTGCACACCGTTTGAATTTTAAACACACCCCTTCTCTTCACTTAGGTTTGCCACACCCCTCTTTGAATTGTTGCCGCCCACTTCCACACCCCGTAGACAGCGTTCTGTTACAAGCACGCAGCCTCTTTGCATTTCTCAGCCACCGTATAGCAGTATTTTGGGGACCTTTAGAGCAGAACTTCATGAATGTGCCTACTGGGTAAATAGTAAATAGCTCTAAGGATGGGCTCAATGACCTGCTCTTGTCAAAATTATTCTTGTCCTTGTAATGTGCTTACTGGCTTGCTTTTAACATTTATATTTAGATCACTTAAATAGTGAGTTGTATTAAAATGAATACGGACACCAGCACTTATTCCTAAAGAACTAGAATTGAACGTGTTAGTATGAGCTGGAAGTGTTGACCATGAGTGACAAAACTTCACACACAGAAGGCATTTGACCGTCAGACAACAAAAACACGCCTGCCGTTTTGAAAATCAGTGCTGACATCCACTGAGAGGTCAGATGCTTGGGAGTGTGAAAGGACAGACTACTCTGTATCAGAGAATGAAAAGGTAATGACAGAATATTTCCTCATGAAACCTTTTCTGGTGTTTGTTTTCAAACTGTTTTTTTTTTTTTTTTTGCCTTAACAAAACTTGTAAAAATGTTAGCTGAATCTCTAGGATGGAGGTCAGTATAACTGAAGTGGTGAGACTTTTGTGTCAGGTAAAAATCAACAGGGCAGTGAGGCTGTGAAGTCCTGATTCAAGCAGCTCTTTTCGGTTTTTCTTTAGGAATTATAAGAGGGATGGAGAAACAGTCAATCGTTAGCACACTTCCCAAGGTTTCCAGGCTAAGTAGTCTGATTGACTACAGGCCAGTGGTGCTCACATCCAATCCTATGAAATGCTTTGAACATTTGGAGAAAACCATTTTAATAAAATCATTTCAAGATAACCACTTGTACAAATAGAAGTGCGGAAGATGCTCTGCTGGTTATCCTACATTAAATCTACACTCTTCTTGGTATGCCTGATTCCTTTGTCAGAGCACTATTTCTCAGTGGTTCTTCAGCATTCAACACCAACCAGCCTCACATACTGATTGAGAAACTGAACAGCATGAATGTTGTTGTGGCAAAGGACAACTCAGAGGCTCCTGTGAGGCTATCGCTGTATTTTTCAATCAAAAAATTAATGATATTAGAAATAACATAGTATATCTCCTCAACACTAAGGATCCTCCTAAACCCCAGCATCCTGTTATAAACCAATTAAACTCTTTCACTAGGATAGATTTACCTGATTTACAAAAAATAATATCTCAATTAAAATCCTCCACCTGCGTCCTTGACCCAGTACCAACAAGGCTTTTCAAAGAAGTATCAGGCGTGCTAATTGATAATGTTCTGGACGTAGTAAATTCGTCATTAGATACGGGGGTCTTCCCAGACTGTCTTAAGACTGCTGTAGTTAAACCCCTTCTTAAGAAACATAATCTTGACCCCTCGGCCCTTGAAAATTTTAGACCCATCTCTAACCTGCCTTTCTTAAGCAAAGTTCTGGAGAAAGCAGTCATTATGCAGTTAAATGACCACCTAAATAAACATGCTATTTTTGATAAATTTCAGTCGGGTTTTAGAATAAATCACAGCACAGAAACTGCACTCGTTAAAGTAGTAAATGATTTGCGAGTGAACGCAGACAGAGGCCATATATCTGTTCTCATCCTCTTAGATCTGAGTGCTGCATTTGACACCATTGATCATAATATTCTTAGAAATCGCCTTAGTCAATGGGTGGGCCTCTCTGGCAGTTTCTTAAATTGGTTTGAATCCTACCTGACAGGGAGAAAATTTTTTGTTAGTTGTGGTAATTACAACTCAAAGACACATGATATCCGATTTGGTGTTCCACAAGGCTCTATCCTGGGTCCGCTGTTATTCTCAATCTACATGCTTCCGTTAGGTCAGATTATCTCAGGGCACAACGTGAGCTACCACAGCTATGCTGATGACACACAGCTGTATTTATCAGTAGCACCTGATGACCCCGATTCTATTGACTCACTAACACAATGTCTGACTTGTATCTCAGAATGGATGAATAGTAACTTTCTCAAGTTAAATAAAGAGAAAACTGAAATCTTAGTGATTGGCAACAATGGATACAATGAGGCTATTAGAAATAAACTGGATACATTAGGATTAAAAGTCAAGACGGAGGTAAAAAGCTTAGGGGTAATTGTTGACTGTAATCTGAATTTTAAATCGCATATTAATCAGATCACTAGGACAGCATTTTTTCACTTAAGAAACATAAGTAAAGTTAGACCTCTTATATCACTGAAAGATGCTGAGAAATTAGTTCACGCGTTTGTTTTCAGTCGACTAGATTACTGTAACGCACTCCTCTCAGGACTACCCAAGAAAGACATAAATCGTTTGCAACTAGTGCAGAATGCAGCTGCTAGAATCCTAACTAGGAAAAGAAAATCCGAACACATTTCTCCAGTTCTGATGTCACTACACTGGTTACCTGTGTCATTCAGGATTGACTTTAAAATTCTGCTTATGGTTTATAAAGCCTTAAATAATCTCGCCCCTTCTTATATATCGGAGTGTCTGACACGTTATATTCCAAATCGTAACCTCAGATCCTCAAATGAGTGTCTCCTTAGAATTCCAAGAACAAAACTTAAAAGAAGTGGTGAGGCGGCCTTCTGCTGCTATGCACCTAAAATCTGGAATAGCCTGCCAATAGGAATTCGCCAGGCTAATACAGTAGAGCACTTTAAAACACTGCTGAAAACATATTACTTTAACATGGCCTTTCTATAATTTCAATTTAACTTAATTTAACTTAATCCTGATACTCTATATGTTCAATTTCCTCATAATAACTATTCAGGGTAGCTCTACAATCCGTACTGACCCCTACTCTCTTTTCTGTTTCTTTTTCCGGTTTCTTTGTGGTGGTGGCCTGCGCCACCTCCACCTACTCAAAGCTTCATGATGCTCCAACAATGATGGATGGACTAAAAGGCAGAATTCTACGTGACCATCATCATCAAGCCTTTCCGTGAGAACCCTAAATCCAAAGAGGACTGTTTCATTTATGTTAGGTAGA
>JANRMT010062820.1:14128904-14160062 GCA_026402145.1 Polypterus bichir lapradei
ATTTTTTTTTCTCCAGCCGTCTGGAGTTTTTATTTTGTTTTTTCTGTCCCCCCTGGTCATTGGACCTTACTCTTATTCGATGTTAATTAATGCTGATTTATTTTGTTTTCATATTGTGTTTATTTTTCTATTCTTTATTATGTAAAGCACTTTGAGCTACTGTTTGTATGAATATGTGCTATATAAATAAATGTTGTTGTGTTGTTGTTGTCCTGAACCCTCATGAATTCAGGTCAGACTTCATCGACTGCAAGTGCCTGCAAAGGATAGTGAAGACAGCAGAGAACATTACTGGGGTGCCTCTTCCTTCACTACAGGACATATTTTACAAACGCAGTGTCCGCAAGGCCTGCAGCATTGTGCAGGACCCCTTACACCCCTCACATGGACTTTTCACACTTCTGCCATCCAAGAGAAGATACTGCAGCATCAGAGCCAGATCTGCCAGGCTGCAGGAGAGTTTTTACCCCCAAGCTGTTAGACTCCTTAACACCATGCTGCCCCCCTGGGGTCTTCCACACTGCCTCAACCACCTCTGAAAACAGAACTTTTATACATGCAATCCACTGTCCTGCAAAGACGAGTGTGCAGGTAGAAAAAGAACCGAAAATCTCATACTGACTTTTAAGGATTTTGACACTCTTGTCTGCGTGGGTTTCCTCCGGGCGCTCCAATTTCCTCCCACAGTCCAAAGACATGCAGGTTAGGTGTACTGGCAGTCCTAAATTGTGTGTGCTTGGTGTGTGGGTGTGTTTGTGCGTGTGCCCTGCGGTGGGTTGGCACCCTGCCCGGGATTGGTTCCTGCCTGGTGCCCTGTGTTGGCTGGGATTGGCTCCAGCAGACCCCCGTGACCCTGTGTTAGGATTCAGCAGGTTGGAGGATGGATGGATGATATCCTTCTGCTGTGAAACACTCTAACTTGTCATTGTTTACACACGTCTTAAACAACTATTATCATACACTGATAATTTCTGTATTATCTATATCTATTATTTATTTATTTATTATATTACACTTCAATATTGCTGCTACTCCTTTGTCCTATCTTTGAACAATGTCTTGTCTTGTTTGTGTTTTAATTTTGAAATTTTAATTCTATTTTTAATGTATTATTTGCACGTCATGTTGTTACACTGTGGACCCTGAGCTTCACAATTTCGTCTATCTGTATACTTGTATATGGTTGAGATGACAATAAAGTTCACTTTGACTTTGACTTTGATTGACACACAACAAAGTCATGCTGATTCAAGAAACAGCCAATTACATCATCTTTGCAGGGGGATATAAACCTTCTTTAAGGAAGCCTGTGGGATCCACCCACTTACACTCTAAAGCACAGTTCGTTCGGTGGCATATTTAGTTTGCACAATAGATTTCATCATGTCCTGTCAAAATTGCGTATTCTCCTCTGTTAACATCCGTGGCTTTATCTTGGCTACCGCATGACACAGCTATCTCCCCTCTGCCTTCTTGACCTTCGTCTCTGTCTCAGTGCAGTGAGCACATCTTATCCTTCCTGTTTTTCAGTTTCAGTTAAATTGGCTGGCCCTGAGCAGTATTCATTTCCCTTTTCTGCTACCTTTTTTATTAGGGAGCAAGTTAGCATTTGTTATTCATTATCTATATCACGGGGTCGAACTCCGATCCTCGAGGGCTGCATGTTTCCTTTGGAGGCATTAGCTCTCCGGAAATGTGTTCTTTTGAAATTGCGGCATATTAAGTAACTAAACAATATAGTAATATGACAGAAAAGGCGATATCCCTTCCATCGTGATTACGGCGGTATAAGAATCACATGAGAAAAATATACTTTAGCTTACATTTACTGACGGTTTACGCGGTTACAGACCGGAAGCTGATGACAGACTTATCAAGGTGGGAGTCTTGATCTACGTAGGCTGCCATTTTTCATTACCACGCTGAGAGGATTTTCGGACGGAGGTCCGAACAGCTTCAAAGGGTTTGGCTGTTGTCCAAGCCTTTTATATTGTCTGCTTGAGGTGCTGGTCTTCTCTGGTCTCCAAACAAGGACAGTAAAGACGTAACCCCACCTCCAACAAGAATAGTACAATGCTCACACTGCAGTTCTCATTCTCCCAACAAGGAAAGAAGATTTTGTGCTGACAGAAGACAGAAATATACTATTCTGAGTTAGGGTGACTATACAATCCTCCAGTTGTCTTTGGCTATCTAATCCAATGCTTGGTTGGCAATTCTAAATGCTGAGCCTCTGTGTACCATACTTGGTCTACCTGTATCAATAAATACATACCAGTGTGCATAGAGACAGTGACATTAAACTTAATCTTAGAACACCGCAGTGGCTGAATGTTTTCATTCTAACCATCTTCTTCATTAATGAGCCATTTTTACTGCTAATTAACTTCTTTTGCCTTCATTTTAATTAACTTGACTCAGGCCCCATAGTTGTCTCTTTTTCCTTAATTAGTAGCCAAACAATAATGAGACATCAAACAAGTCACCATATGTCCAGCTCACCTGTGCCCATCACACAATATCTGAAAATAAAGAAAGGTGAAGGTCTCATTAAGGTTGATCTCTCAGGTCACCAAAACATCTTGACGGTGTTCTTAGAAAAAACAGAAAAATCAACAGATCTGGAAATGTCTACTGAATGTGGCAGAATGAGAGCAGCAACAAGCCATTGAATTAAATAACGGGCTTAATTAACAGCAAGAATCAGCTTCTCATTAAGAGGCTGGTTGGAGTGAAATTGGTTGGAGTTTGAAATCCCAGTTTAGCTGGTCATCTGTTGGCTCGTTTCACATCTCATTTCTGTTTGGCTGTCATTTAATGAAGAAATAAATCAATTCAGAGGACTGAATCCTTAAAAACAGGGCAATTGAAATGAAGGGAAAATGAGTTAATTAGCAGTGAAAACTACTCACTGATTAGGAAAAGAGTCAGAATGAAAACCTGTAGCCACTGCGGCCCTCCAGGTCCGGAGTTCGACACACCTGATCTATATATATAAAAGTCAGTGTATGTGTGTGTGTATGTATGTATGTATGTTCCAGCATCACTTCTGAACGGCTGGAGCGATTTTCATGAAACTTGGTACACATGTTTCCCATTGGTCGACTAAAAATACTGTAGGGTAAAATCAACCCTAACCCACCCAATTCTTGGTAGGGTGGGGGTGATTTTGCGGTCTTGTATGCATGACATCATCCAGTTGACACTCAGAATGACCACCAGAGGGCGAACTGGAGGTGACTGCCAGCATTCTTTAGGTTTGAGCACCAACACGCCCTTGTTGCTTTTGAAATTAAATAGAGTTGGCCGGTTCTGGATGATAACATACATACAAGACCGCAAGACAAGCACATTAGTAACTCTTCATTGTTTGTTAATTTATTTTTATAGTTGTGTTTTTTTTAAATTATATTTTACTCAAACAAAAAAAAAAAACAAACACTTTACTTTCCTTAAGGGCAACGCCGGGTATTTCAGCTAGTTCTCTATAATGTTCTCCCGTTTATTACATTACAGATTCAAGACTTTCTTTTAAATCACTCACAGGCACTCAGCTCAACACAACACACTTTGTCAAAAGCCATTACCTCTAATATAGGGGTCTCTCAAGTCAGTGTTCTGTCTCCATTACCATTTACAGTGTACACAAGTGACATGAGACAGGAGAATGACCACTGCTCCTGTTCCTTTATTAAGTATGCTGATGACAACATGCTGATAAGACACATATCTGGGGAGGACGAAAGCCACCACTTTAACCTGCTAATTTAAGAGATGCCACTTCAGTCTCAGCTTTTAAATCCTAGCTGAAGACTCATGACTTTAGTCTGGCACACCATGACTAGAGCTGCTTATCAGCTGTGCAAGCTGTATTTCTCTTTGTTAGTCATTTGTACAGAAACATAAGTAATGCAATATTTACAATCTGTTGTTAACTTTCTTCTCTTCTGTTTTATCTTCCTGGTATCTGGATGTGGCACTCGACCTCCTGCTTATGGAAAAGTCATCTCAGATAAAGAAACATTGAACTCATTGGATGGAAAGATTCTCTCATCAGATTGGGTAGCCAACCAAGACTCCACCATAGAAAACTCAGGAGCAGGTTGTCAGCCAGTTGGCTGAGGTGTCCATTACTGTGACTTTGTTTTTGACTTTTTCTTTTACAATTTTAATCTCCACCATTGTCAAGTGGCCAAAGTTCATTAGTTAATCAATGGACAGATATTGCTAGTTTCCATTTATGTGTCATCAGCGTCTACCTTGTTCTCTGTGTGTTTTAACAAATCTGCATTTATATGTGTACCAATCTCTGTATTTAGTAATAAGTATAATTTATACTTTTATTTTAAGTGAGAATTGTTCACAGCCCTTTACGTCTGTACTCAGTGATGAGTGCCATACAAAAAATAAGTGGTATTGTATTATTGATTTGTTTATTATTTGCATTGTTCTTTGTTTTTGATGTTGTCTATCTATGTCTGCCTGTGTTACATTCCATGTGTTTTGTGGGGTCACCTGCCCATCACCAAAAGGGTACTGCCCACCACTCTATGTAGGCGGGGGATATCCCATAGTACTTTGCAGCTCACCGTAACTACGCTCTGAAGTTGGCGAGTTTTTGAGTCCTTTGCTGTGCTTTGTGCTTTTTGTCATTTTCTGAATTTTTGACATTATGGCCTGTTTTTTGACTTGGATTAACATATTGGAACTTTGTTACACTATATAAAAAATAAAGTGTAACTGTAACCAAATAGATTGTTTAGTAAATCGGTGCAGTAAGAACTCTCTTACAGTGAATGTCAAAAAGACCAAAGAAAGTCAAATTTATTTAAGAGGCAGAAATCTGCATCTTCCCCCATAATTATTCTAGGAGAGGAGGTAGAAACAGTGACTGAAAATAAATACTTTGGAACTACCTAATATATTAATCTTAACTTGAATATCCATCCATCCATTTTTCAACCCACTGAATCCAAACACAGTGTCACGGGGGTCTGCTGGAGCCAATCCCAGCCAACACAGGGCAGGAATCCAATCCTGGGCAGGGTGCCAACCCACCACAGGGCACACCCACACACCAAGCCCAATTTAGAATCACCAATCCACCTAACCTGCATGTCTTTGGGAGGAACCCACGCAGACACTGGGAGAACATGCAAACTCCACGGAGGGAGGACCCGGGAAGCGAACCCGGGTCTCCTAACTGCAAGGCAGCAGCGCTACCACTGCGCCACCGTGCCGCCCTAACTTGAATATTAATACAAAAAATATACACCGTACTCTAAATGCAATTAGCACTTATTTCTCTTCAGACTGCTTAAAACGGACAAGGACCTCATGTTGTCCTATTATTGCAGTATGATCCAGTCTGTCATCATTTTCAGCTTCATTGCTTGGTTTAGTGGTCTGACAAACCAAAATTCAAAAAAGGCTCCAGCAGATGACTAAACATTCAGCTGAAGTTACTGGGGCTGATGTAGATGATTCGATAAGTATGTGTCAGACAGCTATGCTGAAAATAACTGGAGATCATCTCAAATGACGACAGACACCCGTTATACGTAGAGCTTAACTTCAATAAATCCAGCACAATAGTCACTTTAAAGACCCCCACGTACCTCTCCAGAAATTCCTTTCTTCTCAGCACCATACTTCTTTTTAATAAAAAATAACGGTGATAATAAAAATTCCAGAAGTGAAGAAGTTTTCATGTGTATCATGTAACCATTTTGGCGAAAACACTCTGTCAAACTGCTAGAAGTAGTTTGATCAAATTTCTTCAAATAATGTCAATGTTTTAGAAATTTTGTGTACGTTTTTAACCAATCTCATTCCTAGTTGTTGTTTTATTTAATTTCTATTTGTTATTAGATGCAACTGAGAAGGCAAATTTCATGTGTTCTTGTGTGAACATGACTACATAAAAAATTTGAACCTTGGTTTAACAGTAGTAGAGAACTTTCTGCCCTTTCTGCTTTGGTGAGAGGGGGATGGGATAGCAGGCTGCTTGCTGCTTGTGCTGATCAACACGTTTACAACACAAAAGACACTGACGGAGAGGTGCGAAGGGATTTAAGGCAGGCCAGGATTACACGTTTTTTCATAGGCTTTGGTAATTCTAGTGTTAATGGTCTGACAAAACAAAATTCAAAAAAGGTCCAGCAGATTACCAAACATGCAGCTAAAGTTATTGGGGCTGACGTAGACGATTTGGTAAGTGTGTGTCAGAGGGCCATGATGAAAAAACTGTAAATCATCTCAACTGATGACTGACAGCCATTACACACAGAGCTCAACTTCAATAAATCAGGAAGGATAGTCGCTTTAAAGACTCACACAAACCACTAAAGAAATTCCTTTCTTCCCAGTGCTATATGTTTTTTTTAATAAGGGATACTAGAGATATTAAAAATTTTAAGAAGTGTAGAGTTTTTCATGTATCATGTAACCATTTTAGCTAAAACACTCTGTCAAACTGCTAGAGGTAGTTAGCAAAAATCTCTTTTAAAGATTGTAGAAATTCTGTATGTCTCATCCTGTCTTGTCTCTGTTTTCTGTCTGCCCTGAGATGCAAATGAGAAGGTAAATTTCATGAGTTCTTGTGTAAATGACAACCTTCCTAAAATGTAAAGGAGCTGTATATTTCACACTTTTTCTTACATTACTTGACAGGAGGCCAGTGGTAACTAAACATTTGACTATGATTGCTGCTACAAGTGAATACACAAATTCAAAAAGACGTTTCTTTGACTTGTTTTGGTAGTGGGCTAAATGTGTAAGCAAGAAAACTAATCATGCAAAAAAAGGAACCTGAGCTCTATTTACTCCTAGTTTTTTTTTTTTTTTACTGAATCCATAAATTGTACTTCTTCTGTAAGACGCTTTCTAGTCTTGATTTCCATCCTGCTCCTTCTTATCATCCTACAACACCTGCGTTTAACTCCTCTTTGTTCTGCTCGGAAGGGTCTTCCTCTGTTATTTTTAACTCATCTTTTTTATCTCTCTGACATACTCCAGACTCCATCTGATGCTACCGACAGACACAGAGGCTCAGAAATATATAACATTATTTCCCTTCATATTCTCCCCCGGAACTTTGATATTGATAGTCTAATCACAAAGAACAGGACGTCTCATGAAATATTCATGCTATTTGTAGTACATTGCTTTAAAATGCCAATTAAAAAACTGACTAAATTCCAAATGCATTAGTCTATTTTAGATAGGCAAATGAAGTGTCCTCTTAGCTGAAGCATAACATCTAACCCCCTGATTGTTGTGTACGTTTGTAAAACCAGCATTGTAAGGAGGAGTCTAAACTATAAAACTTGTCTTTAGAAGAAGAGTGAGAAAGGGTTAAATTTGGTATTTTTCAAATCAATGTTATTTCTTCACACTTATGATATATGTCACATGAAGTTGTGTTCTAACGTGAAGCAGTTTTTATAGAAATATCTAGCCTGATGAAAGATGAAAGATCATGAGTCTTTATATACTGTAAAACCAAAAGCCTTACAACTTAAATGCAGTGCCTTCTGTAATGTTTGGGACAAAGACACACTTTTACTTGATTGACCCCTCTGCTCCACCGTTTAAAATGACAAATCAAACAATTCAGTCGAGATTGAACTACACATTGCAGACTTTCATTTAAGGGTATTTGCATACATTATGGTCACACCATGTAAAAATGACAACACTTTTTATAAACGGCCCACCTCATTTCAGGACACCTTAATGTTTGGGACAATTGGCGTCACAAGTGTTTGTGATTCCTCCAATGTTTTTCATGGTTTCATTAGAGCAGGTATAAGATACCTTGGCTTCTTCTACCCTTTGGAGGCTGTAGCTGCCATTGTTCAACATGATGACAAGCGTTGCCTCAATTAGTTTTAAGATTCAAGTTTTGACCATGCACTCCAACCTGAATGGGAAAGAGGCCCTGAATATTCCCATTAGGATGAAGCAATCTGAACCAAAAATATACGCTATATACCTTGACGTATGTGTAATCGATTGCATTACATGCGATGCTGGAAGTGGTTTCTATTTTCTGCCAGACACGTTTCAACGCGGCACTCCATGTTCCTGAACATACTGACAAGCGTCTCGGGAAAAATAGCAGCAATTACACGTTGGATGTTTTCCTTCAAATCTTCTACAGTGTGAGGCTTGCTCCAATAGACTTTTTCTTTGAACATACCCCAAAGAAGAAGTCTGGTGGTGTCAGATCTGGCGACCGTGGTGGCCAAAGTCCCTTTGAAATTACCCTGTTCCTGAAGAAGGACTCAGTTTCTGCCATGCTCCTTGATGATGTGTGACATGTTGATCCATCTTGCTGGAAGTAACCTTCTGTTAACTCACGATCATCCAGTTAATTCTGACATCGCTTAAACAAATTGGTGACCCAATAGGTTTGCACCATGAAGACGTACTGCTCAATACTGTACACCACCATCCTGATGAGAAGTTGAGTGACTGAGTGAAGGGGTACGGGCGGGCGGTATGCACCCAGATGTTGCAAACGGAGGTTAGAAGTCGTGACAGCTGTCTGGCGCCTACCTCATCGCTCCGACGTAGGGGCACCCCGGCTTGTTCGAAGCTCTATATACTGAGGAGCACATTGCATGTTATTTCATTCAGATTGCTTCGTCCTAGCGAGAATTATTACAGAATATTGGTGGCCTCTTGTATTTTCTGCAAAAATTTAAATGAAAATGCAATCTCTCTTTTATGAGTTTATTTTCAAAGTCTGTGAGACAGTTTTGCTGTGAAGCTCACAGTACGGGAATGAAAAGATCAAACTCACGTGAATTTAACACAGTCGAAGTGAGAGACTCTAAAGCTACGAAGGACAAAAAACTGTAGAAAATCGCCAAGCCCTGTCCATTGACCCTCGCCATTTGCATGTTGAGGACCTGAAAATGAAAATGCAGAGCGGAAAAATGAAAATTCAATGAGCAGCATGTGGCGCCTGTGTTGATTTACACTTTACTTTTCATTTTTGCAGCTTTGTTGTGGTTCAGGCTGAAAAGGAAATTGCAAATGGAGTTACTTAATTTTAATTTCAATTTTTGCAGCATTCTTGCATGCAGATTTTGAAAATGAAACTGCAAAAGAGAGACTGCATTTTCATTTTTACATACATCCTGAGCCATCTTCATCACAGCTAGGGAGAATGAGGTCACAAGTTATAGTGCCTTCAGAACCTACTGAAACCCTGACACTTTTTTGTACTGTTATTTTGCAGTCTTGTGCTAAAATCATTTAAATTCACTCTTCACTCATTCAGCAACATTCAATATCCCTGAAAGATAAAGCAAAAACAGGATTTTAGAAATGCATTAAAATAAAAATAAAACTGAAATATCACATTGATACAACTATTCAGCCCCTACATTCAGTATGGAGATTTTCTGAAATTCTTCTCTGCACATCTTCTCAAGCTCTGTCGGGTTGGATGGAGACCATCAGGGAGCAGCTATTTTCAGGTGTCCCTAGAGATGTTCGATTGGGTTCCAGTATAAGTTCAGACTGGGTCACTCAAGGACATTCCAAAAGTTGTCCCTAAGACACTTCTCTGATGTCTTTGCTTTGTGCTTAGGGTTATTGTCCTGTTTGAAAGTGAGCCTTCAGCCTAGTCGGAGGTTCAGAGTGCTCTGGTGCAGGCCTTCATTAAGGGTATCTCTGTACTTTGCTCCATTTAGTTTTCCTTCAACACTGTTTAGTCTCTCAGGCCCTGCCAGTAAAACACAACCCCACAGCATGTCACTGACACAACGACGCTTCACCACTGTGATGGTACTGCACATGAGACGAGTGGGCACAGCAACAGGATATCATCTTGCTCACGCCACCAGTTCACAATATTGCCTCTCTTTCTCAGGACTTTTAGAGGACTTCAGTTAGCAGGCACTGCCAAGATTTCTTTCCCGCAGGTCTGTCTGAAGAATATGCACAGCCAAACTGAATTCCCTATAGCAACTGCAGCATCTGTCTTTCCCAGGTTCTTGCCTCTACCTCAATAATAAATCCGAGGACTTAACCTCTGACTCTGCAATCACTTTCTTCCCCTATCCCAGAGCTTACAGAAAGCTGTTACACTTCAGCCGGTAAATGCACAACACCAACAAAAGATATTTTCCTCGCTAACTCTTGTAGCATTTTACAAATCCTTGCGGGATGTCTGCAGCTAATTCGGGTTGGACAACTCTCCAACGTCATTCATAGGCTCACATGCTGCCAAGTTTGCACCAACGCATTCAATCTCTCCTTTATCAATGGGGTACCGAGCCCACACACATGTGGAGCGGACCCACACTTCAGTTTCCTTTCCTGAATTCCCTCCACACCCTCGCACAGCTTCATGCTAACCGGCACCTCACATGTTGCTGCTTTTTCCCATGCGATAGGCCTCTTGTGCTCAACACCATGCAGCAGTCTAGCCCCTTGAACCAGCATACCACACTGCACCGTATCTCCTCTTTCCATTGAGGGAAGTACAAAACATTTTTCTTTTTGTCACACAGAAGGGTAAACCAATACATCCAGTCTCACATTTACAGGCTCTCACCTAACCCTACAACACAGTTGTACCACAATCATAAAACAATCATATGTATTTAAACATACAAGAATGGGGATGCAGTATCTTTCATAAACTTATCATAATGATAATAATAACTTATAATAATAACTTATCACCCACAATTACAGCAGCCCATGAGAGCAGAGAGCTGAAAAGACTTCGTGCCAGCAAAGCATTGGGTCCAGATGGTGTATCGCCACGACTGCTGAAGGCCTGTGCGTTGGAACTGGGGAGTCCTCTACAGCGCATCTTCAACCTGAGCCTGGAACAGGGGAGAGTCCCAAGGCTTTGGAAAACATCTTGTATCACCCCGTCCCAAAGGTATCACGTCCTAGTGAGCTGAATGACTTCCGGCCTGTTGCTCTGACGTCACATCTGATGAAGACCATGGAGCGGCTGCTGCTTCACCACCTGAGGTCATAGGTCCGCCACGCCCTCGACCCTCTGCAGTTCGCATACCAGGAGAAGGTGAGAGCGGAGGATGCCATCATCTATATGCTACACCGATCCCTCTCCCACCTGGACAGAGGCAGTGGTGCTGTAAGAATTATGTTTTTGGACTTCTCTAGCGCCTTCAACACCATCCAACCTCTGCTCCTTAGAGACAAGCTGACTGAGATGGGAGTAGACTCACACCTGGTGGCATGGATTGTGGACTATCTTACAGACAGACCTCAATATGTGCGTCTTGGGAACTGCAGGTCTGACATTGTGTTCAGCAATACAGGGGCGCCGCAGGGGACTGTACTTTCTCCGGTCCTGTTCAATCTATATACATCAGACTTCCAATATGACTCGGAGTCCTGTCACGTGCAAAAGTTCGCTGATGACACTGCTATTGTGGGCTGCATCAGGAGTGGGCAGGAGGAGGAGTACAGGAAGCTAATCAAAGACTTTGTTAAATGGTGCGACTCAAACCACTTACATCTTAACACCTGCAAAACCAAGGAGCTGGTGGTGGATTTTAGGAGGCCCAGGCCCCTCATGGACCCCGTGATCATCAGAGGTGACTGTGTGCAGAGGGTGCAGACCTATAAATATCTGGGAGTGCAGCTGGATGACAAATTGGACTGGACTGCCAATACTGATGCTCTATGTAAGAAAGGTCAGAGCAGACTATACTTTCTGAGAAGGTTGGCTTCCTTCAACATCTGCAGTAAGATGCTGCAGATGTTCTACCAGTTGGTTGTGGCGAGTGCCCTCTTCTACGCGGTGGTGTGCTGGGGTGGCAGCATAAAGATGAAAGACGCCTCACGCCTGGACAAACTTGTTAAGAAGGCAGGCTCTATTGTAGGAGTAAAGTTGGACAGTTTAACATCTGTGGCAGAGCGACGGGCATTAAGCAAACTCCTGTCAATCATGAATAATCCACTGCATCCACTGAACAGTGTCATCTCCAGGCAGAGGAGTAGCTTCAGTGACAGACTTTTGTCACTGTCCTGCTCCACTGACAGACTGAGGAGATCGTTCCTCCCCCACACTATGCGACTCTTCAATTCCACCCGGGGGAGTAAATGCTAACTTTTTTCATTTTTATTACTATTTAATTTAATATTGTTTCATTGTATCAGTATACTGCTGCTGGATTATGTGAATTTCCCCTTGGGATTAATAAAGTATCTATCTATCTATCTATCTAATGCATATATTGTCAACAAGTTCAAGAAAAATTTAATTTTTTTCATGAATTTATTATAAATCTCATTATAATGTGAAGTAGGCCAGATTACAAAAGTCATGATGAAATGTTTTCTTTAAGATGTCCAGATTAATTACAAAAAAAAATGAACCTTTGAAATAAGATTTTGACATTTTGGAAAATGGAGCACATTTCCATTTCAGAACCTAAGCACTGTGATTGCTGTTATCTCATTTCAGTAGTGAAAGTATGATAACAGCAGCAGGAGGAGGAGGATATACTAGAAAACCTGATGACAGATTTAAATGGAAATTGGGCACAGCCAGAGGCTCTTAATTTCCAATTCAGTGCACAGATTTACTATTAAATAAGGAATTACAAAAAAATTCAATTAGATTTGAATAAGTCTATCAAAAAAATCACAATCAGCTATTACAAATACTCAATAGATACAATTGAAATAAGATGTAAAATACAAAGACAAACACAATGTACTGAAAACAAAGCCAAGCAATATTCTGTACAATGCCAGTACTCCCTTGGAAGTTTTCACTTTTAATAATAATGCATTTTATTTATATAATGCCTTTCCATTTTATTGTTATATGACACTACATGACCGTGGATTTAATTTGCCTTTTTTTAACACTGATCAACAGAAAAGGACCCTTCAATGTCAAAGTGGCATAATTAGAAATGTAAAACACAACATAATTGATTGCATAAGTATTCGGGACATTCAAACAAAAACTCTTAAAGAGTAGGCAAGAGTCAATGTTAAAGATAAAACTGTGTTTAGTAAACAGAACTACAGACATCTTTACACTTCAACTGCTAAATGCTTTCATTAAACAGCATCTCAAAACTGAGAGATTTTGATAGTAACAATACAAAAGCAACGCAGAAAAACAGAAATCAAATTCTAAAATCTCCACATAAATGGTACCTGACTCTGACACCACTGAAACATGACTTGCATGTTAACCGGAGTGTTTTTAATAATGATGAGGGCAATGAATAAACCGTAAGTAATATATGTTAAATATTAAAACTTCAGACTGAATAAGTAAGAAAAAAGTGATCACACAATTGTGAATAGTTGTTTACGGTATTTGTATTTATTTTCGATATACTTCATTTTAATCCCCGAGGGAAAATTGTCTTTTTCGGAGTCAGAGTGAAGTGCTAGCTGTTGTACACCACCTCTGGAGCAATTTTCAGGATGTGGGCCTTGCTCAAGGGCCCACGGGGTAGGATCCCTTCTGACAGCAAACAGAATTTGAACCAGCAACCTACCAGATACCAGCACAGTTCCTTAGCCTCAGAGCCACCACTTGGGCACAATATAAAGGACACCACAGTGGTTAGCAGTGACACCTTACAAATTCAACATCCTGGACTTGAATATTATATCTAGACATTATCTGTGTGGAGTCCTTTAACTCTGGATATTCAGATGTTTCTTCCCATATCACAAAGACATACATGTTAGGGTAATTTATGACTCTTCTTTGGTTACAGTGTGAATGTGTTTGCTTGTGTGCCCTGCAATGAACTGACAATCTCTCCATGGTTGCTTCCTGCCTTGTGCCCAGTGCTGTAGAAACAGGATTTGCTTCCTTGCAACCCAGAACTGAATTAAGTGATTTTGTATAAAGAAACAATTTGGTAATATTTCATCTGCCACATATGCCAATGTAAGTGACTATGTTTCCAGAAAAGTACCTATGAAAACAAGGAAAGTAAGTCATAGAAATAAACATACACAGTGCATTCTTGAAAGTTCTTGAATCTATTAAATCTTTAAACATTTTTTCTTTATTTGCATTTGAAGCTCAGGAATGATATTTCATAGACATAGCTACTGAGGTTTCAGGTACTACAGTTTCCATTTATAATCTCAAGGTGACAAAACTTTAAGGACCTTGTTCTTGTGATATTGTTTGGTTATACTGTGGCCTACAGGGGGCTCTGCAGCTGCCCAAACCTGACATGGGCAGACGCAAGGCATTAGTTTAACACAGCACACAGACTTCATTTTGAGAGAAATGCTGGTCAGTCGTTTTCCACAGCACAACAATAAAGCACAGTCACAAATTGGCACACTCTTTGTTTTCCCTTTCTCTCTTTCCATCTCCATCCATCCTCCAGCAAGTTTTGCCACCTTCCTCCCAAATCCGGCTCCTGAAGCATTGGAAGATGGCTCCTTTTATCCTGCACATGGGAGCACTTACGCTGGTCTGTTAGCATGGTTTGAAAGCGCTTTCAGGAGAGGCGGAAACACAATGTAGTAGGGCTCTGCAGCCCCTGCATCATACCCTGGCAGCACCCATGGAACCCAACAGGGCTGTGCCACACTCCAACTCCCATGAAGCCAGGGGGGATGTCACCTCGCACACCGGGATGGTTATGTGCCCTGTGCTTATTCTCTCTCGGTCCTTCCATTACATAAGTATATTATACGTTAATGGTGCAGGATTACAATTTTGAAGTCATTTTTTGATTTCAAATTATTTTGACAAAGTTAATTTTTTCTCTTGTTTTTATTTCTTTATTAGATGCTCTGAGTAGCTTCATGTGACTGCGTCTGTTGCGTTGCTTATGTCATAGGAAGAACACTCTATACCTCAGTGGATACTTGTTCTATTTCTCCCAGCTTTAGGTGATAGTTTCTAAATAAGTAGGCCCTAGCAACAGGTTTTTGAATTCTTTTTGTTTTTAACTTTGACTCAGATTTTCTTTGCACAGTCTCATTTTATGCTCAGTTACAATCTCTGCCTGTCCTCCACTAAGATTTTTGGTTTGCTCTCAATAATCTGGAGAGACTAAATGTCTCGTAACAATCCCTTGATGAATTAACTACTTCTGACATTAAAAATGGCTGTACAATTTAGTCACTTTAATCAATTACAAAATGCATTATTGACAGGAACTATTATTGTGTATTTAACAATCTGTTGTCTGTGAAGCATTGTCTTTTAGACCGTTATTTTTGTAAGTTTGGTCACTTAGAATCAATACACTGGGGAAAAAATGTAACACAAAAAAAGTCAGGCAAGAAACGTCAGAAAGTGTGGGAACATGGGAAAGGCACTATATAAATAAAATGTATTATTATTATTAAATGATTAAATAGGCTATTCAACGGCAAAATTGACAGATCAGAGAGGAAAACCCACATCCCAAACACACTGTATAAGTGACTACATACTGTGGAGGACTTGCACCTCAGTCAGGGTTATTTTTGATTTGTAAACAGTACCAGCAGGACAGGCTTTAATACCCTGTGACCCTGTGTTTGGTTAAACTGACTTGGAAAATAAATGAATGGCCAAATAATGTACCTTTCCATTTAAGATTTCCATCACTTATATTAGAAAGTGAATGACTAAGCTTGTCTTCATTCATTAATTCATCGGTCAGAGAAACTAGCTTTTTTCCCCCTTTTCAGGTTACATTTACATCACACAAGAAGAAGAATGATACTCTGAAGTAGTATGCACTGTATGTTTTACACTTTTAATGCACTGGAAAACTGTTACAAATCGAAAGAAATTTATTTTGGCACTGATTTTACAGGTGAACATTTTTATAAAAAATGTTCTCTTAATTTAAACTTTAATCTTCTCAATTAGTAAAAACAATCTTTGACTTGTTAAGTGAAAACCACAACATATGTGGAGTTCCAGTACATGATAAGTTTGCACTAGTGTTGAGTTTTGTATTTTCTCCATCTCCGTTTAGGAAAATAGTATTCATTTATACAGTTTTTTTCTGTTCAACCCACAGCAAAAAAACTATTAATTATTCTACTGTTCAATACAATTTCTAGTTCAGTTCAAAAAAAACAAAAAAAAAAAAAAAAAAAAGTACATTTTCATTTGATGTAAATTACAATCAAAGATACTGAGTGTAGTATAATTTTACCATAATAACAGTACATTTGGCAGTAAGCTCATCGGTTGTCTTCAATGACAATGGATCTTCTTGGGTATGTGTCAATATCCACAAAAATAAAGCAAAATTCAAATTTTCCACTTGTTGGATTCTGAAACAAAAGACAAACAATCTATTGTAAAGTAGCTGGTGCATTATCTAACAACAATACTCTGACAGCAGTATACATTCAATATGTCACTTTCTTAGATATTTACAAATAACAGTACTGTTAAAAGCTTCTAGATATAATACATAGAAAAAGAATACACTCCGCTCCAAAACATTACATTTTCTCACGTTATAATCTGTAAACTACTTGGAGTTAAATTGACTTGTATTACCTAAAGTGCACAACAAACCATATGAATGCACTGAAAAAACGTTTGTGTTTAAATAGCAAAAACAGAAGTGTTTTCATGTATTTTGTACATACCCTCCATGTCTGTAATTGGTGGAAGCACCATTGGTAGCAACTACAGCTACCTGTCTTTTGGAGAAGCTTTTCACAAGACTAGCACACCTGGATTTTTTGGATCTTCTCTTTGCAGGGTGAGGCAAGTTGGTTTTCAAGGATGAACAGCAACCTTCAGTCATTCCAAAGATTTTCAATCACATTTAGGTCAGAAGTTTGATTTAGCCACTCCAGAACATCTACCATCTTCTTCGTAAATTGCTCTATGGCAACTTTTGGTCACTGTCCTGTTGAGATATTAATTTCCTACCAATTTTGACTCTTTAGGCAGATGTCATCAGGTTCTTGTCCAGAATCCCTTTATACCTGGCCCCATCCATATTCATTTTAATCCCGACAAGTTTTCCTGTCCCTACAGATGACAAACATCCCCACAAGTTATGCAGCCACCACCATGCTTTACAGTTAGGATGGTGCCATTTTTGTGATGGGATGTATTTATGCCAAGAAGTTCTATTTGAGTCATTTGACCACAAAACCTTTTGATAGTTTGTTGCAGCATCCTTCATGTATTTTTAGGTTAACTTCATTCGGGACTCCAGATGGAGTTTTTTGAGAAATGGTTTTCTTCTTACCACCATCCCATATAGGCAAGATGTGTGCAATACCTTTGATATTGTTGTATGATACACATGTGTCATCTGTCACACTTTCCACTTCTGAATGATTGACTCAGCAGTGCCCCAAGGCGTCTTCAAAGCCTTGGAAATCTTTTTATATCACTGCACCTTTCCACAATTTTGTTACGGACTTGTTTTGGAAGGTCATTGGAACCCATGCTACTTTCTTTATGTGTGACAACACTTGCAGCTTAGTAGTAAAGAGTTGCCTTTATGCAAGTTATCAACTTAAGATCTCACACAGGTGTTGGACAATTAAGTTAAAATGTGATCTTGAAGGAAATTGGTTCTCTATGATACTTTAAGTCAACGTCAGCTGTGTTGAACTCTGGGCCTGAAGGGCCACAGTGGCTGCAGGTTTTCATTCTAATCCTTCTCCTAATCAGTGACCAGTTTTCATTGCTAATTAACTTCTTTTCCCTTCATTTTAATAGCCCCGTTTATAAGGATTTGACCCTCTGAGTTGATTCTTTTCTTCATTAAATGGTAGCCAAACAAAAATGAGACGTGAAACGAGCCAACAAATGACCAACTAAATTGGGGCTTCAAATACCAACCAATTTCAGTCCAGCTAGTTTCTTAATAAGAAGCAGAGTCTTACAATTAATTAAACCCGATCTTTAATTCCATGTCTCAATGCTGCTCTCATTCTGCCACAGCAGACATTTCTGAAACTGTTGGTTTTCTGTTTTTCTAAGAAATGACAAAATGTTTTGGTGACCTGAGAGAGCAACCTTACCGAGACCTTCATCTTTCTTTATTTTCAGATATTGTGTGATGGGCACAGTTGAGCTGGTCGTGTGGTGGCTTGTTTTGCGTCTCATTATTGTTTGGCCTGAGTCAACTTAATTAAAACTAAGGCAAAAGAAGTTAATTAGCAGTAAAAACTGGTCACTGCGGGCCTCCAGGACTGGATTTCGACATCCTTGGTTTAAGTGATGCCATATTAATAATCAAACAAAAATTTTGCAGTTGTTTTTACTTAATGTATGACACTTTTTACAACTATTTTTTCATTTTTAAATTGTTAAGTATTGTTGTATGTTATTAGGAAACACACAGATTGTTTGCATTTAAACTCTAAGCTTAAGGCAAACAAAATTTGGATATATTTAAAGGGGGTCCATTCTATTCCCATCCACCGTATCTTTTGTATTGACAACATGACAAACAAAAGTAGATGGTTTAACCAAAAGTGTCTTAACATATTGGCAACAATGAATCCACAATACACATATTAAGCTTTAATCCATAAAAATCGGTTTGAGATATGAGATACAGTACACGTAGAAGCAGAGAACTGGTGCTTTCCAATGATATACATCATTCCATGTGCTGCTTGCTTCCCCTTGAAATCTGTGTGTTTAGGTATTCATCCCATTTTCTGATCAACACTCTACAATACACTCCTGTATGTAGACTGATGGCCAACTTTGCCAGTGGAACACATAGTTCAAAGATCTCTGGCCAACTAGAGGCTACAATAACAAACATCAAAATCCAGCCAGAAGATTGGTAACTGTCCAAAACAGCCAATCAAGGCAATGGACATAATCCATGGAAGTTTAAAGTTGTAAAGACAATCCATAGTATTCACGGTTTCCTTAGAGTGGGCTCTTGTTGTTGGTCTATATAATCTGTGGATAACGTTTGTGATCTTGTAATGTAGAAGATAACATGGGTATGAAACATTTTTCACTAGCAAGAGCACTAGGGATAATACACATAGTAACAAGGAACTAGGGGATTCCTTGTGCCAGAGTCCTGGTATTCTGGGAAACGGTTAGGGAGGTGGTCTCAGTCCAAATATGATTACTAATACTACATGTTTTTATTTACGGTATACTGTAATAGAATTTTATCTTTTTTATTTTACTAGCTTTTGTTATTCCTTTAAAGTTGATGCACATAATTGGCGTTTTTATATACAAAGAAAAGCTGTTTATTTTGCTTTTAGTCAGCAATGCTTATTTATAAGGGAATGATATTTTATGTTTTTAGCCCAGTATTCAAAAAGTTAACACTGAAATGTTCATAAACACACTGAAGACTTGCAATAACTTATTTTATTAAAATGTGTTGTGTGGTTTCTTTTAGTAAATATGTTCTGGTTGCTCTTCCTCCCAATTAAAAAAATACCAAAAAAAAGACACTTTATATTTTTATTTCTTTTTCCTTAAATACTGTTATATTGTGTAATATTGTTCATAACTGGCATGACTGGTCAGATTAAATTATGCTGAATCAGAAAACTGAAAGGACTTGATGAAAAGGGGAGATACCTCTACAGAGAAAAATACAGAGGTGTGCCCAGGCAGATTGTTAAACTATAATGAACAAACATACCTCTTTAACTTCTAAATGTACCGTTCCTTCAACTCTAGGCTCTGATCCTTGAATGTAAAACTTCAGCCTCATATGCTTGACTCCATCTTTCATATACTCCACATGGCTGAGAGAAAACAAAACAAAAAGAAAAAAAAAACATGTAATCCTAAAAGTCTATGGATTGCAGAAACACCCGTCACGCAACTGGCATTACCTGACATGCTGCCTTCTACCACGACGAGTTGTCTCTCCATAGCCTTTTATCGGCTCTCCAAATACTCCAATAACCTAAATTAAAAAAAAAAAATCATTCACATCATGTTATGAAAAATAACATCTTGAATTGCATATATCAAATCAGCTCAGGTCCCACAGCCCTATAATATTCTCCTGTAAATGTAATTTGTTTTATTAACAAGAAGATGCACATTAATAATGTTATTTTCATGGAGGGGCGCCAGAATACACTCCCAAGATCAGTCCCCTATTGCTGATGCTTTCTAGTTTAATCTAAATATACTGACATAGATATGATTAATGACCCATTTGAAGTAGATATGTTTTAAAATTCTCTCCTACATAAAAGGCTACTTCCTCAACTTTCCAACCTTACCTAAATTATATGTACACATTAATATTCATACCTCATCCCCATCTCTTGGATTCAGGCAGTTTTCTCTTACTGGTATAATTTCATTATCATTACCATCATAATTATATGCAGCTACATATGTCCCAGTTCACTAGTTTTATTCTAGATACTTCTAGCAAAGACACAACTAATTTTAATTTACTACTGACTTTAAAAATATGTTTAAACTATGTCTGAATAAAAATGTCAGTAAATTACTATATATAAATAATAAACCTGTTACATTTTATGTAGATAATCTGAATGTGAATGTCGGCTAAAAACACAAATACCGTACCTCAGGATGAGCCCTGCATTTCTCTAATGCCACTCCATAAATTTTGCTAGGACTTGACGATGAAAACAATTCTTTGAAGACAACATAAAACAATCCACCTAGGGAAAAGCATAATATTTCTATTAAGATTTGATGCTTGGAGACAGTTGTGTATGTTTTTGGTTCTAAAATAAATCTTTTTGTCAAGCAACATTAAAGTGACTACTGAGGAATATGTGTCAGATCAATCATTTTTATTCTGCAAATTTACCAGTATAATGTACTTATATCAAAAAACAACAGTACTGAAAATTTTTTCTGACTGTTCAACTACTGGTAAAGTGTTTACATTCACTCATTCACCTTCTGCGCAATGTGGAATAAAACACTTGGCTTGTGATTGATATTTATACTGATGTGTCTAACAAATTCAATGTTGCCACACTATTTAATGGTATAAAAGACAACACAAAGTTTAATCTTGAAAAATATATATAATTATAAAACAAATTCCCTTAAATTGAACAAAACTTCCATGTAATTTGATTTTCATTTTTGCATACAAATGAACTATAGTGCTCAACCTACTCAGAACTGAAAAAATAATCATTCTTTGTAAATACAGAGGGTAAGGATTTAGGTCTGAAGGGTTTATGTCGCTTTAATGACTATTATTTTTTGTAAAAAAAAAAAAAAAAATCTTGTAAGGGACCAGTGTCCATACAGAAAAAGAGTGAGTTTTTTCAAGGTAATCTGAGCAATTATATAAAATATGATTATATTTTTAAAAGATAATTCAGAAAAGATGCTCTAATACCAAAACACAGTTCCTGTATAAGTCAAAAATAACCAGACTGGGCTTGGGGCTTTCCTGGAAAACCATCTGGAGGTCAGCCGATCGTGAATCATAGCACTATATCCCTTCCTACACGGCTTCTCAAACCGCCAACTGGCTAGGTATATCCTGTGAATAGCCCAGTCAGTATTTGCACAACAATCGCTACACGAGTTGCCGCGTTATTGTTGGGTTAAAAAAAAAACAAAACCAAGAACAGCGAGCGAATCAACATCAAATTACTCGCACAATTGAACAAAACGGCCACAGAAACTTATGAAATGATAAAAAACAGTGTACGGTGATAACAGTTTGTCTCACACACAAGTTTTTGAATGGCACAAAGGTAGGACAAGCAAATGTGGAAGACGTTCAATGCCCAGGTTGAGGGTGGGCGGCAGGGGAGGTGTTGCTTCACCAAGACAACGCTCCAGCGCACAATGCTTTTTTTTTTGACTGACAAAAACATTCCTGTCCTTGATCATCCTCCCTATTCGCCTGAAAATCAAAAGTGACCTGAAGGGAACACATTTTTCTTCAATGGATTAAGTGAAAACAGAAACGGAAAGCCTGTTGAAGAGCCTCAAGCAAGAAGACTTCCAGCACTGTTTCAATCAATGGAAGATACACAAGGATCGGTGTAGAGATCGATAGGGTGTAATATATAGAAGACGACAATGTTTAGAATGTTGTAATCCATCAATAATTTTTTTTTTTTTACCAATCCGGTTAATTTTGTGTCTCACCTTGTATTTTATAAAATTGTTTTTTTAAGAATATCACTCCAAAGATTAAAAGTGAGGAAATCAGCCCAAGGGGTTGTTTAATATAATTTTAAAAGTGCTATTTTGGAAAGATTCATGTTTTCTTGAGTATTTACCTGTTACTCCAAGTCCAACAAGTATAACTATTAAATAAGTAAAGTCTTTTCCAGCTTCTTTCACTGAAAAACATGAGAAGAGATTTATTATTTATATATAACACAGCAGTAATGTGAATGTTTAATTTCGGCCAACTCACCAGGTACTCTCATAGCTTGTTCTAAAATGCTTAAATATTCCACAGTATTCTACAGTATTTAGTCAAATATATTACTATGTCATTCTTTCGTAACTTAGTTTTATTAAACCACATTGAACCTAACTGTTCACACAGGAATTCTATTGGGTGGTCCAGATCTAATTATGCAATTTTCATTATGCTATAACTTATTAAGTTTATTACATAGAAAATCACCCAAAACATCCCGGACCATCGAGAACTGCGTGAACTGACATGAATAATCGTCTTCGTGCTGAACTGGAATCGTCCCCGCATAAATCAAAGTCATCCAGACGATCTGGATCTGCATAATTAGATCTGGACCACCCTGTACTAATAAAATGCACAATTTACAAAGTAACTACATTGAAGGTGAATAAGTTACCCATAACATTTTAAGTGTGGTGTTGATGCAATACATCTGTCTTACCTCATCTGTCTTTCTATCCATCTGACATGCTGTAGGTGTTTCCCAGAAGAACAAGATTATTGTTAATGTTGACTACAAATGCTCTAACATTAAATTCACCCATCCAGCTAAAACCACAACTACGGAACATAAAGTATACATGTATACTGGAACATTTCACCAATTTCTTTGGGTACAAAACATTGTAACATTTAAATTAAAACATCACCCAAAAATTATTATTATTTTTTTTTTTTAATACGTTACTTTCCCCATACAGTTTTTAATGGCGGCCGAGAAAAGCATTTAAATCTCATGTTTTCATGGAGAAGGTACATAATAAAGATTCTAATAGAACAGGAGCCAAGAGTGACCAACGCTGATCAACGGCAAACACTATGAAAAACATCCATGGAAAAAATAAAAAGAATTCTCATGTAATTTGTGTTGCATAATTCATAAATCCATTAATATGCTCAAAATTAGAAAAATGCATTCTTTTTTGCTAAAATATTATTACTTCTGGAAAAAACAGCATACAATATAAACAGGAAAGTCACATTGCCATAATACAGTGCTCTTCTGAAATAAAGACAGCATTCTTGACCAATGAATGAGGGAAAGAGGCAGATCTTTACTTCACAAAGTACTGTACTATGGGAATATTTCTTGGCCACCATTTCAAACTATGTGGTGTAACATAAAAAATATCATTTTTGGATGGAGCATTTTTAAATGTCTACTTACATTTACGATTATATTTTTATAATTACATTTGGGTGTCATTTAGTGTGAAAAAATCTGAATTGTAGACAAAAAACAATGAGATATCTGCAATATTCATTATCATAACTAGACAGAATACACATTAAATTTATTTAGATCTTACTTCATGATATAAACAATTAGGGGGACTTTCTCATTGACTACTACTGAACTTTCAACTCAAAATGTCTGCAACTATACTTAATTCAAAATTCATAACAAAATGTTTTAATATATAATGTTCTCAGCTACTGAAATACTCATTAGAAATATCTGTAATTACATTTAAGTAATCAGAAAGTGAAATATAGGTATCTACAACTGCATTTTGGCTACATTAAAACTGCAGTTTAATTCAGATTTCTTTCACATACAGATCTGATAAGTGTGACTAAAAATGAGGGGTGTCAAAGTTAATGCATTAATGCACTTGATTAATTTTGAAAGGTATCATGCGTTACTTTTTCTTAATCTCATCTCTTCAGTTACATAAAAGTGGTTGTATATCAATGCAGTTATATGCGAGAACAGTGAAAAAAAACTGTAAAAAAACAGTAAAAATTGGGATTAGAAAGGACACAATGGATAAACGTGAATCTCCATGATTGCTTGGTATCACAGTGCTCCTGTTGTGACACTCCACTCCTATCTTTCTAAACTGAAGTCTTTTAAAGCTCACATTGACTCCGATCCAGCAGGTACGCGTTGACGGAATCATATGAAGGTCAAAGTCTCAGGTGAGCTGTCTTTCTCCAAGGCATGTTTGCCTGTCTGTCGCTTTCTGTTTCTTTCTTTCTCCCTCAGGTCTGGTCCAAAAACATTTCAAAATTTTTTAATTTGGGTGAGCTTGTTTTTTGTACCATCATTTTAAAACAGTCTTAGGAATTAGCAGACTAAAGCAAAATAATACACAATGAAAATGAATTGTAGCAGTTACAAATAATAAAATACATGTATCTACATTTTCATTTTAGTGTAAGTAATATTCATAGATACACAGTGGAAAGATATAATTTCAGACAGAGATGCCAGCGTTTGGGAACTTTTATCCTTTCTTTAAAAATAAACACTGGATTTGACGAAGCTGAAGACAGAAGCAGAGTTATGCATAAAGTTATCAAAACTGCAACTCAACGTGACAATAATGACCCTATAAAACATAAAGACACTCAACCTCACCAACTGACTTTGACTTGTTTCCTCTTTTTTGACCTGAAGTCATCGGTAAGAAAATTTATTTTTGCTCGTTTTGATATGTACTCATTTATAACTATATTACTTTTGTGATTACTTATTAAACCATGTTGTTCTTACATTTAAAACAATTAATTAAAAAATGATTCTGTGTATAAGAAAAATGAACAGATATACAACAACCACAAAAAAAAATTGTAATCAATTTTCAAAATCCCCAAATGCAACATTAGGGGGAGGGGCGGGAGTTAAGAAATCTCACTTTTAGTTGTGCCTAGTTAAGAGCTCAGTACTTAACAAATGAAGACTGAAGGAAAATGGGGATGCTTCAAAATATTTCAAAATCTTTGTGCTGGCAAATCTAAATGTCACAGAAGTACTACAGGCTTGGCTTCACTTAACAGCAAAACATGCACAATGTTGCTGTTAGAAAGTCTAACATTAAGACAGCAAAATATGTAGCAGACTACAAATTGCGAATGTACAACTTGCCTGAATCAAACAAATCTCAAGGACTAAACTACTGCTATTTACTGCAAAATGGACTGCACCAAACTGCAGAACTCTAAATGTAGTTGAAGAAACAGGGTTGAGTCATGTCATTCGGAGAGGCCTGACAATTCTTACACAATATCATCTCATGGGACAACTGTGTCACTTGTCTAGGATTTATATGAAAGACATAAAGACTTTGCAATTCAAGTGGTGAGGCTTTCTTGTCATACCATCCATACATCATATTACAGCATACAGTGGCACAAAATAACGTTTCCAGGTTTGCAGTACAACATACACATAAACACAGGACAACCGGAAAGCAGGTAAAGAACGATACGATAAATAAATACAAAAATAAATAAATACAGGTAAGTGAAAAAAATAGGAATAATTTGAACTGCATGGTAATAAATATAAATTATAGCAACTAAGATACAGTAGTAACAAATGTACAGCATATAAATAAGATACTAGGAGCTGCTCTGGGTGCAGGGGGGCAAGCATAGAGTTTAGTGAGCCAAGGGGTAGAAACTGTTGCAGAAGATGGCAGAACTGGATTGGTTGCTACTGCACTCTCTGCCAGATCAAAGTGGGACAAACAGATGGTGTGAGGAGTGGGAGCGGCCCTTCATAATGCTAAAGGATTTACAAAGACAACGCTTTATAAAGATGTATTTAATGGAGGGCCGAGAGGTCCCAATGCACAATCCGTTGTAGGGCCTTACAGTCACAGATACTGTAGTTGCCAAATGGTCAGAATGCTCTCAATGATGCCCCTGTATAATGTGGTGAGGGGGTAGGGGGGGACTTTCCATAATGAGCCTCCGAAGGAAGTGGAGACTCTGCTGAGCCCTCTTGACTGTCGGGGTGGTGTTAATTCACCAAGATCGATCAGCTGCCAGGTGAACATCCAGGAATTTGGTGCTCTTGACCAAGTCCACCGCAGAGCCCTCGATGTGCAGTGGAGTGCTGACAGCATAGGCCTTCCTTAAGTCAACAATCACTTGTTGAGCAGCTAAGAACTTTTACAGCAGTGGCATTCACAGGGCACTACTGGACATCGCTGAACCACCTGGGTGAAACATCCACGTAGGATGGTGATGCAATTAATCATGATTAAAAATTGTGTTTGACAGCCCTAATGAGAATCAAATTTTAGTCACTCAAAATATTATTAAAGATATCTTTAATGGATCTAGCACAGATTAGTAGGAAAAGTTCCGTTTTCAATAGACAAAAACACTGAGGCACCAACAGTGAGTGCCATAATGAATCCTCTTGTTCTTTACACGGCTCCTTTAGGTGGGTTCCTATCCTTAAAAGGAAGATGGGAATTCTGTTTGTGACACTGAAGGCTTGCAGTTTTTATAGGTGCGCCAGCCATACCATGGGAGACTCATTAGTGGCTAATGCAACTAATACAATGCTTTTTACGTTTTGATCTTACGAACTAGTTGGCTGGACAAATAATCTGAATGATTACCTGACATACTGTGAAGTCACACAAAGATTAAAACAGCACCACTGTTAGATAATGAATTGTGAGGTCACTGCCTGCTCTCATTTCACTTTCTGTTTATTTTTATATAGCGCCCTTCAATGAGTACGCCGAGGCACGTTTTCAAGTGTAATACACGTAGAGATTATACTAAATACAGAATCAGTACACATAAACTTGTCAAAACATACAGAAAACAAAGTAGAAATTGATTAACTTAAATTGAAGCCAACAACGTCTATCCATTAATTCACTGCTCAACTTTGACCAGTGAGCACTTCAGAGCCGCCGTGGCCGCTACCGCCGCCCCTCACCTTTCTGAGCCGTGGACAGCGTGGGCGCTTCGCTCGGACTCCTCCGGGTCGTCAACTGCCCGGCTTGCTCGTTCCTGTTGTGTGGGTCCCGTTCACTTCGTACACTTTGGCCAGAGGAGATAAATCTGCACGGGGGGCAGCGTGAGCCGCTGAGAGTCAAGGACGTGCCCTTGCCGTTGCTAACAAAGTACAACGCAGACGAGCTTTGCCACAAAGTATTCCTTCTAATTTGCTTTAAACAGTGCAAAAGCACATTGTTCGCGCGCATCAAGCTGAGCTGAGCGGGTTTTATACACACGTAATAAGCCATAGTCCTGTGTTTCACGTTTGTCTACAATATGTTCAAAAATTAAAAGAACGGACTATTTCATAATAAATGGAAGACATGTCTCTTAAATTTGAAAAAACAGAAATAATTCGCCATTGCAATTCATGCACCGCGCCTGGACGAAATGCATTCTGGGAGTTGGAGTTTATTGCTTTTTTTTAAATCTCCCGTTTTATTTGTCGTAAAACACGAGTACGTGGGATATGTTACATGTTGTATATTCTTTATTATAGTTCTTTCTCTTAATATGTAAAAAAAATGGTTTCGCTTGGCCAGGATCGCAATTTTCACATTTGTGCCATAGCAAACTATGCGGTGAGTTATGCTGATTCAATTCAGTTTAATTCAGTTTATTTTTGTATAGCGCTCTTCACTGTGTGCGGGAACAGAGAGTTATGACAAGTTTTCAGGCGGGGGAAAAAAGGTCTTGATGCTCTCTCCTCCGTTTCAGGCTTAACTGTAAACATAAAACAATATTAACTTTTTGCTCTAAAGGACAGACCTAATGATTTAAGAAAACTGTAAGGCATTCTAATTAATGATCAGGTTTCTTATCTTGTGATTAAATATAAAATGATAAAATAGAAAGAATCGATCTGAATTATCTGCCCTTAACTGATAAAATGAAAAAAAAAAAAGATTCTTCGTTAATAAGGAATTTATAGGAATACTTTTATTCAAAGTTGTGGATTGTCGAAATTGATATTATGTATATATATATGACTATATATCTCTCGCTATATAAAATCCAATGTCTGTCTGTATGTCTGTCCGCTTTTCACGAGAGAACGTCTTAACGGATAAAGATCAGCTTTTTTTCTATAATTTGCTTGAACATTCCAGTTGATTTTGTGACTGCTCTCATCACGCTAAGAATCATGGTTCGCTTGCAGGAGCGATATACAGGTGCCGGTCATAAAATTAGAATATCATGACAAAGTTAATTTATTTCAGTAATTCCATTCAAAAAGTGAAACTTGTATATTAGATTCATTCATTACACACAGACTGATGATGATTTCAAATGTTTATTTCTTTTAATTTTGATGATTATAACTGACAACTAATGAAAGTCCCAAATTCAGTATCTCGTAAAATTAGAATATCAATTAAGACCAATGCAAAAAAAGGATTTTTAGAAATGTTGGCCAACTGAAAGGTATGAACATGAAAAGTATGAGCATGTACAGCACTCAATATTTAGTTGGGGCTCCTTTGGCCTGGATTACTGCAGCAATGCGGCGTGGCATGGAGTCGATCAGTCTGTGGCACTGCTCAGGTGTTATGAGAGCCCATGTTGCTCTGATAGTGGCCTTCAGCTCTTCTGAATTGTTGGGTCTGGCGTATTGCATCTTCCTCTTCACAATACCCCATAGATTTTCTATGGGGTTAAGGTCAGGCGAGTTTGCTGGCCAATCAAGAACAGGGATACCATGGTCCTTAAACCAGGTACTGGTAGCTTTGGCACTTTGTGCAGGTGCCAGGTCCTGTTGGAAAATGAAATCTGCATCTCCATAAAGTTTGTCAGCAGCAGGAAGCATGAAGTGCTCTAAAACGTTCTGGTAGACGGCAGCGTTGACCTTGGACCTCAGAAAACACAATGGACCAACACCAGCAGATGACTTGGCACCCCAAACCATCAATGACTGTGGAAACTTTACACTGGACCTCAAGCAACGTGGATTCTGTGCCTCTCCTCTCTTCCTCCAGACTCTGGGACCTTGATTTCCAATGGAAATGCAAAATTTACTTTCATCAGAGAATATAACTTTGGACCACTCAGCAGCAGTTTTGTCTTTAGCCCAGGCGAAACGCTTCTGACGCTGTCTCTTGTTCAAGAGTGGCTTGACACATGTAATGCGACAGCTGAAACCCATGTCTTGCATACGTCTGTGCGTGGTGGTTCTTGAAGCACTGACTCCAGCTGCAGTCCACTCTTTGTGAATCTCCCCCACAGTTTTGAATGGGTTTTGTTTCACAATCCTCTCCAGGGTGCGGTTATCCCTATTGCTTGTACAATTTTTTCTACAACATCTTGTCCTTCCCTTCGCCTCTCTATTAATGTGCTTGGACACAGAGCTCTGTAAACAGCCAGCCTCTTTAACAATGACCTTTGTGTCTTGCCCTCCTTGTGCAAGGTGTCAATGGTCGTCTTTTGGACAACTGTCAATTCAGCGGTCTTCCCCATGATTGTGTAGCCTACAGAACTAGACTGAGAGACCATTTAAAGGCTTTTGCAGGTGTTTTGAGTTAATTAGCTGATTAGATTGTGGCACCAGGTGTCTTCAATATTGAACCTTTTCACAATATTCTAATATTTCCGAGATACTGAATTTGGGACTTTCATTAGTTGTCAGTTATAATCATCAAAATTAAAAGAAATAAACATTTGAAATACATCAGTCTGTGTGTAATGAATGAATCTAATATACAAGTTTCACTTTTCGAATGGAATTACTGAAATAAATCAACTTTGTCATGATATTCTAATTTTATGACCAGCACCTGTATTCCCGCTTATCCGAGACAGAGGCTGCGGGCCGAGGGGAGGAGGAAGCGTGAGGTCAGGAGTAGCCGTCCTGTTTCAGTACTACGCAGGCGAAGTATGATATATTACATGTATATGATTTCATTTCATTAGATAATTCAAATCGATTCTTTCTATTTGATCCTTGCATATTTAATCCCAAAATAAAAATCAGATAATTAATTAGAATGCCATAAAGCATTCTTAAAGAAGTTCTTAAGTGTTCTAAACATTGATATATACATATATATATATATTAGAGCTCACAAAACCAATAATTAGGTTAATAGGAAAATGTATAATTTCATTTGGGAAAAACAGCCTCATTATTTTAACAAAAACATGTGTGATTCATATAATCCAGGTGGATTGAATATGTTTGATTTTGAAATACATTAAATCAAAAGACAAAGTATAATATTTCATCCCAAGCCTTTTGCTTAAAAAAAAAATGGTATTGAGTTAATAAACTCATTAAATGATCTAACTTCAAAGTATTTATGCTCTATAAAGCCTTGATTTCCTGGTTGATTGCATGCAAACACAATTTTTCCCCTCCTAAATTTGTATTTTTGGATAATGAAGTTATTAACTACAAAAATAAAAGTTTTTTTCAGCAACTAATTTAAAAATATTTTTATTTGTATCATAGTTGTTACATAATAACAGCCTTTTACCTACATATTCAGAATTTTTAGAGAAATTTGTATAGACCTTCAGCATATAGTTTTGAAAATATGCAGTTCTATTTCACACCATACCTTCTGGGCTTATTAAATAATTACAAAATGTAGTAATTGAGGATTTAAAGCTAAACACTGATTTCAGTCTAATGTTGGAAGGTATGAACACAAACAACAAATATTGTAACAATACATATCTTAGGAATATTTGCCAGAAATATTCAACCCCTTCAGCAAAATGTTTCTGCCTTTCTCCATTTCAAGACATTAACTGGAAAGAATCTTGTAATGTTTCAAGCAGGTACTGTATTATCAATTATGTTTCTTTCACAGTTATTCATCATATTTACCCAGTAAACCAAGTGCTAGTAAATTTTTAAAAGGTTATTGATTTAACCTTTGTTTTCCATAGAGGAGGAAAGTATTGTTCATTTATTTTTATGATGTATTTACACAAAATTGCTTTTGGTGCAATCTCCAGACTTTTTTTTAGGTGACTACTGGTGTTAATAGTTCCTTTAAGGATGAAAATGTTTTGTAATACTAAAATGGGAATGTGGAAAATAAAAGGT
>JANRMT010062820.1:14183448-14218193 GCA_026402145.1 Polypterus bichir lapradei
TATATATATATATATATATACAGTACAGGCCAAAAGTTTGGACACACGTCCTCATTCAATGTGTTTTCTTTATTTTCATGACCATTTACAGCACTCCATCACTCTCCTTCTTGGTCAAATAGCCCTTACACAGCCTGGAGGTGTGTTTGGGGTCATTGTCCTGTTGAAAAATAAATGATCGTCCAACTAACCTGACTTCTGCACAACACAACTGCTGGTCCCAACCCCATTGATAAAGCAAGAAATTCCACTAAATAACCCTGATAAGGCACACCTGTGAAGTGAAAACCATTTCAGGTGACTACCTGTTGAAGCTCATCGAGAGAATGCCAAGAGTGTGCAAAGCAGTAATCAGAGCAAAGGGTGGCTATTTTGAAGAAACTAGAATATAAAACATGTTTTCAGTTATTTCACTTTTTTTGTTAAGTACATAACTCTACATGCCTTCAGTCATGAAAATAAAGAAAACACATTGAATGAGGAGGTATGTCCAAACTTTTGGCCTGTAATATATATATATATATATATATATATATATATATATACCACTATATCTATGGCACTGGAGCTATGTGATTTAGCAGAATGCTTGTGACAATCCATCAGTGAGGTGAGACAGCATTTGAGTGCATATGGCCTGTTTTGTCATAAAGGGTCCTATGTGACCATAATTTTTCCTTTTATACTCCCTTTTTACACAAGCTTAATCAAAAAGCCTGAAATACATTTACAACTCTGTGGTCAGGTACATTACCACTTCATCCTCCCTTCCGTTCTTTATCTGTAACCTCAGGTAAATAGACAGAGTGAAAGAATAGGCAGGAGACGGAACTACATATTTAATTAATTATGCAGTATGGGTAATATGCCCAAATTATAAGCAAAATAAAATGAGTGGAACAAAAACAACCATTACCGACTAAGTAGCAGTGCATCTTCCGTCCATAGGCAGTTTTTAGTCTTATGTTCTGCCCAGCTTGGTCCTTACATGGTCTTTGGAAGGAGTACTGAAACAGGCCAAATGCCTGTCTCAATATGGCTGCCGAGAAAGAGTTGTCTTCCTCATGAAGAAATGGCAAGAGAGAGAGGTGGTCTTCTTTTCATGGGCAGATGGTGAGAGAGACTGAGAAAGACGATTGACCAGCTTATAACATTCCACTCATAAATCGTGAACAAATGGGTGTGGGCAACACCCTTGGTTCATCCAATCCTGTTTGGTCATGACTGGAGTAATGGGGTGTCTTGGAACTGCCACATTTCAGTCCTCTAGACCTTCCTTCATACCAGCTAGGCTGTTTATGGCTTTGCTGCCTGGGGATGGCTTATAGGCTCATTTAACTTCAACAGAGTTACCCTTGCAAACCAGATTAATATGCGAATCCCCCACCAGCTATAAATTACATTTCCAAACTGAACCAAAAGTAATGGCATTACTAAAACTTTCAGGGGATAAAATTACAATGGCTTATTTTAAGAAAGCACCTTTTTTTATAAATCCTTAAATGACTATTTAAAATCAGTTATCAAAATCTTAAATATTAATCACCACAACACTATGGCCACTTCAGGGCTGGGAGCGTGCGCTGATTACATTGTGTTGCCGCACCCACCACACGGTGAACCACCTGGACTCAGGCTCAATGATATTTACCTAGAAGAGTGATATCTTCAGCTTTCTGATTGTTTTCAAAAGCCCGTGCCTTCTGCTCAAACAAACTATTTAGTGTTTATGTGTCTTCAGTTATTTAGGATGTCCTTTGTTTTTTGTTACATAAACAAGTTATAGGAGGCAAGTGTCCATTTGTAGCTTCTATAGCACTTGTTTGGAGATGCAAGCTCTTAATAGACTATGTACAAGATTAGTTCAGGGCCATCTTAGGATGCAACATTACCTGCTATACCTTCTTTTATCTTTTTTTAAGCAGTTTTTGTTCTTTCCACCATGTTGTATCATCATTGCTATTACACAACAATGGTTGCTATGCTATGCAGTCCCAGAAGGTACATGGTTGAAGTCATCAATGCGCCACTAAAACAACCGACACGTCAGATGCACTACTATCCAAGTTTATAGATATCAAAGAAAAACCTTTCCTTCGTGTGTGTTAGTTGCTCAATTAAGATTTTGCTGATCCTTACTTTTGCTTTGATCCTTGCGTTTAGATTTGGTTTATTGGTGTTCAATGGGACTGAACTTTGATTTTGACTTTCTGCTCATTTACATTTCCTCTCCTGGTCATCCCTTTAAATCTGGCAGCCATTCCTGCACAAGTCTAACCAAAGTATGACAAGATATATTATGGTACATAATGTGGAAAGGCAGTTGCAGATAAGCAGCACTTACCTGCAAGCACTTCACATCTGCTTCTCCACCACTAAAATCCATTGGCCTGGGTGTGGCCACCAGCAAACCTCCGTAATGATCCTGGCTTGGATTGGATTATGGAGTAATGGAAAGTGAGCACAGATAGTGTTACCTCTGACACTACATTAGTGGTGCGAGGTGGAACTGGTGGCATCAATGTGTAGGAAGTAGCCTTGGAAGATTGGGGTGGCATTAGAGGATGGCCAAAGGAAGGGACAGCGTTTTCAGCTGTGGAATAACACTTAGGTAGCAATACTCCTTGCTTTCATCTCCAAAAAAAAAACATAACACCACCTCACCAAAAAACCTAATTATAGAGAGTTTCATAATTTGCAAATGTGAAATTGCAATGCAAGGTAATTTACAGGTGTAATTTCACAAAACTCTCTGCACAACAAAACTCTGCTGTTTTGCTTATCAGCTACTGACTGCGGATAACATCAGTTCAAAGTCAGACATTTTGGTCTGATTAGTATATACATTGTTTGGTTTCTGAATTTAAAGTTTTTCCCAGACTTTAACTTTGCTTCCATTAATGTCGAAAAACTTTTGTTCTATCTTTGTCATGACTTGTATGTCACAAAATCCATGAAGGAAAAAATTATATATAAAGTGCTTAGCAAAAGTATTTAGACCGTTGACCAGTTTTACAGTAAAATTGTGTTCTATGTTACTTTTATTTCAAGTGACATTATACCAGTCAAAGGAATTGAAGTGGAGACCCTGAAGGCTTTTTAAAAATGTCTGAATGATATATTATAACACATCAGCTATTATGTGACCAAAGGAGTTTGATGAAATTAAGTTGTCTTTTCATTTTTTAAAACTCTCGTATGGTGCTTGCTTGCTCTCCTGGTATTCTCAAAAAGCAGGTTTCCTCCAGGGACCCTATCTTTTTTTTTTGAAGTTCACAGATAGGCTTTGCAGACAGTGAATCAATGACACTAAATGGCCCTCTTGTGAGTAAATGAGCCATGCAATGGAATGCTGTCCTATCCAGTGTGATGTCCTACCTCAGACTCACTGCTGGTAGGATAGACTCTGGTTCTCTATGACTCTGCATTAGACAAATTAGTTTACAAAACTGATGAATGGAAGCATCTACAAAATAATTTGGCACCCTGTCCAAGGATGCTTTTTACTTTGTTCCAAAAGTCACCATGGTTTGGATTAATAGGGATCAAAAATGGATGGATGGACTGATGGATGTATTAAAGAAATAACTACTACAGGCCTAAGTATTGCCCATATGTATTCGATACTTTCATAGAGCTACATCCATTCAATTCACTTAACCTGCCTCATTCCATCTGAGGGTTGCAAAAGTTCCAGGGAGGTCATATCGACTGTCACTATTCAAATATACCATGTATACTCGCATTTAAGTTCTCTCGCAGATAAGTCGGCGCTTGATTTTACTGTATAAGTTCCGGTATTTTATAATGTTGGTCATATGTCCAAGTCAAATGTGGGAAACTCACGCTATTGGTCCAAGAGATTATGATATGCTAATGCCAAGGATCACACTGCCTTTATTTTCTATGTATTGTGCCCACGTGACCACATGGTAATAACTATTCCAAACTATTCCAAAGCGACGTTTGCACTGTTTAGTGTTTTTTGTATCTCACACTCTCATACACCTTCATCGTAAGAGCATCCCTTATCTACGATGGAGCATTCGATCAAAAGATAATATGAAGCTGGTTTTAAATTAAAATCATTGAAGTGGAGAAAGAAATTGATAACTGTGCTGCTGCAACAAAATTCGATGTGTCTGAGAAACTGGTGTGTGATTGGAGGAAGCAAGAAGATGTAAAAAAAAAAAAATTAAGTGTGGCTTTTTTGAGCGGGTGTATAAGTCGGGGTCTGATTTTATGATCAATTTTTCGGGTTTCAAAACTCAACTTATGCGTGAGTATATATGGTAATTAGAATGTATTAAAAAAAATCTATTTGAAGGCAAAACTGATATTCACATGCAAAAGAAAGGTTGCTTGTTTTACTAATTTCAGAATTGTGTTACTCCATACATGCTATGAAATTTTCCATTGTTTTATAGACGTGTATTTACACATCACTTATTATTTTGAATGGTTAGCTTGTATCAACATTAGTAAAATTGAAAACCTTTCACTGCCCTGCTACCCTGGTGTTGGATCTAGGAACAACAGAATTTAAAATAACTCTTTGGTACACTCAAAGTCACTTTAGAACTGTAAATTCCTGACTTACTGTTGTTATATGTTAAGTGTCTTACTGTTAAGTGTCCATCGCAGAAAGCAAATGCTGGTTTCGTTTTCATAGTAAAGACAATGGGAAACAACTGCAATAATTCAGATTTTCCTTTTGTTATTGTAACAAATCACATTTTTTTAAGAACATTAAAGAGAATTTTCAACATCAGAAATGTTCACTTAAGGCCTTGTTCACACGGGCGTTAAGTTTTTGGATAAACGAACTTGCTCTGAACGTCCTAGACGTTTATGTTGCATTTTGTGGTGGCGATCGATTGACTTCTACACCGGCGTTCGTTTGTCTCTGTCTAACGCCAGCCTGCAGCCCAAATTGTAGTTTGTGTGTTAACCTGTGGAGGCAGTGTCGGGAACTGGATATGAAAGCCCTTGTCGTTTTATTTGAGGTGCTTCCTTTCAATATGGACCATTTTGCTAGGTTAGATATTAATCTTCTTGTTTTAAAAATACTCGTAATACGGCGACGTAGGGAGAGAAAAAATCGCCGCCGCTACTGGGTTCATCCTCTGACTGCACAACGTCTGGTTAAAGGAAGTTTTTTGTGCTTTATGAAGAAATGCGAAAATTACCGCGCAAGTTTTTTAATTACTGTCGGATGTCGGTTTCCACTTTTGATTGTCTGCTGCAGCTGGTGCAATGCCACATTGCATGCCGATCAACCAATATGCGACTTGGTGTTAGCCCCGAAGAGAGACTACTTGTCACTTTGAGGTAAGGAAACAGTAGTCGAGTGTGCGCTTACACCGGTGTTATGCACTGAAATGCCCCACCCCATGGATTGCCCCCCCTACATAATCGTTATCAAATATTATATTAGAACATAAATTAATAGGTTCATGGTTTACAAATTACATGAGACAATAAAATAAAATAAGCAATATGAAAATATATATGTTGTATATGAAAACATAAAAATATTAATCGACATTTTATTTTTATTTTTTCCCGCATTTCCCTATGTATAGCATGTAGGATCATGGGATATATCCGGTCCTCCGAAGCGTAAAATAAACGCGCAGAAAACGAACTAGAAGCGGTTTCCTTGCGTTCGTTGGGTTTTGAACGCCAAGAAAAAGCTGCATGCAACATTTTTTTGATGCCGTATAAACGCGCAGCCGGACAAACGCACGTCACCAAAGCCCGTGTGAACACTCTCATTGACTCCTACGTGTAGAAAACACTCGGCGCTTGATCCGTGCTCACCGGATGCTACGAACACAAAAAAAAACGCTCGATTTTAACACCCATGTGAACAAGGCTTTAGTTAATCCATTGTTTCACATTTAGTCTGTGTTTTAGTTGTCAACAATCACATTGATTTCAGCTTTCAAACCCTGGATGTCGACTTTTGTTAACAACAACCACATTAATGTATTGACTGCTAGACCATTTATTACCAAGACACTGCAGAAAAGACCTATGCAAATAGCATAAATAATAAAAAATACATTAGAGAGCAACACTTTTATTATCAACAGTAACTCTGTCAAAAATGTAAAGAAACTGTTAATTACTTTATTTTCACCAGCAACTTGACTAAAAGTCTGCTTTTGAATGAGAGTCCTTGAAAGATGAGACCACACAGAGTGCAGGCTTAGAAGCAAAAATAATGCATTTCTTTGTGCTGTTGTTGTGGTTTTTGAATTTTGTATTTAAGTTGATTAATATTTTTTCTATATCTTTATTTGTCAGACAAAGCAAATGTAATATTATTGTTTTATTTCATTGATATACTTTCATCCAAGAGTCTTTAGGACTGAGTCAGGAAGTGAATTTTATGACAAGGTTGGGGGAAGTGCCTAACACCAGTTTGGCAAGTGATTCTCTGCGGGACTCTCTCAGTCGACCCCCACAGGAAAGCCAAACTACCTAGCATGCAAGCTTCACTCAACAAATAGTTTTTGGAGGCAGTTATGAAAATAAGCCGGTAACTTGGGGATGTGTCGCACCAGAATTCTATTGATTTAACATTTGCTGTTTGGTTTTCAATCAGAAGCCATTCTGTTTCATGACACCCTGTTTCTGTAGGATTTGAACAGAGATTGTATACATTTGGCTGCTTTGGCCCCCCACCCCCTCTTTCTCACATATCACGATGAAGGAGCATCTCACCTACCATGAACTGAAAAGAAGACCACACCGAAAAGCACAACTTGGCAGCCATACTGAGACAGGCATGAGGCCTGTTCTGAAGAAACCTGAATAAAAATGATGACTTAAGGAATTGTGTCTGCTGCCTGAAACTACACATCAGCATTTATCAGGTTGTATGGTTGCCAATATTCACTTATACTTTGCTTATTGTTATTATTTTATGAATATTATTAATAACACATTATTTAAAGTTATAACTTAACTCCTGCTTGTCTTTTAGTCTTTGTAATTGCCTGAGGTTATAAATGTAGAAGGGAAGGTGGGGAGAAGTTATAAAGTACAATACCTTTATAAACAGTGGTACGTCTATGGGATTTGAGGCATTTTGACAAAGGCTACACATTAAAGAATACAAAAGAGAAAAGTAGAGTAATATAGAAGTCTACCAAGACAAAAAAGCTGTCCACGCTGGTTGCACACAACACATCTGGTAGTTGGTGACTGTTTGTGTTCAGTGGGTGAATGATTTGTTAATATACTGCTATTTTGACAGTTGTGACAAGTCGGATGCTTTATGAGGAAGAAATGCCTTCGGGGCAGCGATTCACAGCAGTGTCAGATCTACAAGTTCCATATTATCCAGTCGACTATCATTCTCTCGATCACAATCATTATCATCAAAATATTCACCTTGCAATAAATCTAGTTGTTTCAGGCATCAGAAGCTTTTAACCTTTTTTGTGACGACATAATTATGGACTGTTCATGTATAGAATTATTTTCTGCAAGAAGCTGCCACCAAAAAAAAAATCTATGACTATGCACTAGATGGCAGCACTGTAGTAGATAACTGAGACGTGGCAGCAAAGCTCACCACCAAGCGGACTGGCTGTATACTGAGATAAGACTTCTCTCATATGTTGCATTTTAACAGGCCCAATGAAATACAACTTAACTCGTACTGCATGATCAAAGTGTTAAGTAAGCCTTACAGTTAATCACAAGACTTGTTGCTATGTACTTTTTTGACAAATGCAACCTTAAGGGAATACTTGTACTTAGTTATGAAAGTGAGCATTGTGTGAGGAATAAAACTTTTTCATTTAAATAAAAAATACTTTTTCACTAACTTACAATAACTGTAAATGATATACATAATACACTATAAATGTAACTTTATAGGGATAAAGCTGATGTAACACACAATGAAAATTTGGAAAAAGGTTATAGAGAGAAGGCTTAGTGAAGAGACCACCATAGGGAAGGAGCAATTTGGTTTTATGCCAAGAAGAGGAACAACTGATGCAGTCTTTGCATTGAGACAGCTCATACAGAAGCATTGAGAAAGACAGGATTAGATATGATGTCTATTGAATTGAAGAAGGCTTATGATAGAGTATCATATTAAGAGGTCTGGAGGTACATGAAGGAGAAAGGAGGACGAGAGAAATACCTGTATGTGAGCAGTGTCCAGGATATGTGTGAGGGAGTGAGGAATCAGGTAAAAAGCACTGTTGGGTAACACCAGGGTTAAGTCTTTAATCTGGTTATGGATGTGTTGGGTTATGGGAAAAATGACCAATCCCCCCAGTGCATGGTTTTTGCTGATTAGATTGTGCTGCTTAGCACCGGAAAAGAGGAAGAAGTTGAAAGAATGGAGACGGGCTTTGGAAGATAGAGGGTTAAAGATAAACTGGATGAAGACAGTATGCATGTTTAATGATGATCAGGATTTTAAAGTTAGCATGCAAGGAGAGCTATTGAAAAGAGAGGATAAATTTAAATGGCTAGGATCAGTGGTAGCCCAAGATCGAAAATTAGATGCAAAGATAACCCAGAGAGTGCACTGGGGATAGAACAATTGGAAGAAGGTATTGGGTCATCAAAGAATTAAGCCAAAGGTTACAGGTGAGATTTTTAAGATGGTGGTAAGACCAGCAATGATGTATGGAGTTGAGACATGGGAAGTAAGAGGAGGTTAAATGTGGCAGAAATGAGAATGTTGAGATGGCTGTGTGAAGTTACAAAAAAGGAAAGAATAAGAAAAGAGACAATCAGAGGTACAATAAAAGAGGGAGAGATATCTAAGAAAGTATAGGGAAGTAGGCCAAAGTGGTATGGACATGTAATGAGGAGAGACAATGAATACAGTGCATCCAGAAAGTATTCACAGCGCATCACTTTTTCCACAATTTTTTATGTTACAGCCTTATTCCAAAATGGATTAAATTCATTTTTTTCCTCAGAATTCTACACACAACACCCCATAATGACAACGTGAAAAAAGTTTACTTGAGATTTTTGCAAATTTATTAAAAATAAAAAAATTGAGAAAGCACATGTACATAAGTATTCATAGCCTTTGCCATGAAACTCAAAGTTGAGCTCAGGTGCACCCTGTTTCCCCTGATCATCCTTGAGATGTTTCTGCAGCTTAATTGGAGTCCATCTGTGGTAAATTCAGTTGATTGGACATGATTTGGAAAGGCACACACCTGTCTATATAAGGTCCCACAGTTGACAGTTCATGTCAGAGTACAAACCAAGCATGAAGTCAAAGGAATTGTCTGTAGACCTCCGAGACAGGATTGTCTCGAGGCACAAATCTGGGGAAGGTTACAGAAAAATTTCTGCTGCTTTGAAGGTCCCAATGAGCACAGTGGCCTCCATCATCTGTAAGTGGAAGAAGTTCAAAACCACCAGGACTCTTCCTAGAGCTGGCCGGCCATCTAAACTGAGCAATCAGGGGAGAAGGGCCTTAGTCAGGGAGGTGACCAAGAACCCGATGGTCACTCTGTCAGAGCTCCAGAGGTCCTCTGTGGAGAGAGGAGAATCTTCCAGAAGGACAACCATCTCTGCAGCAATCCACCAATCAGGCCTGTATAGTAGAGTGGCCAGACGGAAGCCACTCCTTAGTAAAAGGCACATGGCAGCCCGCGTGGAGTTTGCCAAAAGGCACCTGAAGGACTCTCAGACCATGAGAAACAAAATTCTCTGGTCTGACGAGGCAAAGATTGAACTCTTTGGTGTGAATGCCAGGTGTCACGTTTGGAAGAAACCAGGCACCACTCATCACCAGGCCAATACCATCTCTACAGTGAAGCATGGTGGTGGCAGCATCATGCTGTGGGGATGTTTTTCAGCGGCAGGAACTGGGAGACTAGTCAGGATAAAGGGAAAGATGATTGCAGCAATGTACAGAGACTTCCTGGATGAAAACCTGCTCCAGAGCGCTCTTGACCTCAGACTGGGGTGACGGTTCATCTTTCAACAGGACAACGACCCTAAGCACACAGCCAAGATATCAAAGGAGTGGCTTCAGGACAACTCTGTGAATGTCCTTGAGTGGCCCAGCCAGAGCCCAGACTTGAATCCGATTGAACATCTCTGGAGAGATCTTAAAATGGCTGTGCACCGATGCTTCCCATCCAACCTGATGGAGCTTGAGAGGTGCTGCAAAGAGGAATGGGCAAGACTGGCCAAGGATAGGTGTGCCAAGCTTGTGGCATCATATTTAAAAAGACTTGAGGCTGTAATTGCTGCCAAAGGTGCATCGACAAAGTATTGAGCAAAGGCTGTGAATACTTATGTACATGTGATTTCTCAGTTTTTTTATTTTTAATAAATTTGCAAAAACCTCAAGTAAACTTTTTTCACGTTGTCATTATGGGGGGTTGTGTGTAGAATTCTGAAGAAAAAAATGAATTGAATCCATTTTGGAATAAGGCTGTCACATAACAAAATGTGGAAAAAGTGATGCGCTGTGAATACTTTCCGGATGCACTGTATGTGGCCACAAAACTGACGGGAAAGGAAGTTCAGGGGAAAGAGAAAGGGGAGGGAGTGCATGACCAAGCAGTAAGGAGAAGATTAATCAACATGTCAGCTCCACATAGAAGTGCGTGGAGATGAAAAGAAAGAAGAACTTTTTGACTAACATTACATTTTTCAAAACTTCAGATTAATTACATTATTAGTAGTTTTTAGTTAATTGACGTATTGGACCAGCTACATGAACAGCAAAATAGTTGTTAGTTACAGCACTAAAATATACTCATTGCTGGTATGAAGATTCAAAAGTACGTTTGGCTAATCTGACAGCTTATCCTATCAAAAATGGAAATACACCCTCCTATGTTCTTGTGGTTTTTCTCTGGCTATTTTGTTTTCTTTGCCCACTTATACCACGCAGATTGGCATCTATAAAGTGGTTCAGTATGATGGAATAAGACGGTGCTAACCACTGCTGCCTCACAACTCCAAAAGTCCAGGGTTTAAGGGCCAGCTTGAATGTTTGTGCTTGCATGTTCTCCTGTTGTCGGCCAGAATTATCTGCTCAAAGACAAGCAGTTGACCCCATATGAGTGTGTCCTGTGATAGACTGGCATCACATCCAGTTCTTTTGGGGTTGGCTCTGGCACCCCGGGGCCCTGTACTGGAATGAGCAGGTTTAGAAAGTAAACAAATGAATGTTTACAGTATATTTTAGCTTTAGTTGCAATAATAAATGTATAGCTTAGAAGAATCCAGCAAAAAAATATACATTTACAACCTGAGAAATGAACCAACAATAGCTAAATAAATAAAAAGGAAGCAGATTTAATAAAAAAAGGCGTGGCAGAAATGAACCATTTTATTTCCTTTTACAAATCTTTAAATGCTGAAAAATATTTATAGGCATAATACTTTGAAATGCATCTTTTAAAATAATAATTAAAACAGTTTGCATAAACATACAAATGATACAAGTACTGTCTGCAGACATTGTAAATGACCGACAATTGAAGGAAAAAAAAGTACAATTTACAAGGTTTTGAGAAAAACAAACAAACAAACAAACAAAAAACAGGAAAAGAAAAAAAAAAACACGTAACAGTCGCATATTAATGGGCTGACAGAATTCTTCAACCTTCAGTCTTTCATCATGCAAAAAATATTGAACTACTTTCTGAAGCCACCTGCTTCCTGATATGAATTCTTCTGTTGTGAATTATTTGATTATTTTCCCTAATCTTATGCTTCTGATTGATTGTTTTTTTTTTTTTTTTTGAAATACAACGTGTCCCTCCTCCATTTCTTAAATGGTTTATCCAGTACAGAGTTTGCGGGAAGTCTAATGTGTGTTAAAGCGCTCTGAGTCTGCACTCACTGAAGAGCACAATACACAAGCAAACTGAACTCTCTGTATTTGTTCCTTGGATATCAACTGCATAGATGAGGGGTCCTCAGTTACAGTCCTGGAGGTCCACAGTGGCTGCAGGTTTTCATTCCAGTCAGTCTTGTAATTCAAAGCCAAGCCTAGCAGATAACAAAACTTGGTATTTAACTATATGACTTATTAGAGTTTTCATTCTTCCAAGACAAAAACTGTATATTTTTTGTTTTCGGAGAGCTTTATCCATATGTTTTGTGGTCCTTCCCTTCTCTCTCATTTATTTCAAAACATTGTATTAACACAGACACTTCATGATGCATGTACACAGGCAGTGCCCATGCTTGGTTATTTTGTGCCCTTGGCCAAGCTTATTAGTGCACCAACTGACTGTTCGGTAGCTAACCCATGCAGCTGGATTTCCCCCTACCTTATGATCTACACCCCAGGCTAATTCACCTTAATGATGGCGCTGGCTCTGTACACAGGATTAAATGGAAGCATGTCAGCTGGTGGCTGGAGGAGAGCTGCTGGCTCCTTTAAAACACCTCTTTATTAACTGATGGCTGGTTAAGAAAATTGGTAAGGCAACAATTAAAACCTTAAAGCATCAGTTTAAAACTAAAATAGGCAATTAAAGATTCTGAATCATAACAAGTGAATCAACTAAGCCCCAAAAATATTACTTCAGTAGTAAATGAGTGGGTCCTAATTAAGAAACTCATTAAAGTGAAAACCATCAGCCACTATGGACCTCCAGGACTGTAATTGAGTGTCTCTGGTAAAACATTCATATTAAAATTCACAGGTACACATTGAAAAAACTGTTTTGATCATTTCATGTGATTTCTATATTTTTTTGGACACTGAATTAAAAATTCAAAAAAGACATTTTTTTTCTCCATCACATAACATTTTTCTACAAAACACATTTTTAGTGGCCAATTTTTTTTTTTTTTTTTGCACTATAATTAATTAAATATCAATATTTTATGTCATGTCATTTTGTAATCCGCTTAATCCCGACCAGTGTCGAGACGGAGGTGGAGCCTATCCTACTTAGCATTAAGCATAAAGTCGGAACAAACCCTGGACAGGGTGCCAGTCCATCGCAGGACAAACACACTAAACACACACACGGGTCTATTTAGTGTTGGCAGTTCAACAAATCTGCTTGTTTTTGGACAGTGGGAAGAAACTGGAGCACCCATAAAAAAACCCACACAGACATGAGGAGAATATACAAAGTCCTGGGACACGAACCCTGAACTCCTTACTGCAAGGCAGCAGTGCTACCCCTGGACACCACGCCACCGTCAATATTTTATTACAAACTAGGGGGCTTCTCCTTCTGCTCGCTTCAGTTGCCAACCTCCCCAGTTCACTTCACGTCTCTGCCGCTCGCATATGTGGATTTCACTAACATCAAACAACAAATCTTTTAATTCTCGCAGATACACCTCTTCATTGGGAAGAAACACTACTTTTCCCTGATGGCAACATGAATTAGACGATCTACAAGTCTCTGAGTTAAAGTTTAAATCCAAACAATATATTCGATCTCTTTTTGATGTTCCTTTATTTCACCGAGTACTAATTTCCGTTTGTTTGCACTAATTTACTATCATTTTTTTTGGACTTTCAAATTTTAGTACTTTCATTATCTCTAACCTGCTCTACATGTGTATCGCACCAATGTTTTTGAATTCTTTATGACGTTCTACTTTGTCATCTACTCTTTGTGTTTTATATCCGGCCCCGGGCCTGGTTAAATCTCGTCTCGCGGAACGTGAAAGTATCTATCTGAAAAGGTTAGGTCTCGTCCCAGGCTAAAAAGTCCCAGGATTTTTTTTATTATAATAGAGAGACATAATTTGTTTGAGGGTAACGTTTTTTCATATTAAAACTTATATTTGAAGCAAAACAGTTATTTTATTTGGCAAATGAGCACCATTGTTTCATACAGTATGTCGGGATTTGAAAGTTCTTTGTATGTCACTGCAGGGTCAGCAGTCAGGACAGACACAATTCCCAGGTTTTCTCTGTGAATGGGACAACAGAGTAAAAGAACTGCCTTTGGGTTCAGAAGGAATGGCCAGCTAGAAAACAACTACAGCTTGGTGCCAAAAACATCATCAAACCCAGCTTGGTGGATCCAGATAAAAAGATGAAACCACCATATTAAGCTTGGTTTAATGAAGCAGGTTCTCAAAGTCCTATCCAAAAATGGAGCCTGTTTTATGTATTTACTGTATGCCCAAAGATTCTAGGTTTGTCTGAAAGAGGGAACTTTTGCCAGACCTGATATTAGAAAACTGATTTCTGGTGAAGAATTTAATGGAAATGCGAACAACATGAAATGAGAGGTATCATTCAAAGAAGTAATACATGTGTTTCAAAGTTCATTTTCTGGATTCGCATTTGGAATCATTCCCTGAAAATCTTGGCATAGTGAGTCAAGAGCAGGGTGAATCATGTCATTTTGTCTTTATTTAATAAAAAGTTGATCACAAAAAAAAGGACATGAAAAGAAGGTACCGGGGCATTGGGATGTCAGTATGATGGCGGACTACTGCGACAGGGCATCAGTCCATCGCAGGGCAAACACACACACACCAGGGCCAAGTTGCTGTCACAAAGTCACCTAACCCACATGGACATCTTTGGACAGTGGAAGGAAACCAACACAGACACGGGGAGAACATGCAAATGTCACACATAGAGGACCCAGGAGAAGAACCCTGGTCTCCTTACTACAAAGCAGCAGTGCTACCACTGTGCCACCGTGCCATCCGATTGACTACACATTTTCAAGTTTGACTGATTTAAAACAAAATTGCATACATGAATACATTGTGCAATTTGTTAAATTTTAATTACGTTTCTTTTCAGTTTTGTACTTAAATGTGATGTGATGGAAATGTTGTAATTGTATTTTACAGTATATTGTGTTCATCAATGCAAACAAAAATGACTTTTCACAAGTAAAACCATTTTTATGAGTTTGAGTATGCAAAACTGTATTATATTTTAATTTTGCATTAAATTCCAGATCTAAAATATCTCATATTCATCCACTTGTCTCCTGAACCTGATTAATCAAATTCAAGGGTCAGGCATAAGGCAGAACCCAACTCTGAATGGGGGCACCAGTCCAACACATGGTGCACTCACTTCTAAGAGTCAAAAGTCAACTTCGGCTACACATCTTTGGAGTGTGGGGGGAAAAACTGAAGCACCCAAGGAAACCTTCATGAACACAAGAAGAACATTCAAACTCCACATATGTAGTAGAGTTTTCAGACTGGGCAGGCACGGGTTCCAGTCTGGTCTGCTGGGTTTGCGAGGCAGCAGCAGCACTAAACAACGCGTCTCTCTATCTAAAATACCTCTAAGAATTATTACAGATGGTTTTGAAATTTTTTTCATAAAAATGCACAAATTGCAGGCAGTAAACATATAATATCATTTGTATCTAGAAGTACAGAGTAAGAATTTAAACAGCATGCGTTTTACATTTCTTTACTATAAAAACATGAAATATTAAATGCTATAGTGAAATACCAAAGAATTCATTTTTTCCCCACAAATTCCTATTTAACATTAACATTTTTTGAAAATTTCTAGTGAGGTTACATCATGTACTTTTTTGCTTCCCCAACATACTGACATACTATGTATAAAACTGAACAATCAAGACATAATACCTGAAATTTTTAACTTCCATCCTGAATTTTGTCTATTATTTCAAAAATAAGCAGGTGTCTTTATTGCCTTTTATACTGGGCTAAATAGTAACATTTTTAAGCTTACGAAAATATTTCACTAAGAAAGTCCATAAAACATCATCCTGGTGCATATCCCCGGTCCATATTTTCATATTTCACTGAAGCGTGCTTGAAAGCGTCCAGGAATGCACTAGTCTCAAGTACTCTATATAATGGAAACAATGCACATGTGACACAATGATGAATGTAAGAAACATGTTCACATGTCACGTTCAACAAAATGAGACAACAAAGATGGCAACAGCAAACGTCATCTAACTGAGAACAAAGAAAATTAATGACTGTCTTCTGTAACAAACTATGAACAGCATTGCTGGAAACACAAACAAATATCCCCAAAAAGAAAGAAAGGAAGAATCCAAAATCACACAGGAGTAACGTCTGACATGTAAACATTCTATGGTCAAATTTTTATATAATTACGTTGACTTTATAAATACCATATTTTCTGCCACCCTGACCCAAAATGTGACGGTACAATCCAAAGTTTGGAATATTTTGTAAATAATAACACAATCTTATAATATGGAATTCAAGATAGGACATGCAATATACAGCATATACAGTATATATATATATACTTTTTTATTACTATTATTTTCTCAAGGGAAAAGAATCATTCTCTCAAGGAAGTGCAACATCATTAGTTTTTTTTGTTTTTCTCAAGATAACAGAACGATTTTATGATTTTCTCGAGATCTCCAGAAAATGAAATGTTTCCCAAAGCAAATGGCTTAACGTTTAGCTTATTTGATACCGTGTGATGACTGGACCGACAAGTCACTAAAGATCTGGTGTACTGAAGTACAGTCATGTTTGGACGAAGAGGCCATTCTTACAAAAGACGCAGGAGACTCCAAAGAAGGGGACAAAATTAGATTTGGCACATGGACAGCTATGATAATGTCACAATGATGGATTGGGGTTGGTTTGCCCAAAAAGAATCAGTTCAAATCCCGGTACTAAAATTGTGCCTGTGTTAACCATTGCGGTTTCACACAAAGCAAACACAAAGCAAACATGCAACAAATCATCCAACAACGATACACCGCTTGCAGAAATGATTGTGTACATATCATGAGTTTTCATCAGTTGTCATCATTGTTCTGTTGCTGTCATGTGTTAGCAAGCATGCCAGGAACAAAGATTAAGTTTCGTTTTCTTGAGATCTTGAGAAAATTATTCAGTTATGTCAAAGAAAACAATAATGAGAAGAATTCATAATTAATTGCAGAATTACGGATATTGAGGATTCTTCTAGAGTGCCTGTTTCTCTGGCACGATTTGGCTCAAAAATTAATCGGTACATCGTCATCTCATAAGTTTCGAGTTTGGTATTTTTCCATCCAGCTGTTTTAGCTCTAGACCATCTTCAAGAAACTGGGAAACAGACACACACCCATCATCGAGATATCCATGTTTTCGGTATCAGAGGACCCTAAAACATCGAGATCTGTCGAAAACAGGAGATTGAAATTTTTTGATGAATCTAAAGCTTTCGTTTCTCCCCCATATGTGATAGGTTATGGTGGGGAAGGGTGCAAAGCAGAAAAAAAATGGTAGCTCTTTAGTTTAGGTACTGCAGAAATACATTTATTAGTCATTTACTTTATGTATCAAGAAAAATGAATCTTTTACTCATTTACTCTTATGTAACAAGACCTTAACATACACTTCATTATGTCTTCTTAATAATAATAATAATAATAAGTTGCATTTATAGAGCGTCTTAACTCCTACAAAGCATCAGTAAAGCATTTATTCATCTCCGCAATGTGACCTCCTAACAAAATGTCACTTTTGAGTGGTCTGAAGCTTTTCTTAAGGTCTTGTTACACATGTGTAAATCTCTCTCTCTATATAAAATCCATTGTCTGTCCGCTTTTCATGAGAGAACTACTTAATGGATTTAGATTGGGGTTTTTTTTTCTATAATTTGTTTGAACATTCCTGTTGATTTTGCATCTCTCATCGCACTAAGTATCATAGTTTGCTTGCAGTAGCCCTCCTCACTCACGCTCCAGCCTCGGGGCATGTACCCTACCTTCACTTAGGTAGCGAATGAAAGAACTACTTCACGGATTTAGATCAGGTTTTTTTCTATAATTTGCTTGAACATTCCTGTCGATTTTGCGACTTTTCTCATTGTGCTATGTACCATAGTTCACTTGCGGTACTGATTTATTTGCATGAATCCAAGAGACACACAGCGGGCCAAGGGGAGGGGGCAGGGCTCTCCTCACTCACATTCCAGCTTTGGGGCATGTACCCTGCCTCCGCTTAGGAGGTGAGCAAGAGAACTACTTCACGGATTTAGATCAGGCTTTTTACTATAATTTGCTTGAACATTCCGCTTGATTTTGTGACTTCTCTCATCGCGCTAAGAATCATAGTTCACTTGCAGGAGCGATATATTCATGCTAATCCGAGGTAGAGACTGCGGGTCGAAGGGAGGGGGAAGCATCATGTCAGGAGTGGGGAGCCGGGCAGGCCCTTCTTACTGTCCTGTTTCACTAATATGTGGGCTGAGCAGCGGGGCACGGCTAGTGAGTAACAATTGCATTTTTGCAGTACCTAAACTAAAGTGTTACCAAAAAAAAAAACATGATATTGCACATCCTCTCTTGGCTTCCATATTGCAGTGACATTTTTAGTGCGTATTATTTGCATATTTTATTTAGCGTCTCTCCATTTGGTATAATGAGGAAATACAATAGCATTTAGTTCATTATATTTAGCATAAAAAAGTAATGAATGCTTACAAAACATACATTTATGATGTGTTGTTAAAATTATACTCAAATATAAATAAAGTACTATAAACTTATCAGCTGTTATTGTGCTTGCTGAGCTTTCTAATAATTCCTTAAAACAAATAAAATAACCAAAAAATGTTAGCAAGCAAATTTTCAGTTAATGTATTCTCATTAAACAGAAGAAAATATATGAGTTTGGAGTTTTAGCACTAAAATGAAAACTTTTGAACAGCTTGTATGTTATTGACTATTGTATAAAATATAAAGAAAACCAAAACGAAATGAGAGTTAATGCTGTCTACAGAAGGAAAATAATGCTAGGCTATTAAAAAAATGGTTAAAGTTTAAATACAAACCACCAGCTAAGCAAAGACTGGAAGACATTTTATTTATTTTTGCTTACCTTGCGTTTCTCTCCTAGACCCTAGTTGTGTTGTATTCAGATTCATGTTTGCTTAGAGACCCAATGAGGCAGAACCTGGAATGTTATGGCTATTTCATTTAATATCATAATGTTTTGCATAGAACAATATACTATTTCTGCATACATTTGCCAAACAGATATATCTGAAGAATTTTAGCAGAACCTCAAACACTCACATGCAAAGGTAATGGGAGAAATTGCTTTAAAATTATGCTAGCCTGAAACACCTGGTGAGACAAATGCCAAACAAAACAAATGAAGTACAACTAAATGTGAAGGACAGATGGATAGACACAGAGACACATAGACAATGCATGGTATGCACAACGAAAGTGCAACTGGCCAGTTTGGATGTCATCAGCCATAGAATGTACACCATTTAGCTCTTATCAATCCCTTCTGAATGGGCTTATAAACACTCTCTTTATCCCAGGGAGCAGTTCAGAGGGTTTATTATCAGTGATGGTGCGAACAATGACAATACTCTTTCTTTTTTATGACTCCTTAAGTTTTGAAGCTGAGAGAAATAAATGACAGTAATAACATCCTATAAGACAACCTTTTGTTTTTTGTAATTTTCCTTTCATTATTCTCTGTATCTCCAATGATACGGAAGTCTTGAGATGTCTGTCCTTCAAACTCACCCGTTAATTTGTGGTTTACACAAATGTTTATAATAAAACACGAAGCACTGTGCTCATTGCAAGTGCTGCATGTTGTTATCAAAACCTATGTATTATGTAATGGCAGTGTTCTGGAGGGATAAAAACGTAATTTTAGAATTACAGACCCTATATTGAAAGAAAACTGCAGTCTGCCTCAAGTACAACTATGATGAATTGCTTCAGGACTTTTGAAGGCAATTTATGGCCCAATCACATCTGCAGATCTTTTCTTTACCAACATTTTATGACCTGATATATCCTTTCTTTCTTGTTTATCTAACTACATCTGTGCATCTTTTGAAATTGGAGAAAATGCTGATAGAACAAAAAGTAAAGTAAAAGTAAAGGTTGTAAGGGGAAGGCTGGACTAGAACGTTGAGTTATGGCTATACAAGACTGGTCAGTGAATCAGGAGAGTCATCCTGTACCATGACGTCCCACTGGTCCATGAGGTGTGTCAGGAAACCGAAAGACTGGCATATGTTGGGGCTTTCTGTTTCCCTCTCTCTCTCTCCCCATCATCCCATCATTCAGACACGACTGGCTGCTGAAACTAAAAGGACAGCATTCTTTTTTGACATTGTTGTTTACCTTCATCAAGTTTTCTAAGAGTATACACATCCACACTTTGCTATTTATTTATATTTTCCATTATATTTTCTTCTACAGCCATGTTGTTTTGTGTCCCGCTTAATCCAAACTGGGGTTACAGTCTATCACAGCTAGCACAGGGCGCAAGGCGGGAACAAACCCTGGGCATGGTACAAGTTCATCATAATGGGAACACACACACACATATACACACCCACAAACCAAACACATTACCTACAAGTATGGGTAATTTAGCATTGCCAGTTCACCTAACATGTATGTCTTTGGATAGTGGGAGGAAACTGGGAAATCATGCAGGAAGGACCAGGGATGTAAACCTGGGTCTCTTAACTGCGAGGAATCAGTGCTACTACTGTGCCACCATGCCAGCCATTTTCTTCTACTCCTATTATTTTAATTTACCAATTAGCAAATTGCTGTTTGAATTTCTATACTTTGTCTTTACAGTATATAGTGAGAAAATAAAGTAATAAAGTAAATACAGTATACCTGGTGTAGAGGAGACTGCTGCTATTCTTGTCCTACAGGGTTGTCAGGCTGAGGAGGACACCCCAATAGAAGGGGAAGGTCCTCTTACTACAGGTCGCAGGATGGGGCAGGAATGGAGCTCAGAGGGGTGGGGCCAGAACACGATGGGGGTGTGGACAGGCATGGGTGTAGTCAGATAATAGACTCCTCCCCATTTTGGTAATCTTGTTTGCATGAGGTGAGGATAGAAGCTAAAAATAACAAATACCATATAAAGATAGGAAAACCAAGAAGTGCCTTGACAGATCGAGTAAAGCTCCTCACAGAGGTAAGCAGGATGGGATGGTGCGTTAACTCTGACCCACTCACATCTAATTATGCAAACGAGGATAACATTACAGGGTCAGGTACAAAGTCCTAACTCCACCCTTGTCTGCCCACACTGCTCTGAGCTCCAACTCCACTCCTTTCCATGTCCCACACTGGACTACTTCAAAAGAGCAATGGTGTTGAAGTAAAACATTGTTAGTTGGTAACTGGTATAAAACCAAAACGTTATCAGTCTTCATATGTAGGATGAGAATGGAGACCAAAGTAGAATTTAGATGTAGGTTATCTGGGGACTCCTATATATTGTTCACGCCAAAGATAATGACTCCCTGTGTGAAGGACTGAGGAAGGACAGGCATTGAAGTTCTTAAGTCAAAAGGGCATGCCTGTGTGTCTTTCTATGTCTGTTAAGCTTACAGTTCAAGAGTAGTCCAATCCAGTAACAAACTTGGTGGGTTCCACTCATCCCAAGATAATACAGTATGCAATGCCAGTGGTGATATGCCATGTGTGTTATGAAAATGTTGTTTGATTTTATACTTATGATAGTATAGATATTAATGATCTGCTCCATCCCAGCACACAGTATGAATCTGTAAATCAGACAATACATACTAACAACCCAATAAAATGTTAGCTACTTATTTTCACAAAAACCTAAGAGACCTCCAATATTGGTCTTATAATTGTCTTATATATGAACATCTACGTGTGGAAGTGTGTGTGTGTCTGTCTGGCCTGGAAGTGTGAGGGAGCCCAGAAGTGCGAGGCTACAACATGAAGTGAGAAAAGAGAAACTTGCTTAGCTGCTGATGGACAACGGAGGCGAGCACGTCAGCAAAATGAAACTGCCGACAAAGAGAACCTCGCTTAGTCGCTGATGCACAACTGATTCCATTGACTGACTGAAGTGCCAGAATCCATTCTTTCTAGGACCCCAGGCTTCTTACAGCAGGGGCTTATTCAGCTAGTTTATTAATAACTAGCTGTTCCCTGTGGCTCAACCCACGTAGTAGTGAAACAGGACAAACTTTAAAAATCGCTAAAGAAAAAAAAAAGTAATTCTGTCCAAGTAGAAGAAGGTAGGTACCCTCCAAAGTCAAATGTTGGCACGGTATCTGATTGTGTTCAGCTCTAACGAGAGAGTGTCCCCCACGTGGGGCATGTGGCCATGATATCTGTGGCAGTCAGCAGCTATCCTCTAAAACACACATAGCTCTGATCTCTCCCTCAATAACGTCTAACGTTACTCCTTAACAAACTGTAGATGATAATGTCTGTTGAACTAGTTAAGTTGAGATATTGTACGCTCCAACACATGGCGAGAGGTAGACGGACTCAAATGGAGGCTGGCATGTGAGTGGGGAGGGAGGGCTGGGAGGGCTGGGAAGGCCCCACCCGGAAGGGCCCCACCTTCTTCCAGTCCCAGTCCATAGCCTCTCTCTTGGGTTCATGCAAATAAATTTATACCGCAAGCGAACTTTGTTACTTAGAGCAATGAGAGAAGTCACAAAATCAACCAGAATGTTCAAGCAAATTATAGAAAAAAAACAATCTAAATCCGGTAAGTAGTTCTCTCATGAAAACCGGACAGACATACATATAGACAGACAGACAGAAGGATGTTGGATTTCATATATATATATATATATATATATATATATATATATATATATTGTCACAGGTGGCTGGGTGAGGTCGCCAATCAGCCGCCTATTTAAGGAGCCGCCGCCCTGCAATCAAGGCTGGAGACGGGTGAGGAGGAAGACGAGGTCGTTGCAGAGGAGGCGAGGAGAGGCCCGAGTGAATTGTGTGTGGAGACTGTGGCTAGTGAGAGCCTGGACTTTGGGGAGACTGGGGGTTTGGTGGCGGTGCACTTGACTATTGTAAATAGACCTGTAAATAAACGTGTGGTGAAGGCTAAAACGGTGTCCACCTGTGTGTGTCTGGGCCAGTCAATTTCACTATATATAGATTATTATTCATATTAACAGTGGCATTTCTTCATTAAGGGCCAGTGGGACACGGCCCCACCAGATGTTGTGTAAAAATAAGTTTCAAGCTTCTCTCAATAATTGAACTTATTATTTTAGCCACCAAGAAGGCAAACCAGCCCAATATGGTTCCATATGGTTCCATAATATCCCAAGCCTGAATAAAAAGAGAGGGTCGGTGTCAGGAAGGGCCACCAGCACTAAATCTTTAGCCAAAACCTTAATGATGAATGATGGAATCAATCCAATAAGCTTCAGAAATCAGTAATCAAACTTAATATTACAATGTCTATAACAAACCTGAGCTTTGTCTTCTTAAGCAGCTTTTTATGGTTTCTATCATATGCTCAAACATTATTACTTACACCATATGACCAATAGTATGTGGACAACCCTCCAAATGACTGAGTTCGGGTGTTTCTCCTGCCATTGTTAACAAGTGCATAAAATCAAGTACATAGCCATGAAGTCTCCATTGACAAACATTGAGTCCTACTGAAAATCTCATTGGCTTTAAACGACTCACTATCACAGATTGCCACCATTGTTTCAAGTCAGTACACAAAATTTCCATTTTGCTAAATCTGCCCTGGTCAACTGTAAGGGCTATAATTGTGAAATGGAAGCATCCAGGTGTAACAGCAGCTCTGCCACAAAGAGGTAGAACATGCAAACTCACAAAGTGGGGCTACCAAGTACTGAAGCATGTAAGAATTGCCTATCCTTTGGTGCATCACTCACAACAAAATTCCAGACTACCACTGGAAGCAACATCAGCATAAGAACTGTGTGTCTGGAGCATCATGAAATGGGTTTCTATGGTCAAATAGCTGCACATGGCCTAAGATCACTATGCACAAACCCAAGCTTTGACTCGAGTGGTGTAAATCACACCACCATTGGACTCTGAAGCAGTGGAAACATGGAACAATAAATCATGCTTCACTATCTGGCAGCCTGAAGGACAAATCTGGGTTTGGGAGATATCAGCAGGACGCTACCTTCCAGGCTGCTTAGTGCATACTGTAAAGTTAGATGGAGGATGGATAATGGTCTGCAGCTGTTTTTCAGGGTTTGAGCTGGGCCCCTTGGTTCCATTGAAGGGTACTGTAAATGCCATAGTGTTTGCACACTTGTATACTTCCAACTTTGTGGTAGCAGTCCTTCCTGTTCCATCATGACTATGCCCCTTTTTTACAAAACCAGGCACATAAAGACATGGAGGAACTCAGATTGCCCTGGCCTGAACTCTACTGAACATCTTTGCTATGAACTGAAATAAAGATTGCAAGGCAGGTCTTCATGACCATCGTCAGTACCCGATTTCACAAATGCCCTTTTTGGATAAATGGGTACAGATTCCCACAGACAGACTCCAAAATCTTGTGGGAAGACTTCCTAGAAGCAGAATGAGGGCCATGTCCACATTAGTGCCCACGGTTTTCGTATGGGATGCCCAACAAGAACAACAGTTATTTATACAGCACAGCTTCATGCAAACGTGGTAGCTCAAAGTGCTTTACAAGATGTCAAAGAGAAACAAACTCATAAAGGTGTGAAAGTCAGGTGTCTGCAAACACTGGGTCATGTAATGAGTTTGCTGTAAAATCATCATTATGTGTTTCCACCATAAACTGCATTATACTACTGTGATACTAAAGAAGCAACCAAATTTTGTCACAGAAGCAAACAAAGACTGCTGTAATATTCATTGCTGTTTCAAAATATTGCTTACAGTACATATTTAGAAATATCCCTCTCCCTTGTAAATAGCTGCTGGGATGGTGATTTATTTCTAAACCCAGACAGTGGGTGTCATATAATTTTCATTTCCACACTACTGGGAGTGCCTAATATTTATTTATTGTTATTAAAGAAACACAATTGATAAAAAATATTTTTACTGCATGAACTACTATGATAAAGGCTTCACAAAATAAAGTACAAATTGTTTGAGGAAATGAAAGTGATAAGAATAATGTGTTGTGAAAAACCAAATAAAAAAATTTGAGGCATATTTATTTTTTCCCTCCTTATATTTACAGTAAATCTCATGGGGTGACACGAAGGCTCGAAGTGTTGTTGCTTTTTCCGCTTCAGTACTATAAAGTTAAATCCTGGCTAAGTCGCCAGCTGGGTAAAGTTTGCATGTTTTCCCCATGTTTGCTTGGCATTTTCTCAAGGCAATCTTGTTTTCTTTCTACATCCAAGACATTTTAGGGTCACTGGAAACTCTTAAAATTAGCCTATGAGAGCACATATCCCATGCTTGTCACTGCCCTGTATTTGGCGCTGATGTGTAGCCAGTTAGCCCCCCTTACAATCATAAACTTCCTTCTTTGGTACCTGGCTACAGATCCAGTATTCCTCTAGTTTTACAATGTGATGCATGTGTGTCGGAGGATCTCCTTACAGGCTCTGTCGAGATATGTAATCACACTCATGGATTTGGGGGCATTATTGCTAACATCGTCACCTCTGCCACTCTTGACAATGCCAAGAAACTGTCCGGTAAGGGAAACTAACTTCACCCTTTCAGGTTCACTCTCCCAAATTGCTTGGGCTCCCTAGATGGAGGTGTAATTTTTTTGGCAAGAAACTGACCTGAGAAACTGACCAAACATCAGTGGCTAACCAGCCGATATATTTAATTTCTGTCAGGTGTCACACACGTGCACATGAGAAACAGCTAAAGGGCCTACAAAATAGTAATTATACGCCAGACCAGGGGGCGGCGGAGTATGCTAACTGTCTCTCTCAGTCCCTTGCAGACCATTCTCAGGAAATCCTACTTGGTTCCGGCACTGACAATGACGTCACTTCTGGGCAAGAAAACGTCATTTCCTGTTCTGGTACCGATGATGATGTTACTTCCAGTCAGGAAGACAGCCCTTCTGGTCATGAAGACATCACTTCTGGTTCCGGTGCCGATGACGTCATTTCCCGTTTGATCAGTTAAAACCGCCATTTTGTCTCCATGCAATCAGTTCTGTTATGAACTCTGTTCTATGCATATTGTGCTACTTCTAATCAAACTTTTGCAGCTGGGATGAAACAATATATGGGTGGCTGTCCCAAATCTTTAAGATGTCTTTGACTCTTTCTTATGATACTGGATATTAGGAGGGTTAATATGCCCGCAGGTGTGCACTTTTGTTGGTCTTACAAACATTAAGCAGGATGACCCAGTTTGTGCGCCAAAATTTACTTTTTGTGGAGCTGTCATTGCTTTACCCAGCCATAATAATTTTCTTACTTATCTTGAACTTTTCTGTCTTATGCTCTTAGTAATTATTCATTCACTTAGACTTTGACTATCACATGCACTTCAGAACAAGTCACCCAGCTAAAACTAGCTCAGTACGGCCAGTACTTGGATGGGAGATCATCTAGGAAAAGCCTGGGTTGCTGCAGGAAGAGGCGTTGGTGATGCCAACAGGGGGAACTCACCCTGTGGTTGTTCTGTGGATTGTGGTAAAGTGAGGTCCGTGGCTGATTGCCTTTTTAAATAAATAATAAGGAGGGGACGTGGTAGCGGGCGGGAGCGGTTGTGGAGTCGCCCGTGGCCGTATTTGATGCAGGGAGCTGCTAATCGCCACACCTGTGCCACGTCCCCAGTTTGAGAGGAGGAAAAAATGAAAGGAGAGGACAAAAGAATGGAGGTTAAAGAGAGAAGAGGAAGGCAGGAGGAGAAAATAGCCAGTGCGGGAGTGAGCGAGCAGGAATAGTAAGCTTGTGAGTGTGAAGACAGACAGCTGGGAGGGGAGCCCCTGGAAAGAGTGTTTGGCTGGTACTCAGGGGCAGTAAGAAGCGGTTGCTCCAGCTGAGCAGTTCAGAGGAGCTGGAGTGACCAGAAGTGTGGACAACTCGCCGAGGAAGGCAGCGGAAGTCGAGGAGGCTTGGGAGGGAGATCCCCAGCGTGAGCACCCTGGTCACTGGGGACCCGAATATCCGTTCAGTGAGGGAGTTGTACGTAGCCAGGCAATGGAAGTCAACCAGACCAGAGAAAGGTCAGCTGCACCAGCGGACAGGGTGACTCCCCTGCTGCAAGGCCTGTATGGGAGAAGCAGGGGAGCTGCCAATGAAAAGGAGAAGGCACCGGGTTTTTTAAAAAAGGGACTGCTTCCAGCCTATTGGCTTATGACTTCATTTTAATTGGTTGTATTTTATTGACTTTTAACCTCCACTTTTCACCTCATTTTATGGATTATTTATTTATGGATCTTTTGAAGCACTGCACTTTCTTTTTGCACACTGTTTGGTTTTTGTTTTTAATAAAAGCACTTGCACTTTGCACCTTCCCCTCACTCCATGTGTGATTTGTCCTCATCTGCCAACTCATTCGGTTACGTTATTGATGGTGTCAGGTTTAAGAAGCTCCCAAAACTGATAAGAGGGAGCATGGAGCAGGACCCGCACCATCACATGAATCCCAATACCCCAGTGCAGTGATGGGGACACTGTGCTGTAAAAATGGTGGCGTCCATCGAATGAGACTTAAAACCGAGGTGCTGACTCTCTGTGCTCATAAAAGATCCCTGAGCATCCTTTGTAAAGAGTAGGGTGTATCCTGGTCATTCTGGCCCCCTAACTACCCCCTGTCTCTGATTGGCTTTCTCTCTCACCACTTCACCACCTAACAGCTAATGTGTGGTGAGTGTACTGGCACAATTATGGATGCAGTCGCATCATGCAGGTGAATGCTGCACATTAGTGGTGGTTGAAGTGGCTTCTCACTCACTGAAGTACTTGAGTAGTGAGAAAAGTGCTATATAAATAAATAAATTATTATTATTATTATTTTATCATCTTGATTTTTTTTTGTTTTGCAATACATTTGTTTATGATCTGGACAAAGATGTCTCTGAGGTGGCAAAATGTACTCTTTATGCAGCCTCTATAAAAAATGTTTACCCCCATGGAAGTTTTCACATTTTATTACTATATGACGTTGAATCACAGGGGATTTCATTTGGATATTTAGACGTTAATCCACAGAAAAATACTCTTTAATGAGTACGAGAAAACAGATTTTTGCATAGTGGTATACATTAGTTAATACTATAAATCACAAAATAGTTGATTGCCTAAGTATTCAGCTCCATTAACATGACATACCTAAACCATCACCAGTGCAGCCAGTTTTTAGAAATTATAGAATTAGTTCAGTGGAGCTCACCTATCTGTAGTCAGAGCTTTGCTGTTGACTACTATATACAGAAAATGCACCTGAAACGGGAAGGTCCAACTTGTGCTAAGTCAGCGGAGTGGCCTAACCTAAGCAATGAAGTCAAAAGGACACTCTGAGCAACTCCATGAAAAGGCAATTGAAAACCACATGTCAGTGTTTGGAGACAAGATCATTTCCAAGCTGTGAATTTGCCTAGAGCAGTCCGTCCACAAAAACGGTGTGATCATGTGAGAAGACGACTAGTGAGGGATGCCAACAAAAGGCCTGTGAAAACTCTTAAGGAGTTATAAGCCACAATGGATTGGGTTAAAGAAACTGTAAAAACAACAACTGCTGCACCGGGTGCTTCACTAGTCATAGCCTTATGGAAGATTTGCAGAGAGAAAAGACACACATGACGTCTCAGCTACGGTTTGCTAGAAGGCAAAGAGGGACTCTGAAGTCAGCTGGAAGAGGCGCTGTGGTCTGAGGAGACCAAAATTGAGCTTTTTCATTGTCAGTATGAAAACCATTTTTGGCATAAGTCAAACACTGCACAATGTCAAAAACACAGCATCCCCACCGTGAAGCATAGTGGTGGCAGAATCATGCTGGGGAGATGCTTTCTGCAGCAGGTTGTGGAAAGCATGTGATGGTAAAATGAATCCTGGAGGAAAACATAATGCAGTCTGCGGAAACCTGTGTCTTGGGAGGAGATTTGTTTTCCAGGAAGAGAATGACCCTAGGCATGAAGCCAAAGCTACACAGAACTGGCTTAAAATCAACAATGTTAATGTCCTGGAATGGCTGAGTCAGATTTCAGCGGCTATATTTATTAAGCATCTCAGAACAAGAAAATTGCCATAACTGGCTCAAAAATCTCAGAGTGACACAAATTTGGTCGTACACTTAGAAGTAGGAGTAAAAACATTTTATTTTGGTATTTGTTACACTGTAATAAATCAATTTTCCTAAGTTGGGAAACTTCACCAAGATTTTGAAGAGCTTGTGAGCTCTCTTAACTCGCTAGGAGCAATCAGAAGATGGTGTTTAGGCAAAGATTGGCACCACACATTCTGGGAAAGGTGGGATGGTTTGAAAACACTGGACAACAATTCACTGGTAAAAAGATATCGATTTGACAAAAATGGAATAATATTTGTAACAAATCTTGTATGTCATGTGATCGCTCCATCTAAGTAAAGAAACCAAGCACTGTCAACAGAAAATGTCGATAATGTTATGTTGAAAAAGGCAGCCTTACAATAGCAGTGATTTGGGTATTTCGCAGCCGGTTTTGCACCCTTACAACATACGAGGTAATATGCAGATTTATACATTTTCACACGTGAAGAATTGTTAAAGAAAGCTGCATTTATGCAAATTGTTGGTTTTCTTGGAGTTGGCGGTGTAATTGATGATATTCTCATTAAGATCACTGGCATACGTGTGGATCATGCATATGGATGTTAACTGTTTACAAGCCAGGAAAGGTTCAATAAGTCAGGAGGAGACACTCGGGGCTTTGAATAAATAGAGCCTCACAGAAAATAAGAGGAGGATCACAGAGAGAGGAACTGACACATCATTTGACTCTGGAAGACAATTGGGAGCCCTGGAAAACTGAGTGTTGGAACAGCCATGGTTAGTTTCAGTAACTGTTACTTTATGAGGTGTTTCCCATGGTCATAACAGCAGGTGATTCTTCTGAAAGTACTGTTGTGGATCACTCCTTGTTAAATAAACGCGTCTGCTACCAGGCCTTAGTCTTATTCAGTGTGTGTCTAAGTCTTTTCATCTTATTAAAATATAATTCTTGATATTGATTGCAAAGAAGTGACAATGTTGTGCAACTTTGTTCAATATTCTACCTTACTATGTTTTCCTTACTCTTCTTTTTCTTTTCTTCCTCCTTCTACTTTAAATATTACTATTATTATTATTGTCTTTGTTGTGAAGCCCCAGTATCAGAAAACTATGAAACTTTATCATGATTTCTAAGAAAATTACCTTCATGAGTGCCATTTTGTAGCTTGAGGTGCAGTAAAATTCTGACATCATTCATTCTCAAATATAATCTCCTACTTCTCACTGGGAATGGGTGTAGGACACTTCATAACCACTTCTCACATCCTACTCTTTGGTAGGACGAATTCTGTTCCTAGTCAGACTTTTAGTGCAATATCTAGGAGTAATTCTGAGATGCTTGATAATTACAGGCACAGATCTCAATGTAATTCAGAATTTCTGGCTCAACTTGAATAAAGCTGCTCACACACCATCATCATGTCCTGACAGAGCTTGGGCAGCTTTGCAGAGAAGAATGAGAGAAAGAGAGACCTGTGCACACAGACTCAAGGCTGTCATGGCTGCCAAAGGTGAATCTACTAAATATTTAATTTAAAGGGGTTGAATATTTATGCGCTCAATTAGTTTGTGTTTTCTATTTGTATTTAATTTAGACCACTTTGTAGGGATTGGTTTTCCCTTTGACATCAAAAAGTGTTTTCCCTATTGATCTGTGTCAAAAAATCAAATTAAATCCTCTGTGATTCAATGTTATATAATAACTGGAGGGCTCCGCCCACTTCTCACTTCGCTTGCCCACACCCGGTTTGGTTATCTGAATATAGAATTTAAAGAGATTGTTATTTTCATGGGAATTGTTACATACTGTTTCGATTCTATGTTGCATCGCTTCTCCGTGATTATAAATATAAACCAAGACCGAACTGTGGTTTCTTCGAAATTAAATTTGTCGTAGCTTTAATTGTTGTGGGACCTCAGATTCTCATAGCATATGGTGCATTATTGTGTAAATCTTTGTTTTGAGCATTGAATGATGTAAATGCAAAAAGATTATTGTAAACTCAGATTTTTTGCCTGTAGTGTTTGTGGATTTCACTTTCAGCAAACAACAAATCTTTTAATTCTTGTGGATACACCTCTTCATTGGGAGGCAACACTACTTTACCCTGATGGTAACATGAATCAGATGATCTACAAGTCTCCGATTTAAACTTTAAAGCCTAACAATATCTACATACTTCTGACATATCACTCATGTCTATATATTTGATCTTTTTTTGCTGTTCCATTATCCGTTGATACTTTCGAATTTTACTACTTTCACAATCAGTAACTTGCTCTGCATGTGTATCGCGCCATGTTTTTTGAGCCTTTCGAATTCCACTGCTTTCATAATTTCTAACCTGCTCTTCATGTGCATTACGCCAATGTTTTTAACGTTTTTATGAAGTCTTTTATTTCTAACCCTGACTGGAACTACGTGGTTTTCAAATCCACTTGGTCCGGGCTGATAACTTTCCTTATTTTCAGAACTTGCACATAGCTGCTCTTTCTTCTTCGCTTAGTCATTGACATGCCATCTACAACGTATAACATTTTTAAGAGCTGGTAGCACATGAAGTGGGTCTGCCAAAAGCATTCCAACAACTGAGATGTTAGATCTTGTTTTAAATTGTTTGTAAGTAGGGCATGACATGCAAAAGTGACCATCTCACGGGTCTTACATTCAAAGGTTGTAATGTCTAGTCTTGCGGGATATCAAAGTGCCTTTCCGAAAAGATCACGTCTCGACCCAAGATTATTTTATTATAATCGACAGATAAAATGTGAAAATGTCCAAGGCAGTGAATACTTTTTGTAGGAACTTTAGTGATTAAGATTTTTTCCATTTTGATTTTTTTGGTGTTTTATTCCCACATAGTCTACTTTCTCCAGATTATGACTTTGTTTGGTGTGTATTAATTTCTATACAAAGCCAACTTTAAACTTATCGGTGTTGTGATGCTATCATGGATGCTAACACTAGGAACAACATTAATGTAACTAATACGCAAGAAAAAGCTTGACTGTGGAAAGAATCACATTACTTCATAGCTCTTCCATGGAATGAACACCTACATCGTATGAATAAATGGAAGCCTATCAATTAATGAGTAGTGTACCGCCCTGGGCCTCGATACGTTTCTCAGGTGGCAAAGGACTATCAGGGGAGTCAGGGATTCCTGGAAACCCCGGCCACAAAAAGCCGCTCCTGAAAGTGTGGACAGAAGTGAGCAGACAGAAAGAACACTTACAGAAGCACTGCTGTTAAAAGTCCTTCGGCCTGGATGAGTGTCCAATGGCAAGTCTTTGGTTGACCCCTGGCCTTGAGTCAGCTCATGGACTTGGAGGATTGTGTGGCATATGGATTGCCACTGACCCTGGCTAAGTGGTGTGTATGCACAATCACTGGGAAAAAAACAGCTGGGACTGCATGGAGCCACAGAATATGTGTGCAATAGAGAGATGTGGATGATAAAAATGACAGCAGGTCTGGCTGGTAAAGAAACCAACAGCTCTTTGCAGGGGAAACTACCACCAGACTAAGGCTACCTCCACACTACTACGTTTTCATTTTAAAACAACCTTCATCACCGTCCATACTAGTGTTTTCACACTGTATATGAAAGTGTCTCCGTCCACACTAAAACAACTGAAAACGTATATGATGTCAACATTTGTCTACACTCTGCATGCGTGTGTCAGAGGAAAGATCCTTGAAGTAGTGGTAATGCTGCCAGAAATCGGATTTATCACAAAACTTTGTGTAGCATTCAGTCTACAAAATGCTGTTTAGATGCAAACAGGTAAATAACACAACAAGCGCTATGGTGTCTGTGCCTGCTATGTTGGTATATCGTTTTCTTCCATGAAGATGGACCAATCAGGGAATGAAATGTTGTAATGTGCAGGATCCAATCAGGGAAGGCCTACTTAATAAGCACGAGAAAATCACAGCAGAATTAGAAGCTGTGTTTTTAAAAGACTTTGTTAGGACCCATTCACAATGCAATAGTAAGCCGACGTTTTCAAAAGTAGACAGCTCTGGAGAGCATTTTCAGAAGTCTCTGGATTTTTGACAGTTAAAAATGCCATGGGTAGTGCGGACAAAAGGTAAAAACAGTCAAATGTCTGTGTTTTTGTACTGTGTTTGTGGCTTAAGTCCATTCCTCTGTGCCTCTTAACTCTCTGTGTCATTACAGCTTATTAATGAGTATTGATGCCATTCACTAAATCACTGATAACCAACCTCTTGAGCCACCTAAAGGAGGATCAGGGTACTGCAGTAGTAGCAAACCATTTGTGTGGGACTAACAGGAGCTAATTATTTATTTATTCATTTGTGGGTTTTTTTTGACGAGCACATAAAGAGAGGGTTCATCAGACAGGCCTTCGTGTTGCATGGTAGCCACAACAATCACTTCCTAAATATAATGTTCTTGAAAACATTTAGATTTTGTCAACAAAAAAACCAAGGTGCAAATACTCAATTAAAATATTACTTTGCTATGTTGTAAAAAGGTAAATGACAAAATTGCATATTTAACTCAGCAATTTGTTTAGTATTTAATATAATTTCCCTTTTCATACGCATATAAATATATATTGCATAAGAATATTTTATTATATTTCATTGCCGTGTATTTTAATCGACTCACCCGACAAACAGATATGTTATATTATAGTAACAGGGCAAGTTTTTCATTTATATTAAAAAATATATTGTGCTTGTACAAAACAGTTTATAAAATGTAGTCCTTTGATGATACTTTTCCATGCACTATGTCGGTTATTCTCAAACTTGCCACTACTTCTATGGTCCAGCATGCATTTAATTATGAAGATAACGGACACTTTCTTTGGCATGGCAGCAATTTTAAAAATCTGCTTTGAATGAAACTCAACTTTAAATGGAAAAATGGAAGAAATCAAAGTAAACAGAGTTGCAATTTCAAAAAAAAAGGAAGAAAGAAACACAGATATGTCTGGGTACAGAAGGTCCCATGTAATATAGTCTTCATCAAAAATCAATTGATACTGACCGCTGAACTGCTTTATCGTGTCTCGACAGCCTATGACTGGTGGTGGGCACCTCTTCGATTTCATCCAGGTCGCATCCATCCGCTGCATCCTGCGAATAGCTGTGCTTCATCACCAGAATGCTCCTTCGGTTTGTAGGTGGTATTAAAGGTCTTACTGGTGGCGGCTGGATCTCAGTTAATATTGCAGCATCTCGTGTGCTGAGGTTACTTCGACTGCCTTTCGTGCTAGACATCTGTGATCCACAGTGATGGTCATGAATACATTTTGAAGAAGACCGTCTTAATTTATGGTAGTTCTCAAAGTCATCCGCAATGTCCACCAAATCAGCAGAGGCCCCAGTGCCCCTGAGAGTACAGAGTTCATAGTGAGGGGGCTCAAATACCTCCTGAAATACAGTTTGGTCAAAATCTTCTTTCCTCTGAATGAATTTTTTGCGTGGCTGTTTAATCTGGACGATGACGGATACAATAAGGAGGATGATCACAATGCAAGAGGTAACCCCTATTATAGTCCCGCTGGTATTGGTGAGGTTGTCCAACAGGTTAGCTTTTCTCTTTTCTGTATAACAAAAGGATACAGTCACAGTCACAAAGTTTGTTTATGATATTTGATCAAGGCAAAGTTCATTAACTTAAAAATACAAGTTAAAAATGGAAGAACAAAAAGGATTTAAAACCATCATCATTGGATTTAGTGGGGTCAGACTTAGATAGATAGATAGATAGATAGATAGATAGATAGATAGATAGATAGATAGATAGATAGATAGATAGATAGATA
>JANRMT010062820.1:14218894-14247773 GCA_026402145.1 Polypterus bichir lapradei
TAGATAGATAGATAGATAGATAGATAGATAGATAGATAGATAGATAGATAGATAGATAGATAGATAGATAGATAGATAGATAGATAGAATGAATCAGGGTTATCTGTTTTACATAGAATACCATACCTGAGACAGGCTCAGGGTTAATACCAAGGAAGTTAAAAACTGTTATAAGTTTAAACTACCTATGTACAAAAAATGCTGAATTAATTTAAAAAAACTGGACAACATAAGCCTTTGACTTGCTTTAGTCTTCTTTCTTTTTGCTCATTAAATAAATACAGTCTTTAAATATTAAATTTAAAAGTAAACTTTAGAAATAATTCATTATAGGTAGTAAACACATTTGTACTAGAAGAAGATAGAGGAACATATTATTATTATCATTATTATTATTATTATTATTATTATTATTATTATTATTATTATTATTATTATTATTATTATTATTACCTTTGCAGTGGTTTTCATCCCATGGGTACACACAGTTCTGAATTCCGTTGCACACCAAAGTGTTATTAATGCACATGTTACTGTGACAAAAGAATGTGTCTGCTTCACAGGGTGCTGGAAAAGAAAATACGGTCAAAATGCTGTGATTTTATAGGCACACAAACCCAAAAAGAAACACGTTACATCAGTTATAGAGTAATTCTGAACATAATTAGTAAACAACATCAGGACAATTCTCAAATGACTTGTAGAGAACAACTTCAAATGCAACAGAAGTAAAGCCTGTTCCATAATTACACCCACACTGGCAGAGGATGTTCTCATCAGCACTATGTTCAAATATAGTTTGTATTTCATAGTATTTTTCATAGCAGTTTGTGATTTTGTGTCTTGAATAGCAAAACATATGCTATGTACTATCCTAGACTGACCACTAAGTTAAAACACTGATGACGAATTGTAACCAATTAATGGTTACTTCTTGTTGTTTTTTTAAATAGATGCACAGTATTCTGAATGTCCTTTCTACTCTGTCTGACTCTGTTAGCATGGTGGTGCCATAAGTTGGCATACTTGCTTGGAGCACTGAAAATAACACCTTTAACATGCAATCAGCTTCCATGATCCTTTTGTCTATTTCCTACTCACGAAGAATTTTTGCAGATGATCTACAGTATTTTCAAGCAGGTGTCTGTGTACCAAGATAGACTAACTAGACCAAACGTCAAAGCCAGAATGCAAAAGTGAAGTCATAATTGAAAAGAAAAGCAGAATTCTTAAATCTATTGCTGCTTTAACACTATCACTCTAATATGAGCTGATTCTGATTTTTTCACATATCTGACATTTTGAAATCGGAAACAGGTCGCATTCGCATGTAGTATTTTCCGATAATTCCTAACTTGATTGGACCTGATTTTCACTCAAAGTTGTCATCTTTTAGAACATTAAAACAATCTAGATAAGAACAGTTCATTCAGCCAGTCCTATCCAGTTAATTCCTCTAAAACAACATTAAGTTGAGTTTTGAAAGTCCCTAAAGTCCTACTGTCTACCACACTACTTGCTCACCTATTCCAGATGTCTATGCTTCTTTGTGTAAAGAACAATTTCCTACTGTTTGTGTGAAATTTACCCTTAACAAGTTTCCAACTGTGTCTCCGTGTTCTAGATGAACTCATTTTAAAGTCTCGATCCACTGTACTAAATCCCTTCATAATTTTAAACTCTTCCATCATGTCTCCTTTTAATCTTCTTTTGCTTAAACTGTAAAGGCTCAGCTCTTTTAATCTTTCCTCATAATTCAACCCCTGTAGCCCTGGAATCAGTCTACTCGCTCTTCTCTGGACCTTTTCTAGTGCTGCTATGCTCTTTTTGTGGCCTGGAGACAAAAACTGCACCCAGTACTCCAGATGAGGCCTCACCAGTGTGTTATAAAGGTTGAGCAGAACCTCCTTGGACTTGTACACCACACACCGTGCTATATAACCTAACATTCTGTTAGCCTTCTTAATGGCTTCTGAACACTGTCTGACATTTGATGGTGTTGAGTCCATTTTTGAGAATATGCAACATGTTAAAGGAAGAGAGAGATCTGGGAAAAACCATCTGCACATACATTATGTTTTTTGTCTCATTTGAAGATTTTCCAGCCATTGTGAATCATCAAAGCACTTAACACTACAGTCCTGTGACTCTGGACTCTACTCTTATGGTGTATCTGCAGTATTATTCTTTTCTGAATGGAGGTGGAGAAAATCACAGCAGAAGTGGCATATAATGCCACAGCCCTCCTTCATTGGCTCAACATATTTGGAAAACAATCTATTTCAAAAATGTAAAAAACTGAAGAGCATCGTCAGAAAAAAAATGCAGAAATCCATGTTTGTATCTTGTGTTGCCTCATTACAATTTAAGTGCAGCGCAAACTTTTCATGTGAAATGAATCTGTACATATAAAAGGCAAAGCCCTCACTGACTCATCACTAATTCTCCCACTTTCCATATAGGTGGGAAGCTGAAATTTCACGTGCTCATTCCTTGCAGTGTACTTACAAAAGTTAGGAATGTTTCATGTCCTATTGCAACACCCAAGGGGAGAAAATGGGTGGACCCCCTAAACTGTATATATAGATAGGGAAAACCCCTCCTCACTATTTCTTTGACTTCCAATATACATAGGAAGCCCAAATTTCCCAAGCTCGTCCTTTACACTGTACTTACAAACGTTAAGTATGTTTCATTTTGCGCCGTACCCTGTAATGATCTTTCGCAAATAACATCTTCTTTTTGGTGGTTTTCACCATTAAGTTGTAAGGTACTTTCGGAAATGACCTCTCCTTTAGGCGGTTTCATTCCTTATTTCCTTTAACAGATGATTTATTTCACGGCAGAGATGCACAAGGGCTGCCCCTGGTCCCCCTTCCCTTTTTTGCACATCTACCACGTGGTTGGCACCCTGCCTATATACATTAACAACATTGCACGTTCATGTGCCTCCTCATTGACTTCCTTACTTTCCTCAGCTGTTCATCGGGCTCACTGCTCCCTTCTTCTTTACTCCACCGCTTCAAGCCTGTTATTGTCACCTTCCTTCACATCTTCCTGCTGGTGACTCCTGCCTTTTCATTACAATCATCAAATTCACTCTCAATACTAAAATAAGCCTATGACAATTAAATTGGCAATCATGTTACGTTATTTTTAAAATGTTTCCTTTTCTTTTTCATAACTTCTTTAACACACTACTTCTCCGCTGCGAATTTGCAAGTGTGTATATAAAGGCTTTGACCATGGTCTGACCATATACAGTGGAACCTCGGTTCACAACCGTAATTCATTCCAAAACTCTGGTCATAACCCAATTTGGTCGTGACCCAAAGTAATTTCCCCCATTGGATTGTATGTAAATACAATTAATCTGTTCCAGACTATACAAACTGTATGTAAATATATTTTCTTTAAAGATTTTTAAGCACAAAAATAGTTAAGTATACCATAGAATGCACAGTGTAATAGTAAATTAAATGTAAAAACATTGAATAACACTGAGACAAACACCCAGGCTCCCTGCACGCAAGCCTATGCTCACTCGCTCTCAGCTACACGCGAGCCTTTGCTCGCTCTCTCTCTCTCTCTCTCTCTCTCTCTCTGTCGCGGTCACTCGCACTCACTCACTCGCTCTCTCTCTTGCGCTCACTCGCTCTCGCTCTCTCTCTCTCTCCCTCCCTCTCTCCCTCTCTGCTGCACCGGCTTTCTCCTTCTGCTTCCTGCCTTCACCTGCAACCTCCCGTTCTTCTCTTCTTTTTCCCTTTAACCGACTCTCACTTCTGTTTATGAAGAGGACGTGGTAGTCATGGCAATTATGGATGCGGACTGCTTCTCACCTGTGCACGTAGGTGAGAAACGCCCACATGCCGAACTCCACACACCACCACGCCCCCTTGCTAAGCCGCGAGTGTGGTGACTATTTATTAAAACTGGCCTTTTTTTCACGGGAGCTGTGGACCCGCTATACCACAGGAGGAAGTTGGGTTGAGAGGAGGTTACAGTTTTGAGGAAGAGTCCCTCTGCCTGATGCACTGAAAACAACTGAACACGTGCGGAAATCATCGGCGCGTACAAACCGGAAGGGAAACTGGCTTGTTCGTCACCCGGGTCTGTAGTCGTGAACAGATGCAAAAGTTTGGCAGACTTTTTGGTCATAACCCGATTTGTACATGTTCAGAGACGTTCGTGACCCGAGGTTCCACTGTACTATAAACAACACAGGCAGAAAATCAAATTTCTTCACCAAATCCAATTCAATCAGCGAGGTCTGGTAGTGTAATGTCAGCATTAATTGTTTTTCCTATCTCTATCTAACGCTAATTAAGTTGTTTCTTTTGATTTAGTTTTAAAAAACAGAACCAACACTCAGATAATAAGTAGCTGTGTGTCACCATTTTAGACAGGCAGGATGCGATGATATAACTTTTAACGTGACTTTCGAGCAACAGGCATAGCCATTGTAAACAACATAGCAGTTACCAATAAAAATATTATAACATGGCAGCACTTGTGGCAAAACAACTATCCAAAAGGTCACTGCAGTGATGTCACTATCGTTAAACAAACCAGTGGCTATACCAGTACAAATGTCTTCAATGTGAAACAAATTAAACAAGAGGGGTAACATGCGAGGATTCATCACACTAATCTCTTACAGCATTTTGCAACTACTGGCATTTGGTGCTCCAGAGGACTGATAAAACTTAACTTAACCCAAGATCTCGGTTATGCTTTCCCTTCACCCATCTGCCCTGCTCATCTTGGTTACGACTATCAACAATCCGGGATCAAGAGGCTCCTGGGAAGAGCAGGAAGTGTGGTACTGACCCGGACCTTCAGAGTAATAAAAATCAAATACTGAAATCTTTCATTTCTATATGTATTCAGCTCAGTATTAGAGATCAGGTATTCCCTTGTCTGCACTGAATGCTGGAATGAGAGACAACTTTCTTTACTTTTATGCCAGTTTAGTTTCTTTATTGTCTTGTTGCCAATGCATTTCTACTTGTCTGAACAGAATACTGAATAAACTGTGTTTCTCTATTTTCACACCGGAAGGCTGCTGCCTATTTGTCACATCCCACTGAGTTCACTCTGTGTCTGTTATTAAATGTGGTTTGCGGTAAAGATGACCTGGCAGCACAAGTGACATTCTGGCATAATCATTTTTACAAGTTAACTGGTGGCAGTGATGATAAAGCCTCACAATGAGCGACAAACAAAGCTCAGTAGGCCTCTTTTTTACTTGTGCCATGTAAGAAATAATATGCCAGCAAAAACTAATTAAACCTTAAATTCCCTTACCATCCTAAGGCATTTAATGTCCATTTAGAATTGTTTATGTCACAATCACAAGATTCAGGCAAACTCATTATTGTTTTTAAGTATTGCTTTTAAATATAACTTAAAAAAAAAGATTTGTTTTATTCATGCAGTTCAGCATTTGTATGTAAAGGTCTTTACTATTCACATTTTATTATCATACAACATTGAATCACAGTGAATTTAATTTGCCTTTCTTTACACTGATCAACAGAAAAAGACTCTTTAATCTGAAATTGAAAACAGGTTTCTGAAAAGTGGTCTAAATGACTTTCAGATATAAAACAGTACATTTGATAACCAATGTACTCACCTCTTCTAACATGACATCCCTGGTGAAACCAATCGCTTATAAAAGTCACATCATTAACTCAATGGGGGTCACCGGTCTGGAATTTCAATTGCCTGCAGTATAAATGCCTCTGTATGTGGAGGGGCCAACTTGTGGTGTGTCACTATTATGGTGGCCTGACCTACTCAATGAAGACAAAAAGAAAACACGTGCACCCACCCTGTACCCGCACCTGCACCCACCCTGTACCAGCACCAAGCAATACTGTGACAAGAGGATTGAAAAGTGCAAGTCAGGGAATGGAGGCAAGACAATATCCAAGTCATTGAATATCCCTTGGAGTCCAGTTAAAGTAGGGGTCCTCCATTACGGTACCGGAGGGCCACAGGTTTTCATTCCAGCCAGTTTCCTAATTAGAACTCAGTCCTTGCTGATAATGAAACTTGCTATATGCCTTGTTCGTGCTTTCATTTAAAGACAAATTTTAGTGACGTTGTAGATCAGAAGTCCTCAATTACAGTCCTGAAGGTCTGCAGTCGCTGCAGGTTTTCACTTCAACCACTTTCTTAATTAGAACCCATTTATTTATTCCTAAAGCAATATGTTTTTTGGGCTTAATTGTAGTTATCATGTCTGTTACAATTCAGAACCTTTAATTGCCTATTATAGTTTTTAGCAGCTGCATTTAAATTTTAATTGTGTCATGTTTTCTTAACCAGACATTGATTAATAATGAAACACAGATAACCAATTAACCAGCAGCTCTGCAGCTAACATGCTTTCTTTTAATCCTGTGCAGATGCACCATGAAGTATCTGTGTAAAACAATGTTTAGAAATAAATGTGAGGGGAATTGGAAAGAGTCAGCCAGTCATCGTCCAACCCGCTATATCCTAACACAGGGTTACGGGGGTCTGCTGGAGCCAATCCCAGGGTGCAAGGCAGGAACAAACCCCAGGCAGGGCATACACACACCAGGGACAATTTAGGATCACCAATGCACCTAACCTGCATGTCTTTGGATTGTGGGAGGAAACCGGAGTACCCAGAGGAAACCCACGCAGACACGGGGAGAACACGCAAACTACACGATGGGAGGATCCAGGAAGCGAACCCGGGTCTCCTTCCTGTGAGGCAGCAGCGTTACCACCGCGCCACCGTGCTGCCCAATTGGAAGGAGTGCTAAGTTTAAATCTATTCTGGTCAATAAGAGACATGGATAATGTTCTCAGAGAAGGAAACTCTACGGTGCAATTAAAATTTCTCTTAGATGAATGAAAGCACTAACAAGCCAAATAGTTAAATACCAAGTTTCATTATCAGCAAGGACTGTCTTCTAATTTGGAAAATAGCTGGAAGGAAAACCTGCAGCCACTGTGGCCCTCCAGGACCAGGATTGAGTTAAACCAGTCATGAAGAAATGGAGAGTATGCCACAGCTATAAATCATTCAATCACATTGAATCACAACTATCAAATCCAAGGGTTCACTTACTTTTTCCGCAGCACACTATGAATGTTTGATGGGTGTGTTCAATAAAGGCATGACGTGTGATAATTATTTGTGTATTATAAATGTAAGCATTGTGACGGACAGCCAGGACGCCTCTACATTGGGAGGACCGGGGGAAGAAGCGTTTCTGGAGCATTGCCTCTCTCGAAGTGCTAGAGGTCAGCCCCCATGGAGTGCGGAGGATCCACCGGTTTGGAACATGAAAGCTTGTGGCCACCAGCAGGGGGTGCCTGGAGAACTGTTGAGCCCTTTAATGCAGCACTGTTGCCACACTGCTATATGTGCGTGCCTTGTGCTGTGCTGCATCGAGATTGCCACGACAACTGATTAATTAGGGTCTCCTGCCAACCAGTGGCCAGGGGGTCCCATCTGGGATGCCAGTTGTAGACCACAGGGGAGCATACAGCCACCCTAACCTGAGCCAGAGTCGAGAGGTGGAGAATATAGCTTACTGAGAGAGGAGTGGAGGCTGCAGAGAAAGAAAGTACTGATTGTGCTGTACTTTGTTGTACTGTGCTGTGGAAGCAAAGAAAAAATGTTCCACCACTGAAATAAAGTGCGTTGTTTACTGGAACTTGTGTCTCTGCCTGTCTGTGTTGGGTTAGGGATGCTGTATGAGCTCCGGTGGTCCACAGCATATTGTGTTGGTTTATACTTGTGACTTAGATGAAGATCAGATCACATTATATGATTGGCACATCCAGAAAACCAGGTCATCCCAAAAGATTGTTTTTTAAAAGAATTCATGGAGTCAGCTGATCTGATTAATTTTGGTAGGTCATTCCAGAGTCTGGGCGCTATACAGCTGAAGGCCCTGTCACCCATGGAGTGTAGATTAGTGTGGGGCACAACAAGATTGCCAGAATCAGAGGACCTTAGTGGGCAGACAGGCACATAGTGATGGAGAAGGTCACTGATGTAGTTTGGTGGGAGGTTATTTAAGGCTTTGTAGGTTATTAGTAGGATTTTATATTCGATTCTGTAAGACATAGGGAGCCAGTGAAGACGGAGCAGGATGGGTGTGATGTGCTCGCTGCTGCTGGTTTGTGTAAGGACTCTTGCAGCTGAGTTTTGAATAAGTTAGAGCTGTGATATAAAATTAAAAGTGGCACCTGCCAGTAGGGAATTACAATAATCGATGCGGCATGTGATAAAAGCATGGACAAGTTTCTCAGCATTGGAGAAGGAGAGGAAGGAGTGAACACGGGATATGCTACGGAAGTGAAAGTAAGAAAGTTTCTTAATGTGATTTATGTGGGCAGAATAAGAGAGGGAGGAATCAAAAATGACACCAAGATTCTTTGTAGTAGAGGCAGGTCTGATGAGATCACTGCCAAGATGGACTGGGAAGGAGCTCATTTTATTAAGTTGCACTTTAGTCCCAATTTGCAGGAGTTCAGTTTTGTTGCAATTTAATTTTAAAGAGTTCTGCTCCATCCAGGTTTTAATTTCACTAAGGCAGGTTGTGAGCTGAGAAAGCTCTGATGAAGTTCCACTTTTAAAATTGAAGTAGAGTTGAGTATCATCTGCATAAAAATGATCACCCAGTCCAAAACTGCGAATAATCTGACCAATGACCAATGGGAAGCATATAAATACAGAAGAGAAGAGGGCCAAGGACAGAGCCGTGAGGAACTCCTTGTGTGACTGGCGCCAAGCTGGATCTGCTGTTGCCAAGACTAACAAACTCTTGCCTATCAGTAAGATAGGACTTGAACCACTGGAGGGCAGTGCCAGAAATACCCAGCATGTTCTCCGTTCTGGACAGTAGAATGTCATGTCTGACAGTGTCAAATGCTGCACTGAGGTCTAACAGAATGAATATGCTGGTTTGTCCAGAGTCTGCTGCCATAAGGAAATCATTGGTTACCTGTAGCAGAGCAGTTTCACAGCTGTGCTGCACCCTGAAACCAGACTGAAAGGGTTCCATCAAATTATTAGAGGTTAAGTAGTTGGTGAGCTGGGAGGCTACAACACGCTCAAGTGCTTTTGACAGGAAAGGTAAATGGGAAATAGGCCAGAAATTGTTAAGATTGTCAGCATCAAGAACAGACTTTTTTAACATTGGGGTTACAGAAGTGATTTTAAAAGTGAGCGGCACAAAGCCAGTGTCGAGGGATGAGTTTATTATTGTTGTAACAGTCGGGATTATGGCATGAAGGCAGGATTTAAGTAGTGTGCTGGGGATGGGGTGTTTCTCTTCTCGGTTCCTCAAATGTGGCACTTGGTGCCATTGCTCTCCTACCAAGTTGTTTGCCTGTCTATGAAAACGTCATCTGTGAAAAAGGAGCACTGGAATCATCGGACAGAAAGCCCCTTTCTTCAGATTAGCTGGTCCTGCACTGACTCAGCTGTGGAATGGCCAATAAGGGGGAGGCAGCTTGTTGGCCGAGGTCTCCAGGACTCTGAACAAATCAGAATCCTATTATGTGATATTATCTACTCTTGCGTTTTGCTTTGTAGCCCATACTATTCCTGTACTACTGTATTGTATTTGTGAGCTGGCCATGCTAGATTGGCCATCTAGATATGTGAAGAGAAGTTCTGTTTTGTGCATTGCACCGTATTTACCACATTTTTGACACCCATTGCATGCCCAACACACCTGGAAAGGGGATCTCCCTCTGAATTGCCTTTCCCAAGATGTACTCCTTTTTTCATTACAAGGTTTTTTTTTTGGGGTGGAGTTTTAGTCAATGCTTGGGTGTGGTCAAAAAATAGGGCCTGTTAAAGCCCCAGTGGCACTCCTTGTGTGATTTTGGGCTATACAAAAAATAAATGTGTTGTTGTTGTTGATGCTTAATGTTTTTCATCATTTAAATATGCCACCAACAGTAACAAGTAACAAGGATAAGTCTTAGGTATGCCAATATTGTAGCCCTTCTTTTTAATAAGGTGTGATTTAGGCAGTGTCCCACAGAATTTCATTCTTCACCATCGTATTCACTCTGTATTTTGTGAGTGGTGTAATTTGTTCTTGCAGTTTGCCTTGACAGTTGATGCCATGCTCTGCACCAGCACGTGGTGAGGCGCGCTCTGCAAGAACAAAGTCGTCTGTACCACTGCATTGTATTTCTGAGGTGACCATGATAGACTGGCCGTCTAGCTCTGTGAAGAGGACTACTTATATTCTGTTTTGTGTTTTGTATTTACCCCATATTTTGACACCCTTTGCATGCCCAACCTACCTGGAAGTCTCTCTCTCAATTGCCTTTCCCAAGATTTCTTAAATTATTTTTTTACTTACAAGGTATTTTTTGGGAATTTTTTTCTTGTCTTCTTAGAAAGTCAAGGTAAGGGGGGGCTGTCAAAAAACAGGTCCTGTTAAAGCCCATTGTGGCACTCCTAGTGTGATTTGGGGCTATACAAAAAATAAACATGTTGTTGTTGATGCTTAATGTTCTTCCGCATTTAAATATGCCACCAACAGTAACAAGTAACAAGGATATAACAAGGCTATGTCTTAGGTATTCCAACATTGTTGACACTCTTCTTAATAAGCTGTGACTTGGCAGTGCCCGACAGAATTTCACTCTTCAGCATTTATTCACTCAGAGAATCATAGGCAACCTACTTCAACCTGATGCCAGATGTAAAAATAGGTTCACCTAAAGCTGTGATTTGTTTGTGTGAAATTAAGTAATTAAAGTGAAAAGAGATTCTGCCATGGTTTGATAGTACAACATGAGGCCTTAAATTAAAGTAATGAAAATGAGAGCGTAAATCTGTCTAGTATAAGAAAGTTCAGTAGAGTGTCTGTTCTTAATAGAACTCCGCATTATTACCTGAAAATGTAATCTGCCCTTAAATTTTAATGGATACAATAGCTAACTGAAAAATGTGAAATTGAAACTGTCCAGGCTCCTCCATCCTAGAAATTATAACAATGATTTTATTGGGTTTCTTTAACAAATATATATAAACCATGTCTCATTCTAGGAGTGATTGAAAGTGTTTTCACGCATAAGAGTTAAGTGGATTCAGAGAGTATTTAAACCCCTTCACTTTCTGCACACTTTATTGTGTTGCAGATTTCATTTTAAATGGATATGTTTGTAATTTTTGCCCATCAATCTTCACAAATAACCCATAACATCCAACCATCCATTATCCAACCTGCTATATCCTAACTACAGAGTCACGGGGGTCTGCTGGAGCCAATCCCAGCCAACACAGGGCGCAAGGCTGGAACAAACCCCAGGCAGGGCACCAGCCCACTGCAGGGTGCGCACACACACACACACACCAAGCACACACTATGAACAGTTTAGAATCGCCAATGCACCTAACCTGCATGTCTTTGGACTGTGGGAGGAAACCGGAGCACAAGGAGGAAACCCACAAGGGGAGAACATGCAAACTCCACACAGAGAGGACCGGGGAAGTGAACCCGGGTCTCCTAACGGCGAGGCAGCAGCGCTACCCACTGCGCCACCATGCCACCCTAACCCATAACAACAAAGTGAGAGTAACTTTTCGGAAAAGTTTATTTAAAATCAAAACCTGAACCCTATGTATTCAGACATTTTGCTGCGACACTCTAGTTTGTTGTGCTTTATTTCCCTTTCAAATGTGTCTAGAACTTGATTGGAGTTCACCTGTGAAAAACTGAATTAATTGGACACCATTTAGAAAGGCACACATGTACCTGTGTATAGAAGGTCCCACAATTCAAACACTGCATGTTAGGACAAAAACCGAGCTATGAAGTCCAAGGAACTCCCTGTAGACCACCATGATCAAATGGTGATGAGGCAAAGATCAGGATAAGAGGATAAAGCCATCTTTGAATGTTCCTAGGAGAACGATGATCTCAATGATTGTGAAATCAAAGAAGTTTGGCATCATCAGGACTCCTTGTTGAGGTAGCCGAGCGGCCGAACTAAGTAACTGGGCAAGAAGGGCCTTGAGCAAAAAGGTGATCAGGAACCCAATGGTCACGGTAAAAAAGATTCAGTCCAATTAGAAAGGAGAACCAATCAGAGTTACAGCTATCTCAGCAGCACTTCATCAATCAGCCATTTATGGTAGAGAAGTTAGACAGAACGTATTCTTGAGTAAAAGGCATATGGTGGAATATAAAATGCTCTGAGAACATGAGGAAAAAAATTCTCTGGTCTGACGAGACAAAATAAAACTCTTTAGCTAGATCTCTAAGCAACAACCAGGAACTGCTCATCACCTGCCTAATACCATACATACAGAGAAGCATAGTGGTGTCAGCATCACGCTATGGGGGTGCTTCTCAGAGACAGGGAATACAGAGGTCCTTGAAGAAAACCTGCCCCAGAGTGCACCCCACCTCAGACTGGGGCAGATGTTCACTTTTCAGCATGACAATGACCCAAAGTATACAGTCAAGGTAATTCTGGAGTGGCTTTGGAACAGGTCTATGGATGTCCTTGAGTGGCCCAGCCAAAGCCCAGATTACACCCCATAGAACATCTGTGGAGTGACCTGAAGATGGCAGCTGACAGACACTTCCCATGCAGTCTAAAGAAGCTTGAGAGGATCAGCCAGGGAGAATGGAATAAACTGCCTAAACCGAGGTGTGCACAGCTTATAGAGACTTACCCAAAAAGACTCAAAACTGTTGCTGCTGCCAAAGGGGTTTTCTGCAAAGTACTGAATTAAGAGTCTGAATATTTACTGTATATGAATGAAAGATTCCAGTTTTTGAATTTTTATAAACTTGGAAACCATTCTTAAAACATATTTTCACTTCATCATTATAGATTATTGAGTGTGGATTGATGGGCAGAAACAGCAAATGTATCCATTTGAAATGAGTTGCACAACACAATAAGGTGCACTGAAAGTGAAGAGGTCTGAATACTTTCTGAATCTACTGTACTTTTTGCATTTTTTATTGAACAAAAATAATCCAAAATTCAGATGCAATCTGAGATTAACTATTTAGAGTATCATGTAGAATCACCTTCAGGTGTAATATCTAGAATTACCGTATATACTCACATATAAGTCGGGTCTCAAAAATCGATCATAAAATCAGACCACGACTTATACGCCCATGCTAAAGTACGACCCATAATTATTATTTTTTTTAATCTTCTTGCCTCCTCCAATCTCACATCACTTTCTCAGATGCATTGAATTTTGTTTTGCAGTGCAGTTACCAATTTCTTTCGCTACTTCAACGACGTTTAATTTAAAACCAGATTCATATTTTCTTCTGATGGAACACTCTGTTGTAGATGAGGGATGCTCTTACGATAAAGATGCATGGGGGTGTGACATACAAAAAACACTAAACAGTGCAAATATCGCTTCGGAATAGTTCAGGTATTACCGTGTGGTCACGTAGGCACAATAGAGAGAGAGAAAGAGAGGTTAGGAGCACACGCTGATACAGCACATTGCCACACCCACATAGAAAAAATAGGCAGTGTGCTCCGTGGTTACTATCAGGTGGGCGTTAGCATATCGTAATCTCTTGGACCAATAGCGTGAGTTTTCCGCATTCGACTTATGCAACCGACATTATAAAATACCATAAATTATATGATAAAATCAAGTCCTGACTTATCTGTGAGAGAACTTACGAGTATATACGGTATTCATTTTCTATATTGCTGGGAAAAATTAGCTGCACATGGGTTCACATTTTTCTTCTGCTGTATAAGACTCTGGTAGAAAAAGGAAGGAGTAATCAAATCTGTGGTTGTCAACCAACCCAAAATCATTACCCCTCAGCACAATGTCCAAAGGATGAGGTTTTTGCACGGTGTTCACTACCAATCCACTCCACATAGGTCTTGTCTGACCAGAGGACATTGTTCCAAAATTCTTCTGATTCATCCAGAAGCATCTTTGAAGATCTAACCAGTATTGCCAAGTTCATTACCAGAGAAGGCGCATTCTCCTGGATAACCTTCCTTGAAAGTCATATTTGTCCAGCCTTTGTGATATCCCCTGAGCATTGATATTTAGATGAAGTTTCTTGGTATCCTATTTCAGGGAAACTTAACAACCACATTGAATGTTCTGCACATGTCAGAATAATGGACTCCAAATCACCATGTAAAAAATACAGCATCGGGTTCAATGGAAATTATACATAAATCCGTAAATAAGGATTCATGGTGCCCACCACAGAGAAAGCAACTCTGAGAAGTCCTGCTGGCTGGCAGGAAAATATGACTGGTTTTAGTGCATCCTAACCAGAAAAGTACATATAAAATAATGACTGTTTTTCCAGAAAAAAATAGTTAAATAGTACCTAATCAAAGAAAACAGATGAAGTAGATGGTGCTGTCTCTACAGTATACTGTATTTCTTTTGATGCACAAGCACTTCCAGGACAAATCATATAGGCATATTGTATTATAACTACCAATCTGTTTATCGCATGGAGATAGAATACATTACAAAGACAACAACTTGGGCAAGATAGGCACTAACACAGGACAGGACACCAGTCAACTCCATTACATATCTGTCAGGCTACAACTTAATTTTAATTTTTGTGTGTTCGTCTAGGACAGTGATTCTCGATCAGTACTTTTAGAATAATTTTAAAATTGTTTAGATATGAGTCTTAAACTATTTGGTCAAGACTATACCTATGTCTTAGGTCATAAACTGTCATTCCGTATTCAACATGTTCTGTAACTGAAATAGCAAGGAGGTACAAATGACCTCATTAGATCAATAGAGCATTAATATTCCTACAAGTACTTGTGGGGGTCCACATCATAACTATATGAGAAGGGGCAAAGCAGACTCTTCTTCCTTAGGAGACTGTGTTCCTTTAATGTGGGAAGCGACATCCTTCACATCTTCTACAACTCTGTGATGGCCAGTGTAATTTTTTACATTGTGCTGTGTTGGGCCAGTAAAATCACTCAGGAGAGACCCACTGAATCAACAAGCTAATTAAATTCCAGGCTCAGTATTAAAACAAAACCGACTGCCATTATGACCAATGCTGCACATCCTCTCTCTGACACACCAACACTGAGAACTTTCAGCCAACAAATTATTAAAGAGAAATGTGTCAAGAAATGCAACTTGCGCTCCTTCACACCAACAGCAATAGCCCTGCATAATGCCTCACTGGAACTGGCACTGCCAAGGCAGACGTTTCTTTCTAATTGATTTTCTTGTTTCATAGTCATTCTGGTGTGTGTTCATGCCATAATGTGTGTGTATATTTATTTATTTGCTTATTTATTTAAAGAGCTGTTTATGAAGCCAAAAGCCCCTTAGAGGCAAATAAAGTTCTATCTATCTATCTATCTATCTATCTATCTATCTATCTATCTATCTATAAGGTACTTTTCCAAGAGTATTGCCTTTCAGATTAGATAAAATGCTAGGGGTGTATGCAAAATAGACATGGACAAGATTTCTGGGAAAATAACTATAACGTTGTTAAGAGTGTCATTATTTATTAGAATGTATAAGTTTAAGGTTAGATAAAGTGATCCGGTATGTTTGTGTGCTTGCAACAATATGTGAAATGAAGGCTTGGGACTTTAAGAGATTAATATGTTTCAAATGACTGAATTAACACTCAACCAGACCATGGGAACTTATCGGTTGTCTGAAATTTTTGACTGATGCAATGTCTTTCATAAGGTAGTGTGCAAGACACTATAAATTAAAAGGATTAGAAAAAAAAAGAAGGATAGAGAGAGAAACAATGACCACTCAATTGGATTTTGCTACCTACTCACTGCCCCTTCACTCCCAAGCATCATGCCTGGTTTAAGGAAACAAAGACTGCAATGACCAAAGTTATAGCTGCCGGATATGAAGCTTGCTGTGTGACCCTGATTTGAATTGTTCAGGTTGGATGTTTTCATGTCTAATATGTACATTTGGTTTCTCCTTCAAATAAACATAAGTAAGGATTGAAATGGTTTGAGCAATACTATGCAGAAGTTCTCCTGTTATTTACAGATAATTAGCAATGGTTGATGATTGTTCATAAAATGACCTGTGTCCATTTAGGTTATGTACTGTCAGGGGTAGTGATTAGCCATTGGCTTCCGTTAGACTGTGTAACCCTTTCAGAGGGTTCTGTTAGACTGTGTAACCCTCTTTCTCTCTTTCTTTCCTAGGTGACGAAGCGGAAGCGGAAGTGGAAGCAGACAATGGCCTACAGTGAGATGAATCGCGTTGCCGTTGTCGTCGAAGAACTCCAGGCACTCGACAAACAGATTCAGAAACTCCTGTCCAGACGAAGGTACCTCAGAGACTTAAAGCTAGGCTGCTGGACAAACCACACTCAACAACTGAAGTTGACGTAACATCAACCACACCTCGTGCCGCTCAATTCCAAGGGCAAGTAAGCTTCACCCCCGCGCCTCGTAGAAGCAACGACAACGCAGATGAAGACCTCGGCGGGTTTCAGCTTTGCAGGCGGGGGTTCAAGGCTAGAACACCTCCATCGGCACAGGCGAGCATCCCAATCCAGAACCGATTCGACCCTCTCCGCGTCCCCAGTTTGCCTTCAACCCCGGGTGATGTAATCGTGGTAGGTGATTCGATTGTACGACACCTGAATATCACATGTCCTAATCGAAAATCTTTTGTTTCTTGTTTTCCCGGTGCTCAAGTCCATGATGTGATGAGACGGGTGCCGACCACCTATGAGAAACACAAGAGGGCAGTGGGATCCATTATTTTACACGCCGGCGTAAACGACATAAGGCAACGACAGTCGGAGGTTCTCAAGGCTGACTTCGCAGCACTAGTTAAAGACACGAAGGAGAGGACCCCATCGGCAAAAATCTTCATCTCAGGTCCACTACCTCTCGTCAGACGATCGAATGAATACTACAGTCGTCTGCTGGGTTTAAACAACTGGCTGAGAGGCTTCTGCGAGACTCAAGACATCGGGTTCATTGACAACTGGGATCTTTTTTGGGAAAGGCCACGCTTCTTCAAGCGGGATGGACTGCATTCGAATAGATTTGGCACCCGGGTCCTCTCCGAAAACATCGCTAAGGTAATTCGTCTATCTTGACTGTCTACTTCTACTTTAAACCCCTTCCGTAATGCTACTGCTTTGATAGGACATAATGACTTAACACAGTCTTCCGTTAAAGTGCACAACATTAATAATCTAATAACAAATCTTAATGCACATAAAAAATCTAGGCAGTGCGGCATAAACACCAATAATTTAATTGCAATTACTACTTTAGATCAACAATGCATTAAAACTATAAAAACAGATTGTAGATTACATAAAAAATACACACAGAGCGGCGTTAACAAAAATAACTTAGTTTTTGTTCCGAATACCAATAACGCGCATAAAATTCAGCTCTGCCCCTCCGAAACATTAAATATGGCACTATTAAATGTTAGAGCTTTAACTAACAAGACATTTCTTATAAACGATCTTATTAGTGATAGAAACATTAATTTTATTGCACTAAGTGAAACGTGGCTTAACTCAGACGGCGCGGCTGTTTTAATCGAATCTGCGCCTCCGGATTACAGTTTTACTCGTGCAGACCACCAGGGGAAAAAGGGAGACGGCTTGGCAAACATTTACTCGAGTCGGTTAAAATGTAAAGATGTTAGTTTTGGTAAATTTAAGTCCTTTGAGTATCTCGCCGTTGTTATTCATGGAGATTGTCACGTTCTAGTATTATCCGTGTATAGACCTCCAAAATATAACGCGTCTTTCTTTGATGAATTCTCTGACTTAATGTCAATTTTAATTACAAACTATGACGCACTCTTAATAATCGGCGACTTTAACTTTCATATCGACAATCAGTGTGACCAAAAAGTAAAAGAATTCATGAACCTTCTGGACTCTTTTGATTTGAGACAGCTCGTTAATCAACCTACGCATAAAGCAGGTCATACGTTAGACTTAGTGATTGCTAAAGGACTTAAAGTTGACATAAAGCAGGTCATTGATATTGGTCTATCAGACCATTTCCTTCTACTATTTAATATAGAAATAAAGATAGAAAACACTCATGAGAAGCATTTTGTTAAAAAATGCTTCTTTGACTCATCAGCAGCTTTAAAACTTACAAACATTCTAAGCAATCAGTCCGTTTATAGTGCCAACTATAATAGCGAGGATAATGTAAATAGTAAAGTGGAAAACTTTAATTCTAAAGTAAGAGCTGCTGTTGACATAGTTGCACCTGAAAAGACAGTTAAAAAATCTTCTAGTATTGTTATTCCATGGAAGATCCAAAGAGTGTCTGATTTAAAAAGAACATGTCGTAGAGCTGAGCGTAAATGGAGGAAAACTAAACTAACTATCCATTATGAGATATTGAAGGCTAAAATAACAGAATATAATAACACTGTCCGTCTTGAGAGGCGCTGCTATTTCTCTAATATTATAAATAAAAATGCTAGTAAGCCCAGAGTCTTATTTTCTACAATTGATCGTCTGTTAAACCAGGTAACACAAAGGAATGCCCCCAGAATACTTCCAGTGAAACCTGTGAGAACATTGCTGTATTCTTCAATCAAAAAATTAATGATATTAAAGATAACATAGTATATCTCCCCAACACTGCAGAACCTCCAAAGCCCTGGTACTCCATTATAAACAAATTAAATGCTTTCACCAGGATAGATTTACCTGAATTACATAGTATAATCTCTCAACTGAAACCCTCCACTTGCGTCCTTGACCCATTACCAACAAGGTTTTTCAAAGAAATATCAGGCGTAGTAATTGACAATATTCTTGACATTGTTAATTCGTCATTAAATACGGGGGTCTTCCCAGACTGTCTTAAGACTGCTGTAGTTAAACCCCTGCTCAAGAAAAATAATCTTGACCCCTCTGCCTTTGAAAATTTTAGACCCATCTCTAACCTGCCCTTCTTAAGTAAAATTCTAGAGAAGGCAGTCATTATGCAGTTAAATGACCACCTCAATAAACATGCTATTCTTGATAAATTTCAGTCAGGTTTCAGAACAAATCACAGCACAGAAACTGCACTCAAAGTAGTAAATGACTTGCAGGTAAATGCAGACAGAGGCCATTTATCTGTTCTCATCCTCTTAGATCTGAGTGCCGCATTTGACACCATTGATCACAATATTCTTAGAAATCGCCTAAGTCAATTGGTGGGCCTTTCTGGCAGTGTCTTAAATTGGTTTGAATCCTACCTGGCAGGTAGAAAATTCTTTGTGAATTGTGTTAATCACATCTCAAAGACACATGATATCCGATATGGTGTTCCACAAGGCTCTATCCTGGGTCCGCTGTTATTCTCAATCTACATGCTTCCGTTAGGTCAGATTACCTCAGGTTACAATGTGAGTTACCACAGCTATGCTGATGACACACAGCTGTACTTATCAATAGCACCTGATGACTCCGACTTTCTCGATTCACTAACACAATGTCTTACTGGTATTTCTGAATGGATGAATAGTAATTTTCTCAAACTAAATAAAGAGAAAACTGAAATTTTAGTAATTGGCAATAATGGATTCAATGAGGTTATCAGAAATAAACTTGATGCATTAGGATTAAAAGTTAAGACGGAAGTAAAAAACTTAGGGGTAACTGTTGACTATAATCTGAATTTTAAATTGCATATTCATCAGACCACTAGGACAGCATTTTTTCACTTAAGAAACATAGCAAAAGTTAGACCTCTTATATCATTGAAAGATGCTGAGGAATTAGTTCACGCGTTTGTTTTCAGTCGACTAGATTACTGTAACGCACTCCTCTCAGGACTACCCAAAAAAGACATAAATCACTTGCAACGAGTGCAGAATGCAGCTGCTAGAATCCTAACTAGGAAAAGAAAATCCGAGCACATTTCTCCAGTTTTGATGTCACTACACTAGTTACCTGTGTCATTCAGGATTGACTTTAAAATACTGCTTATGGTTTATAAAGCCTTAAATAATCTCGCTCCATCTTATATATCGGAATGTCTGACACGTTATATTCCAAATCGTAAATTTGATCCTCAAATGAGTGTCTCCTTATAATTCCAAAAGCTAAACTTAAAAGAAGTGGTGAGGCGGCCTTCTGCTGTTATGCACCTAAAATCTGGAATAGCCTGCCAATAGGAATTTGCCAGGCAAATATAGTGGAGCATTTTAAAACACAGCTGAAAACACATTACTTTAACATGGCCTTTTTATAACTTCACTTTAACTTAATACTGATACTCTGTATGTTCAATTCATCATAATAACTATTCATAGTGGCTCCAAAATCCGTACTGACCCCTACTCTTTCTTCTGTTTCTTTTTCCGGTTTCTTTGTGGTGGCGGGCTGCGCCACCACCACCTACTCAAAGCTTCATGATGCTCCAACATTGATGGACTGAAAGCCAAAAGTCTACGTGACCATCATCATCAAGTCCTTCCATGAAAACCCTAAATACAAAGAGGACTTTTTGATTTATGTTAAGTAGATTGCCCAGAGGGGACTGGGCGGTCTCTTGGTCTGGAATCCCTACAGATTTTATTTTTTTTTCTCCAGCCTCTGGAGTTTTTTTTTTGTTTTTTCTGTCCACCCTGGCCATCGGACCTTACTTATTCTATGTTAATTAATGTTGACTTATGTTTATTTTTTATTGTGTCTTCTATTTTTCTATTCTTCATTTTGTAAAGCACTTTGAGCTACATTTTTTTGTATGAAAATGTGCTATATAAATAAACGTTGTTGTTGTTGTTGTTGACCATCAGGATACAAAAGCCCAACAGGAGTATCGGTTCCTGGTTTTTGCTGGGGTATTCTAAAGTGTAGCCTTTTCAGAGGAAGCAATCTGAAGACAGATCAATACGTAAGTGAATCCCAGAAGAAATCCCTTATGTGCGGAGAGGCTTCTTGCCCCTGGTAAAGGTGTTAAAGTTGAGGTAGCCAGCTGTCACACACGTGCGCTTAGAGGGCAGCCAAAAGGTCCAAGTGAGCGTGAAATAATAAAAGATAGGGGATTGAAATGGAGCACTAATGCCTTTCTCCCTCAGACGAACAGAAGATTAACCCTTCTTTTCCAACCAAGCCCCAGTGGTTACTATCTGTTCCGGTTATTCATAAAAACTTCCGCCACCTCTTTGATGATGTCAGTTTTCCGGCCAACCACGATGACGTCTGTTCCGGGCCACCCTTGATGACATCACTTCCAGCCAGCCATGATGATGTCACTTTCAGTCCACCCTTGATTATATCACTTCCAGGCAGCAATGATGACATCAGTTCCATTCTGCCCTCAACTTCCTTCCTGTCACCATTATTTAAATAGCCCTGAATCTCTTTATGCCGTTGTCAAATGTTTGTTTTTTTTTTCAATTTTGACCACTAGATCAGTCTTTTCTGACTACTTTGCTTACTGGACATTATACGGAGAATCTTCCCCAAATCTTTTTCTGTGTCTCTGACCAGTTATTATGTCACACAGCCTTGGTCAGAGATATTCCTGCTTTGTTCTTCAGATTGACTGTTATGAGTCAAAAAAACTCAGATAGATATTTTTACTGAAGAAGAAAATCTCCAAAGTTAGCGTTTTGACTGTTGAATAGGTAAGTGTTATAGGACGCATGTCTTGTGTGAATCAAGGCTAACAGTTTAGGCATTTCCAGTATTAACTTGTCTACCAATATAGAAAAGAACTCCAGAGGCTCAAATGCCTTACATGGACACTTTTACACCACAAAAGAACAGAACATTCGATTTTAAAGTTTACCTGGTTAATTTGTTTGATTTTATGTTGTGCTCCTCTGAGCAGCACACTAGTGCTTCATTTACTTTATGTGCCAAATCAAACCCCTTCTGACTTCTCTGAACATTGTTTCCAATTAAAAGGTATCACACCAATCAAGCAATGGTGTGCAAAAGTATTCAATCCCCTTCAAAGCAATCATAACTTTCTGCATGAAAGAATATTTGAAAAATATTTATCCATTCAGTATTTTGTGAACTCTTATGCTATAACAATTCATTTCCAAAATCAAAATGAACCATTTTCCGTAGATATTTAACTGAAGAAGAAAAAGTCAAAAATTAGTGTTTGCCTAAGTATTGAAGCCCTACATAATAATACAGTGGTACCGAACGTAATTTGTTCCAAAACTCTGGATGCAACCCGATTTGGTTGCGACCTGAACGTAATTTCCCCATAAGACTGCATGTAAATACAATTAATCCGTTAAGACCATACAAGCTGTATGTAAATATATATATTTTGTAAGTATATAAATAGTTAATTATACCATAGAATGCACAGTTTAATAGTAAACTGAATGTAAAAACATTGCATAACACTGCGAAACCTTTGCACAACAGAGAAAACTAACATTGTAAGAGTTCGTACTAGACCCTTACAAACCGCTCGCTGTAAACACTTTTTTTATGAGTTTTAAGCACAGGGAAAAAAAATGAAATGCCACTTCTCTTGCGGAACTTTTCAAACCATCCTCTACTGGCTTTAAATGCCTCACCTTCGCCACTCGAAGAAGGATATTTTTTTAGTAAATCGCCATGAATCTTCCTGGCTTTCTCGCATATGATCGCCTCACTTACGCTATCCCCTGCAAGGTGCTTCTCGTTCAACCACACTAGCAACAGTTTTTCCACCTCTTCCAGCACTTGAGGCCTCTGCTTGGTTAACATTGTAACTCCTTTTGCAGCATCAGCTGCTTTGTTAGGCCCTGTATACGCAAACAAAAGAAAATGGAAAACGGAGAATGGGAAATCATTGGTGCTTACGAATACTCATAGGGAAACTGGCCGCCAGTGTTTTTGTTCGCCACCAGAGCGTGTGGTCGTGAACAGATGCAAAATTTTGGCAAACTTTTTGGTCGTAACCCGATTTGTACGTGTTCTGAAACGTTCATGACCAGAAGTCAAGAATCCTTTTGCTGCAATAACAGCCTTAATTTATTTGCGTATGTAAAGTATGTCCCAGTATTGCACACTGCTCAGGAGGGATTCTTGACAGAACTGAAAGAGATCTTATAGGTTAGTGGGATGGCGGCTTTGGACAGCAGTTTTCAAAGAGTGCCACAGATTCTTAATAGGGTGTCACACACATGTGCATGGGAGGCAGCTAAAGGGCTCAAGTGATGGTAATCCCACACCGGACCAGGGGGTGGCAGTGTGCACTAACACTTTCTTTCTCCTGCAGACCACGAGAGGGAAATTCTGACTGGGCCTGTTGACATCACTTCCAGTTCTGGGCCTGTCAATGTCACTTCTGGTTCCAGTGATGTCAATTGTGATCCTGGGTCTGATGACATCACTTCTGTTTCCAGCCACTGGAAGATATCACTTCCTCCAGCCGACATTTTGTTAGCCAGGAATAAGTTCTGATTTGGACAGAAAACTCTATAAAGACTGATTAATGATTTTTGCTTGTTTTTTTCAACCAAATCTTTAAGTATACAGGGTGGCTACACCAAACCTTTTTCTGTTTTCTTCTCTTTCAATTACAAGGGTTAAGACCAGGGCTTTGACTTGGCCATTCCAAAACAGCCACCTTTCTGTTTTTGAGTCATTCCTGTGCCGCTTTGGCCTTACGCTTAGGGTCACATTGTCATGTTGAAAGATAAATCTTCTCCCAAGCTGTAGGTTAATAGCAGACTGGAAAACGTTCTACTGCAATATTGTGTGGTATTTGTGTCCAGCTCTGAGAAGATTTCCAGTCCCAGCACATGAAAAGCATCCCTATAGCATGATGTTGCCACCACCATATTTTACCATCATAGGTATGGTGTTTCTTGAGGCCTGGACAGTATTAGTTTAACACCAACATACCTCTTTGAAGTCTGGCTAAAAAGTTCTATTTTGGTCTTATCTGATCATAAAACAATCTCCCACATCTTAACTGGGAGATTAAGATGTATTTCCCATGTTTTGTAACAAATGCCATATGTGTTTTTATTTTTTGCTACCCTCCTGTAGAGGCCTGTTTTATGGAGAGCTCTTGAAATTGTGGACCCCGCACCTTAACTTCACTTTCAGCCAAAGAGCATTGCAGACTTCTGAGAGTGAAGGCTGGATTTTTTGTGGCCCGTCTCACCAGTCAACATCCTGCTCTGATGTTTAGTTTTGAGGGATGGCCTGCTCTAGTAAGAGTCTGAGTGCTGTGATGAACCTTTCTGATGGTGGATCCAACAGTGTTTAATGTGACATTCAAACTCTTCAATATTTTTTTGCAGACATTTCCTGCTTTGTGTATTTCATTGACTTTGTTTTTCACATCAGCAGAAGGCTCCTTTGTTTTCATTTTTGTAGTGATTATCCAACAAAGACTATGGCCTTACAAAGGGGACTTTGTATATCCAGAGAGATCTGAAGGACTCACAAGTCATACCTAATTATGTTTTATTATGACTTTGTGATTCATTTGTCATTTGTGTAAACCTAGAGCTTTCAAAGCACAGAGGTTTAAATTCCTATGCAAACACTAACTTTGGAGATTTTCTCCTTCAGTTAAATATCTAAAGAAAATGGTTTATTTTGACTTTGGAAATGTATTGGTACAGCATAAGAGTTCACATTAAAATTATTGTAAGGATAAATATGTGTTCAAAATCTTTAATAATGCAGAAAATTATGATGACTTTCAAGGAGATTGAATACTTGTGTATGTCACTGTATATAAAATACTGTTAAACATACAAACAGATTGATTCAATTTGATGGAAAGATTTATAATACCCCATGTGGATATTTCCACCAGTTAACAAACAGAGTAATCAGCTTTCAAGATAATGACATGTCTGGAATTATGGGAAGGAACAGATGTTGCTAGTCCCCCTGAAAGAACCCACATGAAAATATGGAAAATATGTAATGTTTGTTATAGTAAACAGTGGATGAGAGGTGAAATTATCAAATTTTTTTAACATTATGACAGGATCTTTTAAATTTTTAAATCTCTATATATATAAAATCCATCATCTGTCTGTCTGTCTGCTTTTCACAAGAGAATTATTTAACGGATTTAGATCGTTTTTTTTTTTTTTTTCTATAATTTGCTTGAACATTCCGGTTGATTTTGCAAATTTTATCATCACTCTAAGTATCATAGTTCGTTTGTGGTACCGATTTATTTGCACAAATCCAAGACAGAGACTGGGGGCCGAGGGGCGGGGCCTCCTCACTCATGCGCCAGCCTTGGGGCGTACCTTACCTTACCTTAGCTAGCGAATCAGAGAACTACTTCACAGATTTAGATTGGGTTTTTTTTCTATAATTTGCTTGAACATTCCGGCTGATTTTGCCACTTCTCTCAACGCGCTAAGAATCATAGATCGCTTGCAGGAGCGATATATTCACGCTAATCCGAGACACTGGCTGTAGGCTGAGGGGAAGGGGAAGCGTGACGTCAGGAGTGGGAAGCCGGGCAGGGCCCTCCTCACTGTCCTTTTTCACTAATACACGGGTGGAGCCATGTGGGACAGCTAGTAAATTATACAATACAAACATGGGGACGCAGTTAGAAACTTGTTAAGGGCAGATTTGGCACAAATTTGAGAAAGTTTTTCTTTAGGCACCTTCAGATCTCAACTTGATGTTATTTTTGACAATCTCGGTGAATAGGATAGACGACATGGTAAAATTGTTCTAATGTGGACATGTAAATTCTACCAGCCACATACTGAGCAAGACATCAAATGAGATGGCAGAATTACTCAATAAAAAAATGTCATTCCTATTCTTCTTTTGGTGTGGCTAAATCAAAGGTTGGTGATAGGGTGAAAAATTTGCTATTGAGTTAAGTAAAAATTCTGATTCTATGATGTTCAAAATGTTGAGAAAAAGTCGATTGTAGCATAGTGTCTGGATGTGTGTCTGTAGAAAATCAAAACTGATCTTTCACATTTTAAAATTACAATTTACATTGGAAAGTGGTGTATAGAGTGGTGTGTTGAGAATCCTGGAAGACTTCATCCCAGCAAAGACTGAACATTTTAGAAGAAATGGTTTCCGAAATGTCCACTCTGAATGCTGAGACCTGTCTACAGTGATGACTTCTAAAGAAACTGACCTTCTTCAGACAAGCTGTAGAAGGTTTTCCTTTTTACCAGCCCCAATTCCACTACGTTAAGTCCAGTGCTTCACCCCATATCCTTAAAAAAAGTCTGACCTATGTGCAATGATAACTGCTGTAGAAAATGATTAACTTAACTGGGTTTTTTCCAGTCTGTTTTCTGTAGTCATGGGTCCAGGCCCATTGATTTGATTTTTTTTTTCTTGTTTTTAAGATACATTATTTATTCAAATATATGTGTATGCGCACATAGAGGCACACTCAAGTGCACACACGCACACACACACTCTCACACAAACTCTCAAAGAAATGTATAAATGAAGATAGCTGACAGCTTCCTTGCCCTATTAGAGTATAAGCTTGATGATGAAGAGAAAGAAATGAACACACACAAACACACACACACACATCAACCGGTCTTTACAAGTCAACATGCACAGTGGCGTTATGCCACCCGTACCACTCTGTCTGTCTGCAGTATGTAGCTTGTTTACTTCTCATTTGACCCAATGTGGATAGATAGATAGATAGATAGATAGATAGATAGATAGATAGATAGATAGATAGATAGATAGATAGATAGATTGATAGATAGAATTGGGGTTAACATTTTTTACATAGAATTCCATGCCCGAGAAAGGCTAAGGGGAAGGAAGTTAAGGACTATTACAGGTTAAGTAAGTTAATATACAGTATATGCACACACAGTATAGTTGGAGCACATGCCAGAATGACTAAAGAGGAAGAAAATTTAAAAGGAAAGAGAAACCTCTGACTTGGCTGTCCCAGTGAGGCATTATGCAGGCAAATTGCTGTTGGTTTAAAGGAGCCCCAGTCACATTTCTTGACCCACTTCTGCTGAATGATTTGTCGGCTGACAGTCCTCAGTGTTGGTGTGTCAGAGAGAGGATGTGCAGCATTGGTCATAATGGCAATCATTTTGTGTCTTTATCCTCTCTTCCACTACAACCTCCAGGGGGGTCCAGAGTGCATCCTATAACTGACCCTGCCTTTATAATGAGCTTGTTGATTTGGTGGGCCTTTTCTTGAATTGATGTTACCAGCATAGCACACCATACCACAGTGTAAAAAAATCACAGAATTGTAGAAGATATGATAGATGTAACATTAAAGGAATACAGTATCCTAAGGAAAAGCAGCCTGCTCTGCCGTTTCTTATATAGTTCGTCTATGCTATGAGACCAATCCATCCTGTCATAAATGTGGACCCCCAAATACCCATAAGAGTGCACCATCTCTTCATAGACATTGAGGCTCTTTGGTCCAATGAAAGTCAATAACCAGTTCCTTGGTGTTGCTGATGTTAAGTTGCAGACCATTCTCTTTGCATCATCTGCTTTATCCCCCTTTATCAATACACCGCAGAAGTGCAGAATCATCTGAGAATTTCTGCAAGTGACAGGACTTGGTGTTATATTTAAAGGCAGAGGTGTACAGAGTGATGGGACAAGTTTACTTTAAAATTAAAAACTAATATTTTGATTCATTTTTTGTTCTTCTTACTTTATATTTATTTGTGTAGATAATAAATATTACACAGGTTAATGTACTTGATTAATTATTATTGTACAGTACAATTAGTTGTTTTGTATTGTATTATAAAATCTTCAGCTGAGTCCTGCACTAAAGTGTAATTTACATCACTAAATTTACATCATTTCCATCACTAAAGTGTAACTTACATGGAAGTACTGAATGAAACATTCCATACTGATTATTTAATTAGTAATGATGACAGCCTATGGTTGTACAGGGGTACTGACATTCTTGGCTTATATATTTCTGCATTTTAAAAAATTGTTATCTATTCATTTTTTCTCTTTCATACAAATGATAAATTATTTTTTTCCAGCAGGGGGCAGCCATGTAACAAACTAGAAAGGCTCCATTGACAGTTGAAGTCCTGCTCTCTGAATGTAATTCTGAGATTTTTCTGAACACAGGCTTACTCTTGGTAGAATTCCAAGTGTTTGTTTAATTGCCTTGACTTTGTTCTGTGTTTCATTTGCTAGGTAGCTTTTCTTTTAAAGGAGTAAATCACCTCCAGCTTCCCTTTGTAACTTGACCTTGATTTCTAGCATTGACTCTTTTCTTTTTGTCTAACCTTTAACATTTTTAAAATTACAGATCACCAATTAATAAATGTCTTATGAGGCTGGCGGTTGGAGGTGGCAGTGGCACAGTGGTTCAGACCCTGGACTGTAAACCACCGCAGAGCCTCTAAGAATGAGGCACTGAACATGGCAGTACAGTAAGTGTAAAAATGATGACAACAATTTGCTCTTTCAGCTTGTAAGCTGCAATGGATTGTAAAGTGTAACTCAAACCCTTTTTTGCTTTTTTTGCTCTTTATGCTTTTTTTTTAACACAAAGCAAAGATGTAATGAGCTGACTTTAGCTATGTTTTCAAATAAACTGAATTCAGTTTTGTGTTTCTGATGGCAATACTACTCATACAAGGGTACGTCAAACACAAATATAAATAGAAAAATTATTTTGATTATTTTGTGTAATTGTATATATATTTGGGCACTGAATTCAAAAATGAAAACCATTTTTCTCCATCCTGTAACATTTTTTCACAAAACACATTTTCAGCTGTCAGTTGTACATTTTTGTGTGTTCCTACTATAATTAATTAAAAATCAATATTTTAATAATTATTTGTTTGAATGTAATATTTTGTAATATTAGATAGATAGATAGATAGATAGATAGATAGATAGATAGATAGATAGATAGATAGATA
>JANRMT010062820.1:14248571-14262086 GCA_026402145.1 Polypterus bichir lapradei
TATCTATCTATCTATCTATCTATCTATCTATCTATCTATCTATCTATTGTGACAGATAGGGGGCACTGTCATCCCCTTGAACACTCGGACGAGACGCCAAACACCAGGTAAAAGTCCAAATATTAAATGTATTACAATAATAATGTGCACAAAGCACCCTCCACTCCACAATACTCATATAATAATCAATAATCCAATACACAAACAATCCTCCACTCTCCCAGACACGTTGTCACCCTGCCACCCAGCTCAGCTCGCCCATCTGGGATATCTCACAGCCTCTTATAGTCCTTGACCCGGAAGTGCTTTTGAACCCTCAGTCCATGTGACTTCCTAGCACTTCCAGGTCTAACTCTTCTTTTTCATCCCGGAAATACGTCATTTCCTCTGTCGCTGTGCCTAAGACGTACTTCCGGGTTATAGGGAAAATAAACATCTCTGAGCCTCCCTGCAGCGTCTTCTAGCGGCCCTGACGTTATCCAGCAGGTCAGTGTACTAAAACTACATAGTCCATGATGCCCTGCTGGAATTCGGGGCATCTCCATGTCGCAGGGAGGGCTCCCTCTGGAGGCCTGGGGGTATTAGCCAGGATGAATGACCAGCCATAGTCCACACTATCTATCTATCTATCTAGACACTGGTCTCCTCACCACGAGGCTGCAGCACTACCATAGCCCCACTCTGCTAGTAACTAAATATTTTCATGTAAAATTGATTTAGAACAATGTTGTGTGTGTGAATAAATTGTGTAACTTATTAAATATTAATTTAATGTATTTAAAATTTTGTATTTAATTGTGACGTGATTCTTATACACTCCACCATTGTAAAAAAACTGTCTACGTATTGTGCAGAAAGCTTTTCATGGACTTCTGCCGCTAGAACACTTTAATCCCATTACTGTGTGTTGCTCTTCTTTGATACAATCAGAGAGAGGACATGTTTGCAACAAGAAAACAAGAAGAGAAACTGGTTGAGCAAGGTCAAAACTCTACCACTGTGACCAAGAGAATCCATTCTAGGACTCGACACTGGCACTACATTGGTGTCAAAAGCAGGACCAAAAGAAGACATACCATCCGACAAAACCTAACAACAGACTTATTGGGCTCATTAGAGGAGTTGCTGGAGAGTGTTGAGGCTGAGATCCAGGATCTTTAGTGCCATTTGAAGCATTAGTGGGGCTACATCAGTAGTTTCATGGCGGAAGAGACATCACAGCATGCCTATTTAATACACTAATGACACTAACCCCTAACCTTAACCTATCCCAAATCTTAACCGTTTATCTTACGTGCTAACCATAATAACCCTTAAACTTAATAACACAAACTCCTATCCTTAAGTTACCCCAATCTTAACCATTTAAGGCTCTTGTGGCTCTGCAGTTAGATGTTATTGGGAGCAGGAGGCAGCTGACACTGCTACCTCTGTAGCTCCACCAGCACATCCCCATCTGCTAAGATCCACTGGCCTGGAGGCCCAAATGCCAGTGGAGCTTCGGGCTCATGGAGCTGAGGAAAAGTATGTCAGATCGAGTTGCCATTGACCCGAGGCAAGCGGTGTGAAGCAGGGGCTGGTGGTAAAACTACTCAAGCAGAGGATGAGGCAGATGGCAGGGGCATTATAGGGCAGCTGTGAAGTAGAGTCTCAAAGCTGAGATCTAGACAGTGTTTGCATCATCAGTTCAGTGAAGGAAAACAGCCGAGAGACCAGTACGTCTGCAGCTTCACACAAGGAGGTTCAACAGCTGACTTACAATCAACAGATCACTGGACAGACACATCTATGCTGTACCACAAACAGTTCTATTTTTTTTTTAACCAAAAACAACTTTTAATATTAAAGAAACCCTGTAGTCAGGATATAGCGGGTTGGATAATGGATGGATAATATACACTTACACCAACAAATATTAAATGACACTAATATTTATATATGATTTTATGTGATACACTTCACTTTCAGTATTGTTTATATACAATATTTTTAGCTTACACATCATCTGTGAGTTTCTGTAATCTTTCGGCAAGCTCCAAAAATATTCCCGTTGAATTTTTCACGGTCAAATTGTGAATAACTGAAAACATGGGTGTCAAGTTTGTGAATGTGGAGGGGTTAGTGTAGTGAATCATATTTCTTCTTCTTTCACGGCTATTCCCATTTTTAAATGGGGTCGCTTTTATTTTTTTTCTAGACTTCTCCAATAGAGGTTTCAGTGTGATTTTTACACTATTAAAACATATGGTAACAAAATATAAATATTATCAACACAGTCCATTATCTGCAAAACCTCAGGAACTATACCATTCGAAAAATATTTTTTAAAGGCCAAGGAAAATTGAAAAGAAGAAAAAAAATATATAAACCTGATCATGACACCATCTATTTAAAATAAATCATACACAAGCTTACAATCACCAACCATGTACAACATGCACAGTTTGGTCTGGAATGCTATTTAGCACTGATGAGCTGCTCTTCATGCACATTCACTCCTGACATGGTTTTGAGTTTCCCTGATAAGATCATAGCTCTCAAATTGGTATGCATGCTGAACCTAACGCTGACCATGCTGTAACTGTCCTACCTAATTGCCTTGATGACATTAAGAAACGAAAAAATTAGAATTTTTTGCAGCTTAGTTCTGACAAGCATAGGGTCAGCTAATTGGATTTGCATATCAGACTTTATGAGAGTATAAAGTGTTTATGATGTATGTAATCCATGAATAATGTGTTCAGTATTGGCAAGGAGGATTGAGACGAGAGACAGACAAAACAGAATGTGGATTTTTTGTTCTTTATTTGCATTATAAAATTTGTTGTATTAGGAATCTATTAGTTTTCATATACCTCTTGGGGTCAGAGTGCAGGGTCAGGTATTGTAAAGCACCCCTGGAGCAAGTGCAAGGTTAAGGGCCTGGTTCAAGGGCCCAGCAGAGTGGGATCTCCTTTGGTAGTAACAGGGAGTCGAACCAGCAACCTTCTGGATACCGGCACAGATCCTTAGCCTCAGAGCTACCACTCTGCATCTGTGGTATGTGAAAGCGGGGAAGCCCTTCCACCTAATAGAAAGGGGCAAAACCTGATTAGGCAAGTCTAACGGGGAAAATTTTTTGGTGTTGGGTGTTCTAAATGTATATCCAAGAGCCGGTGACAGCAAGGGGCCTTTTCACCAAGCTCGCCACCCACAAGTCCACTTGATGATATGATCAAATTATCTGCAAGTAGAAATGATCATGGGTGATAAAGTCAAATTCAAAAGAAAGACAAGAGAGAAATGCTGCACTGCATTAAACAACCTGGTTTTCATGTGTTGCTTTAAAAGTATGATCAACTCTCAAGTCACACAGGAGCCTGAGGGGGGGTCTTAATCCAGCCTTGAAGGAAACCTGTTAGCATTAATGTGCATGTCAACGGCTGCACAGTGAGTTTCTCAAGTGAGTTGAGATGATAGACCTACGCATTATTCAAGACCGGCTGAACTAGAGAGAGAATGAGATTGAAAAAGTGTTGCTCATAAAGGACCTGTCACATGAGAAAACTTTTCCAGAGACTTTCAGTTGTAGTCTTCATTTGCATAATCTTAGTGAGTCAGAGGCAGTTGGTGGTAAACTCACGAATTGGGAATTTTTTTTTGTCTTCTTAGAAAGTCAAGGCTGGGAGGATGTCAAAAACAGGTCCTGTTAAAGCCCATTTTGGCATTCCTTGTGTGATTTTGGGCTATACAAGAAATAAATTGTTGTTGTTGTCATTGTGTGCATGAGAGCTGACAACCAAATAATGCCCACCAAATACATCCACAATCTTTGCCCTTTTTTCCTCTTTTCCATTCTGTTGTGGTACGGAAAACATGAAACATCAGACAGATGAGCTTGTCTTCTGTTTGTCAGGTCCAATACACAGTGATCCTTACTCTTCACAGCTGCATTGCATGCATTGTACTTTTGGCGGATGGACAGATATTGTTGTTTTTAATTTTTGTTAATTAGGTTATACTTTGCTTTTGATGTATTTGAACAAATCTGTATCCTTATATGTGATCATTCTGTATGTAGTGAGTGGTGTAATTTGTTCTTGCAATTTGCCTTGACCGTTGTCGCCATGCTCTGCACCAGCATGTGGTGAGGCGCGCTCTGCCAAGAACAAAGTCGTTTGTACTACCGTGTTGTATTTCTGAGATGGCCATGATAGACTGGCTATCTAGCTCTGTGAATAGGACTACTTATATTCTGTTTTGTGTGTTGTATTTACCCCATGGTTTGACGACCATTGCATGCCCAGCCTACCTGGAAGGGGGTCTCACTCTCTCAATTTCTGTTCCCAAGATGTTTTCATTTTTATATATTTTTTACCTACAAGGTATTTTTATGGGAATTTTTTTCTTGTCTTCATAGAATGTCAAGGGTTTGGGGTTGTCAATTAAACAGGGCCTGTTAAAGGCCATTGTGGCATTCCTTGTGTGATTTTGGGCTATACAAGAAATAAATTGTTGTTGCTGTGTGGATTACAGCTGACAACCAATTAATGCCCACCAAGTTCATCCACAATCTCTGCCCTTTTTTCCTCTTTTTCATTCTGTTGTGGTACAGAAAACATGAAACATCAGACCGAATGAGCTTCTCTTCTGTTTGTCAGGTCCTTACTCTTCACAGCTGCATCGCATGCATTGTACTCTTGGCAGAGTGTTGGTTGGTTGTCAGAAGCACAAAAGCCCACCTGTATGATTTAAGACAAACTAAAATCTGTTTTGTCAGGATCGAGTCATTGGGTACATTACATTACATGATTGTCAAAGATTATGTAATTCACACCACTTACTAAATGTACTAGAAACCCCATGTAATGTGACATTGCCTTAAGGCTGTTTCTGGCCTGTCCTCCTTACTGGGCTCCTTCAAGGAGACACACATGGAGTCCCAGTGACTAAACGATTAGCAAGCAGTAGAGACGTAAGTCTTTCTTATTGGGCTTCCTATGTTCATTGTCAGGGTTGTAAAATCTTCTTTAACCTGTCAACATGCTATTGGGCAGTACCAAACTCTATAGGCACACAGCTAAGCAACAGTTGAAATAAATAGTCCTTTTCTGTTACTTATTTTCTTTTTTGTTTTGATTTTAGATTTTGTTGCTTTAAATGTCTTCCCATTGTTTGGTCAAAGTTCAGATATCATACTGTGAGTAAATATTTTATAACCTGGTGGTGCCCATATCTCACAAAAGTGTCTAGCTAGAGAGGGGTCTGCTGCGGGACCCTTCTCATATCACATTCCACACCCGTATTACATCAGAACATTGGAACATTAACAACGCTGTGATTAAAACAGGCCATTCATCCCAATGAGCTCACCCATTCTATTAATCTAAATTGTCCAAAATAACATCATATCAAGATCTGAGGGTCCAAAACACACTAGTTTATTCCATTCACCTAGGGTTCTTTAATGAAGAAATTGTTTTTGCATTTGTACGAAATCTGCCCTTAAAAATCTTCCAACTATGTTTCCATGTTCAAATCCAAGAATGTAATATGTTTTGGAACCACAAAATGGTGGTACCCATGATTTACTTATGGAGAACGTCGGCACTTAATGGAAAATCCGTGTACAAAATAAGCATATGATGATGTGATAGGGAAGACAATTAACCATAAAAACAATAACAAATACAGATTAATACAATATCTGAACAAAACAAAACTGTCCAAAAATAATTACAAATGCGCTCCTGACACCTTGCAAACCATATCCTACAGTATCTTATTGTTTAAAAGCTCAGGTGTTAAACTCGGATCCTGAAAGGCTCCAGTCGCTACCAATTTTCATTCTACCCCTTATTTCTATATCGGGTACAATTAGTGCTGCTAATGGATCCTTCTTTAGTGTTAATTTGAAGTGACTTGCTTTTTAAGATTCAGAAACCTTTATTGTTTTGGCTATTGGTTAAGAAAAAAAGAAACAATTAAAGGTTGTAAATCTTATGAAGCAACATTAATTAAAATGAAGGCAAAAGAAGTTTGCTCCATTACCAGCAGTAACTAGTTTGACCAGACTGGGTGCTACAGCTCCCCAAAGCCCAGACACGACTACACAGATACGAGTCTCAGTTTGAACAAAAGGTTTATTGTGCACAAATACTGCATAGTACTTGTACAAACCACTACACAACTCTTCTTCCCTTTCTCTCTCTCTCTCTCTCACTCTTTTCTCCTCCACTCCTCCCAGGCAAGTTACATCCATCCTCCACTTCCAACTCCAACTTGCCTGGGTCAGGTGGAGTGACTCCTTTTATTTCTGACCCAGGAGTACTTCTGGTGCTCGGACATGTTTCATTGAAAGCACTTCCGAGTCAGGCAGGAGTCCCATAAAATAGGGATTGTACATCACTGCAGCACCTCTGGTGACACCCATGCGACCCAATAAGGCAGAATTATGGGACTCCAATTCCCACCATGCTCTGTAGGTATCTTGCTGGGTATCCAAACCCAGGGCTTCTGCCATCTAACATGACGGGGAGAAAGTAGACCCCCGTCATTCCATTGCACTGACCTCCTGGCCAGGTAAGGGTCCCTGTTACACCCTTTATGGGACTTGAGCCAATGCAAGCCGTCTGTTACACTAGTTACAAATTAAGAAAGTGGCTGGAATGAAAACCTGCTGCCACTGTGGTCTTCCAGGATCTAAATTTGACACTGCTGTTTTAAAAGAAGCACTAAAGTTCTAATTTCTGGGGTGTTTTCTGGGAGTATTTGATTCAGGTAAAGCTGAGAGATGGGACAGCCTACGCTAAGGCTTCAAAGCCTGTATTGCTTTAATGAAGCACACTGTGTCGAAACAGTGTATCAAAGTTTCTAGTAAAGCTTCATTACCATGTAACTGATGAGCTTCGAGCATTACTAAAGCACCAGGAGCACTCTGACTGCTTTGAGGTTTTGCCCTGTCCCACATGCAATAAAAGGGGATTTGGAACTACCGCTTGTATTTTATAAAGAGAATATGTTGACTGCTAGCATGGAGTCCAGAAATGTGGAACTTGTTATCCAACAATAAATTACATACCATGCTATACTATTCCTATGTACTGGAACTTAAAACATAAAATTTGTACTCTAGCCAAGAGTTTCTTAAACTATGGGTCACAAAGCAAAATGGGTCGCAGGTTCCTGCTGTTGGGTAATGAAGGGTTGCGATTTACTTATGTATTTAATGACAGTGGGTTACATATGGGTTGTGAAGTGCATTGAGTTATTTTCAAAAATTGACAATCGACATTGCTCTGGTAAGATGATCGGTATGATCGTTATGGATGATTCTCAAAGACACTAAGAAAGGGAAGTTGGCTTGCGATAAAAACTTAACAAACTCTGCTCTAGCCTACAGGCACACCCTATAAACCCTGTTAGGATTGTCTTTGCCCCTTAGTGCATTTCTTCTCCTAATATTGATAGAAAAATATTAACTTTTCATATTGCCTCAAAAATCCCCTGACGTGAAAGAGTTGCCAGATAATTATGAATCAGTAGTGACTTACAAAGTATTGTAGCATCACATTGGTTCTTGCTGGCTGTGAAAGACTATGGATTCTTGTTGTTTTCATCATTATTGTTACAGCGCTAACAAGTTACATCAGCCTGGAGATGAGTCTCCTGAGCTGGCATCCCATCATGCAAATAGGCAGCTCCAGTGCCTGCTAAAATCACATAGGAAGTTCAACAGTGAGCAGTCGTTCTAAGCTACCTAAAAGAGCAATGTAAACACCCAGAAACACTTGGTATTCTACGCTACGAAATTCATAATGGTGTATATGTTTAGGGAAACACATTTAAAAATTGTTTTATTGTAGAAAATTATCACCCCAACAAATATGTACATTTATTGCATCTTTAATAAAAACACGAATATCATAAGACCAAAATGAACACACAGAGCATTATTGGAGTAACAGTAACCTGTTTCAATTGAAACTTTGCAACCAACGAGGGCTTGTACACGGGTTTCCCACTTCTAGATGTGTCAAGCTCATGGTGGTTAGAATTTCTGTAAACCTTCAGATTTTACTGTTATCAAAGCTTTGAATGTTCCCTTCTTTTACCTAAATAATAATGAGGAAGTCTCAAAAACTTCTCACAGGGTCTCATCTGCACATCACAAGGCCAAACCCTGTGTTTTATTTAAAGAGGCAGATGTCCATGACAGCTTTTTAAAAGTACAACCGTCAGCTAATGCTGCCATCTGGTGGCCTAAAGAAATAAAACTATTACCTTGTGGCCTCCATTTAGATCAGATTAGTTTAGATTAGATTAACTTTATTAACTCTTTGAGGGGGTGGCACAGTGGTAGTGCAGCTGCCTCACAGTTAGGAGACCCGGGTTCGCTTCCCTGGTCCTCCCTGCGTGGAGTTTGCATGTTGTCTGTGTGGGTTTCCTCCCACAATCCAAAAATATGCAGGTTCGGTGGATTGACAATCCTAAATTGTCCCTAGTGTGTGCTTGGTGTGTGGGTGTGTGCCCTATGGTGGGCTGGCGCCCTGCCTGGGGTTTTTTTTTCCTGCCTTGCGCCCTGGGATTGGCTCCAGCAGAACCCCATGACCATGTAGTTAAGATATAGCGGGTTGAATAATGGATGGTTGGAACTCTTTGAGGGCTGAAAATTTTTTCCAAAAAAATGCAGTTTTCTGAAAAGCACACAGAGCAATAGTTTCACATGTAAATCAACATCAAATGTCTGTTGCTGTGTGCTGTGGTGACCAGTTTGCCGTCTCTTGTGCCTTGAGCCACTTACGGGCAGCGTGACGGCTGGCAGGGATGAGCGGCAGGCTGGCTGCCATGCTGTTTTAGTGTGGCAGGCGGCTTTGGTGGCAGTGGTGGTCACGGTCACAGTGCAGTGCAATCTGGTTTGTACCTCTTGTCATTGTAAGTGATGGTCCACCCGGGTGAACGTTGCCATAGATGCATCAGCTACGCGAACATGTTCAGCACCACGATCAGCTGGAGACCGATCTGCTGAGGCAGCTACCTCACTTTTGTTTTTAATCTCGATCTCCAGGGGCCTCATGTATAAACAGTACATACGCTCAAATCGCGATGTATAAAACCTAAACTTGGCGTAAAGCCACGCACATTTTCACGCCAGCTAAATCCCTGGCTTACGCAAGTTCTCCACTCAGTTTTCCAGACTGGCAGCACCCAGTGTCAAAGCAGTGCTATTGTTCCAGTGTGGTTTCCATTTCTTTTTTTACATCTACATCCCTGACGCGGCTTTATAAATAAACTGAAATTAACTGCATGTTGTTTATTAGTTTAATGCATTTGATTGTAATTAACCTGTAATAATATAATGGTCCACAGAATGGTCAAACTATTCTAAATACCATAGCTGCTTTAGTGTTGTGTTGTTACTATCACTGCACCTTATTAAACTTCTCTCAGCTGCTCCTGTTAGGGTTGCCACATCAGATCATCTTTTTCCATATTACTCTCACTGCACCACTCGGAGTATTTATATCACTGTATCTGAGTGGGGAATCACAGATCTACAGCAACTGATTTGAAAGAGAATTATCGGTATACAGCATCAAGCACATGCTGCCTCAGCCATGCACACTATCTATTGAACTGCTCCCATACGGCAAATGCTTCAGAGCCTTTTCTGTACGGACCTCGCGGATCAGAAACAGTTTCATCCCAAGAACTATAAACACACTCAATCAGTCCATCAAGTGCTCCTGGTAGAATTGTTTGTACTTTTAAGTACAATTACTTCACTGTAAACTTGCACTACAGTTATAATATTGCATAACCTGAGCCACTTAATAAAGTGTGTATTTACATATGATGACGATATCATTTTTAAGATGAAATGCAGCAAAATATGTTTATTATATTATACAGATAAAACTTTAACTTCATTTAAATAATCTATATTGTTAATAATTAAACATGTGAGGACACGATGTCGCTGCGCTAGCAAGGAGCTTGCGCTCCGTTCACGGATTGTTCCTTGCACTTGCTGGTGCTGGCGTGACAATGGATAGAATAATTAAACATGTACTACGAAGATATTACAATGTTCCTTAAAAGTTTTAAAGAATTGCCGTTCTAAGCTTACAGATGGCTTAACGTCTATTACAGAGCTGATTGTGTGGCAATTGGGTACTTGGAGAAAGAAAAGTAAGGACAGGAATTGGAGGTTAGTACATTTGAAAGAGACAGTACTGCTACAATAAAGTATTTCATCAGCACAGGAAGCATCTTGCGTTAGACATGGACAATCACTGTGCCACCGTGTCCCCATGTTTAATAACATGCTTTAACTCCTCTCATCATGAAAATGATATCACATATACATCTCAGTATTTTAATTATTCAGAGAGCTGTAATAGTACGAATGTAATGGATTCTGTGTCCTGTCGGAGGAAGAGAAAGCCTGGAAGCACGTATTGATTCACACACATACAGCACATAGAAGATCAAATACAAAACAAAGCATTTAACGTGCTACTTTAGTTATTATGGGATTTGAGAAACTAGTGAATTAAACGATTGTAAGACGAAGTTTATGATGTTCTACTTTAATGACAAAATAAACTACGTGATTAAAGTGGAAATTTCGAGATTAAAGTTGACATTTCGTGCTTTTTTTCCCACTGTGTGCCTATTTTTTTTTCTCTGTACCCTATTAATCTTTCATATGACACTCAGACTGTGGGCTACGACTCGCCTTTTCATTCCGACTTTGATATCTGACAAGTTCTTTTTTATTTCGTGCACTGTTTACTTCAGGCACTGTGCGATTTTGTGATCTTGAGCTTTCGAGTTTCTCCGACACTCTATGTCACTCGATCAACTTCCTTTTGTTGTTTATATCACTGTTTAAACCAACAAATAGTACGTTTTTTCTTGCCTCCACTTGGTATTCACTGAAATTCTTCTATTTCCCCCTGTGCTTTTGCCATTGTCTTTTCACAGAAGGCTGAGCTTAAGGGCTATTTATATTGATTTGCATATTCAAAGAGGTGTAATTCTAGAAAGAGTTGGGGAGGAACCGTAGGCATGTGCACATGCATTACTTTTCACGCAGACCGAGAGAGTCAAACTAAAGTATAATAGTAGGTTTTGTCATCGTAGACAGTTGATTACCACCCTCAACCCCTCCCTTTACAAAAGTCGACATGTGCCCTAAAAGAGTTAATCCCATGGGGAAGTTGAAGATTAATTTTATTAATCCCATGGGAAGGTTGAGATGCATATCGCAGGAGAAACATTAAAAACAAGGACAGATAATACAGCCAATTAATCAATTAATCCATCAATAAATTGATAAGTAAATAAATAAAATAAGATTAATGAGAACATCATATGGAAGCATTGAATTGCCAGATAGCAGAGGGAAGACAAGACTCTCAGATGTGGAATTAGCCTATGGCTAAAAGAGAGCGCCACCTGGAGTAGATGGAGGGGATTCTGGAAAAGTGTCTTTTCAAATACCAGGGTTGATAATTTCCCTCAGGTCCCTGTTTATTCATACTTTCTTATGAAAAAATTTTCTATTATGTATTTTTAATGTATTTTGTGAAATGATAGCAATAAAGTGGGTGGATGATCACAAATGGAAAGAAGAAAACAAACACCATTTACTATATATTTGAATGAAATATTTTCATCTTTTTGTTGCTAATTTGATCAAATTTCCTTAGGAATGCAACTCACAGAAAGCAAATCTTGCCATAAAAGCTACATATATAATGAGTTACTGAACTATGAAGTGCCGGCTCTAATACGCTATGTATATTAATTAGTTATTATTTCCTAACATTTAAGATTCCGCACCACCATACACCCACAACATTACAGAAAATGCTTTCAGCAGCATTCACTTTACAGAAACCAAATTACCAGAGATACTGCCAAAGGCAATAATATGCTACAATGATGACTCACAAGATTTGCACAAACTGCTATCTCATTTAAACTTATGTTAGGGACTTTTTCACTGGTATGAATTGAGTTTTTTTTTGTCCCTAAGCTTCTGAATGGGGAAAAAAATATAAATACTGCAATGTGAACTTGATCATTACTCCATCCATTTTAAATAACTTGCAACTTTTCCTATTCAGAGTTACAGCATGCTGGAGCTTATCCCAGCTTATACAAGTGGCCTTTTGTGGCCATATTCATAGCAATATGTAACTCTCACAGTGCTAAAAAAACAGACAGACACTACACACTGTGCATAAATACAACAAATCTATGATCAATTGCCAATTGATGTAGTAGCATATGTTTGCAGATATTAAATTCATCTGAAAAAAAAACATATACTGCTAGCGAATAAAGGATTAACTTTTAAGCTACAATATTAAGCAAAAAAAAATTAAACTGGGGAAATCATAAAATGCCTTCTAAATGAAGGAGATGACCTATCTGAAAAGCTGCAGCTCCACACATCACCACAGGTCCAGACCAGCAGTCTCCAGACGGAAGGTTATAGGTGGCGTGTTAGTATTTGATAGATAGATGGATGTCTTACCACTGGACTGGGATCAGACCTGCCTTCTTGACTTGTATCAATGACAGACAATGTCCTGTAACTGGTCAGGCTGGTCACCTAACTAGTGTCACATTACATGACTATTCCAGTGAGCCGTCAGTTGCAGACCTCTGAGTAATTTGGGGGCAGTCTCAGTGTGTTCCATGATGTCCATTCATGTAATGTGGTGGCCCTGATGAAGGGACAGAGTCCTGAAATGTGTCGGCCTGATCGACAAGGTTGTGAATATTCATTGACAGAAGTTTAAATCCTGGATACTATGGCTATATTGACCCTCTGAACATTCTTATTTACTGTATGTAATTAAGAGCTGTTTCCCTGACCTACCTATATTTTGAAAAATGTTTAGTATTTTGGAAGCCTTTGTGCTCAAGTTATAATGTTGGAAGCCTTTGCACTTTAATAAAGAATAATTGTTTGGAAGAGGATGCTGGGTATATGTGAGCCTGTAGTATATAATGTTAATATAAATTTTTGATAAATAAACTGTCTGCTCCTTAGTCCAAATCTTTCATATAGTATGACATACCTAGAGACCAGTGTTGGGAAATGTTACTTTTAAAAGTAACTTCACTACATTACTCATTACTTACAAAAAAAAAGTAAACGTGTTACATAGTCACTCATTATAAAATGTAATGCATTACAAACAGTCTATTACTTTTGTATTATTTTTCCTTCTTTCATGTGAAACACTGCACATTTCACTGTCCAGCATGTGACATTAAATTCTAAATGACCAGAAACTTTGTCAATGTGATCATTTTGTTGTATTTGATAAATACTGTAGGGCCCCTGGGTCTGGACTTTAAGGGGCAAGTGCCTCAGGTGGTCAGGACTTATCTGAGATATCAGCAATTGTTATCATCCAGTTTGATATTCCCTCCAACTAGCTGTGTGACAGATACAGCAGATAGATAGATAGATAGATAGATAGATAGATAGATAGATAGATAGATAGATAG
>JANRMT010062820.1:14262186-14284316 GCA_026402145.1 Polypterus bichir lapradei
AGATAGATAGATAGATAGATAGATAGGCACTATATGATAGATAGATAGATAGATAGATAGATAGATAGATAGATAGATAGATAGATAGATAGATAGATAGATAGATAGATAGATAAGCAATACACTATATACTACAGACAGACAGACAGACAGATAGATAGATAGATAGATAGATAGATAGATAGATAGATAGATAGATAGATAGATAGATAGATAGATAGTGTCACACACGTGCAAGTAGGAGGAAGCTGAGTGGACCGAAAGAAGGAAATTTCACGTCAGGCCAGGGGGTGGCGGAGTGCGCTAAACTTTCCTTTGTTTCCTCTGCAAACCAGATACGGGAAAGCCTGCCTGATTTCTCTGCAAAGACATCAGTTCCGGGTCCGGTACCCTGAAAGACATTACTTCCGGTTCTGTTGCCACGAAACACATCACTTATGGTTTCGGTGCCCCGAAAGACATCACTACAGGTTCCACCGCCATCATGAAACATCACTTCTGGTCCCAGCATCCAAGATGACATCATTTCTAGGACCTCGTCTATAAAAATGCCATTTTAACTCAATGAATCAGTTCAACTTGAAAACTCGACCTGTGCATTTCAATGCTTATTTAAACCATTGCAGCCAGGTATATTATATGGGTGTCTAAGGCTGATTTATTTCACAATAGATAGATAGATAGATAGACAGATAGACAGATAGATAGATAGATAGATAGATAGATAGATAGATAGATAGATAGATAGATAGATAGATAGATAGATAGATAGATAGATAGATATGAAAAGCACTATATAATAGATAGATAGATAGATAGATAGATAGATAGATAGATAGATAGATAGATAGATAGATAGATAGATAGATAGATAGATAGATAGATAGATAGATAGATAGATAGAACTTTATTTGTATTGTGCTTTGTCATGTACTAGTGAAACATGTGGATCCACATTCCTAAAATAAAATGCAAATAAAAACCAAGTTAAAGGTAAGGAGCTGTTGATACTTCTGACATTTTCTAAATAGCTACATCTTTCAGTTCCTCATGAAATTATATTGCATTTTATTACTTATGATCACTCAGGAGTACTTCTTGTTTAGCTATGTGATTCAGTATCTTAACTTTCCTCATTCTTCGTCACTTAAGTGCCTTCATTGATTTTCTTGATGTATTTTAGTTCCCTTTTAAGTGTGCCAATGCTTCATATTTGCACTGAGTTTTTTTTTTCTTTTTTGTCAGTTTATATTCACTATCTGCGGCCGACAGGTCAACAATATCTCAGGGAAGCTTCACTCCATCATGCCTGCAATGCTGGAAGCCATTAACTGCCCAGTGAGGCACTACATCTAATTTTCATATTGTGTGGATGTACATTCATAAAAAATTACATGTTTTTACCAATATACAAAGATAGTTTGCAGCAGTGTGTAGTTCTCATAACATAATCAGATCACTTTATTACAGTCATATTGAAATAAGGGCTCCTAGCAAGAATGAAGCTGCTTTTGCTCACCATATGCAGTTACATTCCATTAATGCACAAGTCATTCAAGATGAGAATGGCAAATATTGCATCTCAGTGGCCTGGGTCAACTCATGATTCATTTATTTTGAGCCAAAGTAGCATTGACAGACATGATGGTGCAGTATATGGTGGCTGGCTTGTTGGTAAGGTAACTGTCTGAACCCTCATTGGTTCATATGACCTGTACTATTCATTGTAACAGTAAATTGACATCATTAGTTTAATAATAACATTACTCACTAAAAGAAATCCTTAAAAGGCATTACTCTTCATTAAGTAGCACCTTATCAAATTTAACTTCACATATACAGTTTTTCTTGAGCTTCTCCAACTATTTCATGATCTGTTTTGGAACCATACTCCCCAGGATAACGTGAAAGCAACAGCATGTGAATGCAGAAGTACACCTCACTACAGTCTGTGGATCATTCTGCCCCCGGTCGTCAAGATGTCATGAGGACAGTGTCAGTGTAGCAGCATCAACTATGGAAATAAGTGAGACTGGCATTGTGTGTCTCCAACATCCAGCCCCACCCCAAACATTTATCCATCCATTATCCAACCCACTATACCCTAACACAGGGTCACGAGGGTCTGCTGGAGCCAATCCCAGCCAGCACAGGGCGCAAGGAAGGAAGAAATCCCAGGCAGGGCACCAGCCCACCGGAGGGCACACACACACACACACTAGGGACAATTTAGGATTGCCAGTACAACCAACCTGCATGCCTTTGGACTGTGAGAGGAAACCAGAGCACCTGGAGGAAAACCCAAACATTCAGCTCCACAGGATCCTGTGAGAACAGCGTCAGGACATCGTACATGGGTCCTCAGTCTGGCATTTCCGGGTGTGACAAAGAGGAAAGCTGCATTGTGATTTGCAAAAATTGAGAGAGGTGCGTTGTCCAACTTTATTGTGGTGTCTCTTGCAGTGTGCCATCATCTGTAAGTTATTTATTAGTTTGTGCTCCGGTTCTATAATATGAATAGAATCAAGCATTGCACACACAATTGTCACCTGTGAATGAGCCTCAGAAATGCTTGTTTTCATGGGTTCCTTGCTGTGGGCAGAGTATTCACAAAGGGTAAATAAAGTTTTTTAAGAGAATGGAATTTGGACCTTACAATGATTCTTAGAAAAGGGCGAGGTCTAGTATTGATTTTGGTGCAAGCCCTGATCGTGAAACTTCACTGATTTCAAGGTTTGATTTGGGGGAACAAGGGGGATTGAATTGAATGCAACACCTGCTCCTTACACTCAGCCCATCACTCTTGCTGGTGGTCCTAACAGTAGCACAGCAATTTTAACTGCGTGGCTCGTCTGTTTTTAAACCGCAGGTGTTATCGGGGGTACAGAGCTTGTTGCCTGTGCTTCTTTGCTCACCGGCGCGCTAACACCCGTTGCTTCACAGGGGTCTCCAGTCCCTCAAACCCTTAGACTGTTGATCATGTCTCATTTCATCACGCCGCTTGATGGTTTGTCTAAACTCTATTGGGGACACACTTAAAAGATTACTGAGATTTATAATGGTAAGTTACTCGAATTATATTTAATTTATTTCGCACTTAGTTGAAAGCTTATTTTTTTGAGTTCAGTTAGTTCACTCGCAGTGCTGTATTTGATTGAATTTGTGGTTCAAAAATTAGAGATTTGAATTCTTCATCTTCAAATATGACATTACTTTTGTAGGGGATGTGAACATAAATCAAATATTTTGTAGAAGTGTGGAGCATCGAAAAAGCTGGGACCCTTTGACATAGCAGCATCAGCTGTGGAAATAAGTAAAACTGGGATTACACATCACCAACGTCGAGCCTTGTCCCAAATATCCATCCATTTCATTTGGTGGGGTTGTATCAAGGTGTGATGGGAATGATGTAATGTTAGTGCCAGAGGCTCGCATTTGAAAATTGCTCCAGATTCTTCCAATGTTCCTAAAATCGAGGAAGCATGCATTTGAAATAATTGAGAAAAACATTGTGCATATCTGCAGAGCCAATTTGCTTTCTGGTTTAATATTGAAGATTCCCTAATTTGCCAATCCTTACACTTGAACATGTGTTTACTAGTAAGGGGAATATTGACCGCATCTCCAGATTTTATCAAATATTGTTGCGGTGCTTACTGCTAGGCCACCTTCAGTAAGGCTGGAAATGAGACATTTCTATCAATATCTCACACATGAAGAAGAATTCGATAGTTCACAACATTCGTTATTCTTCTTCAGTATGTGCAAAACATTCTGTAATTCAGCTGAAAGTTGTTCAGTGGATACACCTCTCTTCACATTATCACCAAATCTAAAATATATCACAGATTGGAGCCTAACTGTGAACCATGACATGCAGCTTGGCCTCACTTGGGAATATGTTTTGGGACTGTCCAACACTAAAGCCCTTTTAACAAATCACACTGTAGCAACATCTTCCAACTCATTTTATCTTTTACTGTACTACCTGCCATTCTTCCTCTTGTCTGTTTTACTGGGGAAGGGAACTCTGAATATGACAGCTGGTTTGAAGACTTAACATACAAGTGCATTTTGTGTACTGAACTATAACTGGGGTATTGTGCTGATAATCTAAAATCAATACAAAATGGAAGGTCTTTTTGCTTTTTGGCAATGTATAATGTATAAAACAAAACTGATCCTCCTATTCTGTAGGAAACAAGTTCAACTTAATCATTCATTCAAAATGTATACTATTAAGATATTGTTCTCTGAAAGATCCGCAAACAAATAAAAGTATCATCAGAAAGAATGAATGTATCCCTTACGCTCTTGGAAGGATGTGAAGAGCATCTGGAATCTGCTGTTACGGCTGCCTTCATCAGCCCACATGCGGATAACCCCCAGCCCCGTAAGCAGCATCACATCATTAGCCACAGTGCTGCAGAACTTGGCTTTCAGATCTTCGACAGAACTGCTCCCATCATACACAGCAACAAAGTTCCTTTTGCATTCATTTGAGTTCTGCATCTCATAGTCCAGGAATCTCAAATAAATCTGTGAAAAAGACAACAACAAAAAAAAGCCATTCCTTGTTAGAGTGTAAAAGATGCATCTGCTTTGGATGACTCATGGTACAGAAGTTTCAACAAAGAGGTGTGATTTGTTCATTCAGTGCAAAAAAATTGAGAGTGAATTAACAAACAGAGCATTTATTATTTCAATCATTCAAAGATTCATTATAATTATTGGCAGGGATAATTAGAAATTCAGAGTAAGCCTAACATAGCAGTATGCAGCGATCAGAGATGGTTAAGAGCTACGAAGAGGTCACTCTTACTAAATACCTTCTGTTCCCACCATGCTATAGCAGATTACTAAAACCCGCAATTTAAAGTTAAAGTACAGTTAACACCGCCCTATGGGTGAAGAATAGACCCAGGATATTCAGGATGGATTTTATGTCTTAACTGGTCTGGGAACATCTGAGAATTCCCTAGGAAGACCTGGACAAAACTGGTAAAAGCAGAGAGAGGTTAGGAGCACGTGATGTGTGGTATATGGTCGGCCGTTCATCCCGGTCAATACCCCCACGCCGATGGTTGGAGCCCTCCCGGTAACATGGAGGTGCCCCGAATTCCAGCAGGGCACTATGGACCTTGGAGTCTTTCTTCACAGCCCTGCTGGATACCATGGGCGCTGCCAGGGGATGCTGCAGGGAAGCCCAGGGACTTGTACTATCCATATAGCCCGGAAGCAATTCACAATAATGGAAACGGAAGAGATGATATACTTCCGGGCTGAGGAGAGGAGGAGTTTGATCTAACCCGGAAGTGCTAAGAATCACATGGACTAGGAGGATCAGAAGCACTTCCGGGTCGAGGACTATAAAGCATTGTGGGAAACCCCAGAGGTTGAGCTGAGTTGGGAGGAAGGGTGACAACGCATCTGGGAGTGGAGGATTTGTATTGGATTATTGATTATTGTATTGTGGATTATAGTTGATGAGTATTGTGGAGTGGAGGATGCTTTGTGCACCTTATTGCATTAATAAATCCATCATTTGGACTTTTATCTGGTGTCTGGCATCTGGTCTGAGGGTTCAAGGGGACAAAAGCGCCCCCAATCTGTCACAGATGTTAGCGCATTTTCACACCCACCACATGACGAACCAACTCAGGATCCCAGATTGGGACCCCAGTGTAGCCATGCAACAGGTGACACCTCAGCACCACAATAATTCAGATGGAATGGAATCAGTGTGAGTTTTTTTATGGTGGTTGGAGTGCCAATTCTGCCAAAGCAGAGAGAGCTCACTATATTGCCACAGCATACCTTAACAGGAAAAGTAAACTGAAAATGATGATGCTGATCAATGTTGGAGACACAGCTAATTCTTCAAGATGAATGCACTGAATGACAGCACTCTGAAATGATAATGAAATCAGGACTTGGTAATGTAAACGAACAAAGGTGAATACCAGAAAAACTAGAAATGAAGAGACAGGCTTGGAATGAGAAATGGTAATCGTGCTTAAGCGATGTAGCATACGAGTCAAAAATGAGCAAAGTTAATTAGAAAACAGGGCCAAGACATAAACCAAAAGATGCGGTCCAAAAACAAAAAAGTTCATAAACAGAAATCAATTCGTAATCTCTAAGAAAATCACGTGAGGGTTTTAGGTTGTATCCACAAACATGGACACCTAGGAAGTGTATGACGCTGATCTTTATTCCTTTGTCCTGGTGATGTCACCTGCTACACACTTTTAACTGAACTTACATAGCAATAGCATCTCAACCATTAACAGAAAGATCTCAAAATGGTGGCAACCATAAGAAAAACAAGATGGTGCAGCAGAGGAATATTGTTAAAAACATGTGGAATGAAAAAATACACTTAGCCACTAGTTTTGTTGGCTTCTAAAACCACCAATGTTTCATATATTTACTTAAATGAAATTAAACACTGTGGAGGCAGACAAAAATTCAAACAGACCTGGGGGTTATTCCACGAAGTGCGCTTAGAAAGTAAGCCTCGTTCAAATCAGGGTGCCGGGCTAATCTCAATTTGGGTGCCGGGCAATTAGTCAGTTTGGATTCCATCATAAAGGACTAGGGAATTTCATGTTTGATCATTGAGGCAACTAAACACCATGTCTTAGTCTGCTCCATACCAGGCTAAAGATGAAAGGTTAGTGGAGTGTTGTGGATTGAGAGTTTATGAAATTACTGCTCAATTAGAAACAAAAGTTTCTGGGGATTTTCTTTAGCATATTTAATGTTGCTAAGTTCTTATCTAAATTAATCTTACATGTTCATTAAAAAATGGTAAAGCATTATCACCTAAACTAGCCACTAAAAATAAACAACATTTACATTATGTCATTCTTACATTCCTTTTTTTGTCAGGAATTTGTGGCATATTTATTGTTGCTACATTGTTTCCTCTTAAGTCTTGTTCTGTGGTTAAATAGCATTAGACATTTTAAAGGTCACCAGAATACATAAGATGTGTTTGCCATCATGTGCTTGCTTAGCCTATCCGCTTGTTTTTTTTTTATTTATTTTTTTAATATTTTCTTCTTTATGAAAAATAGAAAATGATAAGGGATCCGTGATAATGTATGTGACAACTCATAAAAGTGTCCTCCCTAATGCAATGAGCACACACGCATCCTGGGCAGCTGCAGTGTGTGTCTGTGTTTGTCAAACCATAATCCTTACACAAGAAGGATTGAGGTTTAAAGTGTTTCATTTATTTTTTCACATAGAAAGCCTCCACATGCAAAGAAATTTCCTAAAGATACTTATACAACATGTGAAAAGGCGCTATATAGGCACCCGACCCGGTACAAAGAGACAGGGAGACATATGTAAAAATAAAACAAATATTTATTTTTCTTCAACTTGGGGACATGTCTTCCCCGTGTCCCTCAGCCACAGCACAGTCCCACAAGCACAAACCAAAACAAAACAAAAGGCACACTACTCTCTTCACTACCACTCCTCCTGGCAAGCGTTGTCCTCCTCCTCCCGACTCTAACTCCCGGAGTGGTGGCTGCCCACCCGGAAGTGCTGCAGGTGTTTGATAACCTGCATCTGGTTGCACTTCCGGGTGTGGCTGCATTGCAGCCCAGACGGCCTCAGGAAGCCGTGCAGCTCCCTCTGGCGGTGGCCACAGAGCCCAACAAGGCTGAGCTCCGAAGTCCCATGCCTGTGGCCATGATGCAACCCAGGGGGGCTGCCACCAAGCATTCTTGGGAAAATAGTGTGTAGCCCATGGCTGTTCCCCCGGACCGAGTATCGAAGGGGTGTCCCAGTCGGGCATTAGCCCCGGCCATCCGCCACAAACCACAGAAAATCATGTTTACCACTTCCTTTTGCATGTACAATTTACATATTTTGTGTTGTACGTTTGAATATGTTTGCACTTTTTTCACTAATTTTTAGCTGTACTGGAACAACATTTTTTATGAAATCCACACCTGAAGAAGAACTTACTGGACCACCTAGTGTATCACACACTCCTACATAAAAGTATGATAAACATAGTGAAACCCCCCGCAGACAGAGTACAGTTCTGAGTATGACTAACCAGGATGCTCTGTATAAGGAGTCAGGTTTATCTAGCATGCATGTGCTGGTGTTTAACCGCTTCAGTTCACATTGTATGTGTTAGTATAGTACCATGCTTATATTTACTGTAAATCCTGGAATAGTTTTAGAAAGTGCTGAAAGATGCTGGCCACATAACACCGCAGCTACCAAAAATATATGATACCATATTATACATTCTTACCATTCTCGCTTACACTCACAATCCATCCAAAACCCACCAACCACTGCAAGTTCTTATCGATTATTGCTTCAATTTCCTCTGGATTAAATCTTGATTAGTCTTCTTCTTCTTTCGGCTGCTCCCGTTAGGAGAGAGTCATCTTCTTCAGTGAAAATCCAAACAATTTGTAGAACTCGCTTCAAGCAAAATGTTTGCCATTGACATAAGAAGGAAGATGTTTTGTCCTATCTGGAAGTATTTACTGTACATGCTTTGCTCATTTACTGCACTACATATTTTGTTGAGTCCCCTAACATGTTCAACTTTGCCATTTATGATGAAAATAATGGTGATAGCAATCCTAAAGATGCATCAGACATCACAGACTAGTGGCAACTAAGTTGTCCCTAAAAGAATACGGGATGGAATAGAAGGGGAGTTATTGGGGAATGTGGACTTAGGTATTGTGGTTGTACACTGCTGTCTATAAACAGTTTTACACTGCTCATGAATACGACAACTCTAAAGAAAAAATCTGAATTTCCCCATTGGATTAATAAAGTTTATCCAGTCTAATCTAATCAAATACTGCCTTCAAAGCCCCTGTATAATAAGGTACATTAAAGAACACCCTGTGCACTAATTGGGGACATATCGCTTTCTTACAGTGCTATCTACAACCACTTTGGCAGTCACTGTTTGCACATATGATAACTCACTTGAATTACAAAACCCTACACAGCCACTCAGATCGTATTTTATTTATGTTGCTGAATGACATGGGAATATTCCTGCGCTTGCATAAATTGTGTCTGCTTCAAGTAATGGCCTACCTGACATACTTACTCTTTTCACCGTCTTCATGTTTTCTGGTGTTGACATGGTAAGTAATATCTTTGCCTCCTTCCCAGTAAATGTAATATCTACCTCCACATGTTTGGCATATCAGTTTGTTGCTCTAGAAACCAAATACATCTTTTTTTCAGAAATATAATAATTTCATGCTGAAGTTCTTTGATAAATGAGTGCAAATGCGTAGTCACATTGCCGGATTAATCATGTGGCCATCTCAGAGTTAAGAGCCTTGATATCACACTTGCACAGTTCCCAGTTTGTAAGCTTTGCTACATAAATACAGAATGTCTGCTTGGTCTGATGTTTCCTGTTTCGAATAGAATTGACGTGATTGGTGATTTTTAATACATTGTGCCCCAAAGTGTTCTTTCGACAATGACTTGCCTCTATCAATGAACAGAGCAGTGAGTCAAGCACTTACTCAGCTGTAGAATGGCCAGTAGTGGGGGGACAGCTAGTTGGTTGAGGTCTCCAGGACTCTGACTGACTGTTTTAGGCTTCTCTGATTCCTTTTCTACAATCTGGCCGAGGTTCTACAATTAAGCTGATGCACTGATATCATCCTTTTTCATTTATCTTAATTAGTTCCTACTGTTTTTAATGTATCTTAACAAATCTGTATCCTCACATGTGATCGTTCTGTATTTAGTGAGTGGTATAATCCATTTATTTATTTGCATTTCACCTTGAGAGTTATTGGGTTGCTATGTGCCTGCACTTGGAGAGGAGTGCTGTGCAAGAGCAAAGTAGTTTGTACTGCTGAATGTATTCCTGAGGTGGCCATGATAGACTGGCCTTCTAGTTGTACAAAGACGATTACTTGTGTTCTGCTGTGTGTGTTGTATTTACCCCATTTGTTGACAGCCATTGTATGAGGAGTCCTTGTTCAATCTCTGAATTGCCTTTTCCAAGATTTCTTCCATTTTTTATCCTACAAAGTTTTTTTGGGAGTTTTGTCTTGTCTTCTTAGGGAGTCAAGGCTGGGGAGCTGTCAGAAACAGGGCCCGTTAAAGCCCTTTTGAGATATTCCTTGTGTGATTCGGGGCTATACAAGAAATAAATTGTTATTTAAAATATAGGAGATATGAGCATTTTCTCAAAATAAATTGGGACACCCAAATTTGGAAAGAAATATGTGACTGCCCTGAAGTACAGGATGTCTGGTAACCAAAATCAAAGACAGAAAAGCAAACTTAAGCTCCACAGCTCTTACCAATGGGTTGGAAGTGACTTCCAATGTAGTAATAGTTTACTGTGAAAGAAACACAGTAATGTGCATGACAGTAGCAAGTCATATACAGTACAGGCCAAAAGTTTGGACACACCTCCTCATTCAATGTGTTTTCTTTATTTTCATGACTGAAGGCATCAAAACTATGAATGAACACATGTGGAGTTATGTACTTAACAAAAAAAGGTGAAATAACTGAAAACATGTTTTATATTCTAGTTTCTTCAAAATAGCCACCCTTTGCTCTGATTACTGCTTTGCACACTCTTGGCATTCTCTCGATGAGCTTCAACAGGTAGTCACCTGAAATGGTTTTCACTTCACAGGTGTGCCTTATCAGGGTTATTTAGTGGAATTTCTTGCTTTATCAATGGGGTTGGGACCAGCAGTTGTGTTGTGCAGAAGTCAGGTTAGTTGGACGATCATTTATTTTTCAACAGGACAATGACCCCAAACACACCTCCAGGCTGTGTAAGGGCTATTTGACCAAGAAGGAGAGTGATGGAGTGCTGTAAATGGTCATGAAAATAAAGAAAACACATTGAATGAGGAGGTGTGTCCAAACTTTTGGCCTGTACTGTATATATATATATATATTTTTTTTAAAAAAGCTTGGTGCTGCTTAGCATAGATGCAATCGTATGGCATAAACTAAATTGATTTTATTGGTTTATTTAATTTCTCAAACTAAATAGGGAGAAATCTAAATTTTAGTGTTTGGCAAAAATGGATATAATGAGGGTATTAGAAATAAACTTGATCCATTAGACTTGAAAGTTAAGACAGAGGAAAGAATTTAGGGGTAATTATTGACTCTGACCTAAATTTTAAATCACATATTAGATTACCAGGACAGCATTTTTTCACTTAAGAAATATAGCAAAAATTACACCCCTTATAACTATGCAAGATACTGAAAAATTAGCTCGCGCTTTTGTTTTTAGTCGGCTATATTACTGTAACGCTCTCCTCTCAGGACTACCCAAAAAAGACATCAATCGATTGCACCGAGTGCAGAATGGAGCTGCCAGAATCTTAACTCGCAAACAAAAATCTGAACACATCTCACCAGTTTTGATGTTACTACATTGGTTACCTGTGTCATTTAGAATTGACTTTAAAATACTGTTTATGATTTACAAAGCCTTAAATAATCTGCTCCATCTTATATTTCAGAATGTCTTTCACCTTACACTCCAAATCGTAAACTTAGATCTTCAGATGAGCGTCTGCTTAGAATACCAAGAGCTAAACTTGAAAGAAGTGGTGAGGTGGCCTTCTGCTGTTATGCACCTAAAATCTGGAATAGCTTGCCAATAGGAATTTGCCAGGCTAATATGGCAGAGCACTTTAAAACACTGCTAAAAACACATTATTTTAAACATGGCTTTGTCATAGCTTCATTTTAGTTTAATCCTGATGCTCTGTATATGCATTGAATTATCATTTTTATCATGGCTCCACAATCCATACTAACCCCTACTTTCTCTTCTGTTCTTTTTCCGTTTTTCTGGCGATCTGCGCCACCACCATCCGATCAAAGCACCATGATGTCCCTACATCGATGGGTTGAAGGTCAGATGTCCACATGATCATCATCGTCTAATTCTTCCACATGAAGCCTGAAACCCATGAGAACTGATTGAGAGCATTTATGTTAGGTAGAATGCCTAGTGAGGACTGGGTGGTCTTGTGGCCTTGGAACCCCTGCAGATTTTGTTTTTTCTCCAGCCCTCTAGAGTTTTTTTTTTTTTTTCTGTCCTCCCTGGCCATTGGACCTTACTTTATTCTTTGTTAATTAGTATTGCCAAATGTACGTATTTTTTCTTTTTTTCTTTCTTCATCTTGTAAAGCACTTTGAGCTTCATCATGTGTATGAAAATGTGCTATAGAAATGAATGTTGTTGTTGTTGGTGGCTGAACGATTATGTGCATTATGCAGATACAAAAAAAATGCAGTAAACGCGGAACTGTGAATAAAGCTTTAGGGGGCAAAAATACTTGCCATTAAAACCTCCAAAAAACTCTTTTTAATGAGTTTCGCATTTTGTAAAATGGTATGCAAAATAAATTTTAGAGCCAGCTTCGCAAAACTGTAGGCAAATCGAAACTTGCCTGTTTCCACTCATCACTAGTCTTGATTCACCTCTGAGCAGAGGGTGGGAATTGTTTGATGGGTTGGATAAGACCTTAAGATATACTGTACTACACTAAAAACAATATTCAAAAGTCACTAGAAAACATTGTGCCCTGTGCTGGCTGGGATTGGCTCCAGCAGACCCCCGTGACCCTATGTTAGGATATAGTGTGTTGGAAAATGACTGACTGACTGACTAGAAAACATAACTTTCTTTTTATCATACCATTTTCTTTACATTTTATTTCATCAGTTTTGTTAATAACATTAGAGTGGATAAGGCACAAATCAAACTGGGATACAAGTACTACGTCATTTATGTTTCGTGTGAGTTTTAACACCCATTCCCTGATCAGTTTGGACATCTAAGTCAAAACAAAGTACTCCATTTAAAAATTTTCCTGAGTCCCATACATTGACAGTACATAATCAAACTATTGTAACTACCCAGGAGTGCGAGAGATGCAGGAATGGTATTAACTTCTTAACGCTGATGAGTGGTGTCAAAAAGGACCGTTGGTATCTACAGTGCTGTTTACACCTGCCACTCAGGTGTTCAGTGACACCACACATTCCCAGCTACTTGTCCCTGTGTCTCTTCATGCACGCCACCCAACTCCACCTCACCTGCGATCAGAGACCACCATATATCACAATATTTCCTCTGTTCTCCACGAGCTGACCCAAGTCAAGGATCAAATTCAAGGGATACCACCAGCCACACCTCCAAGAAAATGGGCCTCAGCCTTCGGGAGTCAAATCCAATCAAAATGCTTTTCTAATTGCCATGTCCAGAGCCCCCTAACCTGCTGCTCACAGGCTGTTTTATAGCCGTCTTCTCCAGGTATGACTTTGGACTGTTCCATCACCACCTGAGAAGTACATCCCTCTGAGGTCCAGACCCAGAACTCATTATAATATTTTTATTAGTGCAAAACTATTATTTTCTTAGATGGAAGCAATAGCTGTTATGTTTGCTCCATCTTAGGAAAGAGACTGCCATATAAATTTGCTAAGAACAACATCAGACTGAAGTGCACTTTTGTGAGTTAATGGATACTATTTGAAACAGTTAACAATATTTACATCAGTCTATACCAGCTGACAGCATGTGACAATTTCAGTTTATACCATGGCAGAAAGGCACAATAATTGGTTCTATGCGGCTACTCACAGGGTACCATCATTAGAGTTAATGAGCGTTTGGCACCAAACCATGACAAGTAGAAGCATTGCTTTAATTCCATAAGATAAATGACACAGAGGAAAAAGAGCTTAACTATCCAGTGTGGATGTTTGGGCTCACAAGAAAAACTGTGCTTGTTAAAATATCATTTGTATCACTAAATCTATTTTTCCAAAGAAATGCATTTTTATTATTTTTCCAGATAGCCAGGGTATCACTGTGACATACATGCCTTATCGTGTATTTACAGTTTGCACTTCACTGAAAATTCAACCCAAAGAAGTAATGTGATTTATGTAAATGCTACGGCTAGGAAAAAATTATCATCATTGATCTTTAGCATAGGAAGGAGAAAAATAATTGCCTGCAAAAGAAATGAAGATAATGTTTAAAACAGATGCTGTATGAAGAATTTTCTCAGTCTAATTTTGCATATTTTGAGGTGTTTTACATTGCAAGACATCATTTTAAAAAAGAAAAATAATCAGATTTACTGACAGCGTAGTAAAAATTGGAGTAGCTGCATGTAATATGATATATTAAACCAGACATGTGGAATTTAATCTAATGTTAAATCTACTAAAGGCAATTACAGAAGCTACTCAATTAAGTATTCACATTTCAGAAAGCATTTGATAAGGTGCCACATGACAGGGTGGGCATCAAACTAAAAGAACTGAGAGTTCAGGTTGTGGTGTGTAGTGGTGTCCAGCAGGGGTTAGTTCTAAGGCTGCTACTATTTTTAATATATATAAATGACTTGAATAGGAGTATAAGTAACAAGATGGTTACATTTGCAGATGATATCAAGCTAGGTAGATTGGCAGACAATCTAAAATCCATTGAATCATTACAGAGGGACTTGGACAGCATATAGGCTTGGGCAGATTTGTGGCAGATGAAACTTAATGTTAGTAAATGTAAAGTTTTAAGCATAGGAAGTAAAAATGTTAGGTTTGAATATACAATGTGAGGTCTGCAATTCAAAAGTATACCTTATGAGAAGAATTTAGGACTCATAGTACAGTCGACACTATCAGCTGTCAGACCGTGTTCAGAAGCCATTGAGAAGGCTAACAGAATGTTAGGTTATATAGCACCTTGATGTGTGGAGTACAAGTCCAAGGAGGTTCTGCTCAGCCTTTATAACGTGCTGATGAGGCCTCATCTGGAGTCCTGTGTGCAGTTTTGATCTCCAGGCTACAAAAATAACATAGCAGCACTACAACAAGTGCAGAGAAGAGCGACTAGGCTGATTCCAGGGCTACTGGGGATGAATTATGAGGAAAGATTAAAAGGATGAGCCTTTTCATTTTAGGCAAAAGAAGATTAAGAGGAGACATGACTGAACTGTTTACAATTATGAAGGGAATTAGTCCAGTGGATCAAGACGGTTACTTTAAAATGACTTCAACAAGAACACACGGGCACAGTTGGAAACTTGTTAAGGATAAATTCCTCACACACATTAGGAAATTATTCTTTGCATAGAGAACCAAGTATAGTGGTAGACAGTAGGACTTTATGGACCCTCAATACTCAAGTTGATGTTATTTTAGAGGTATTAAATAGATTGGACTGGCAAGCTTTATTGGGATGAAAGGCCTGTTCTTATCTAGATTGCTCTAACGTCCGAAATGATTTGCTTTCATTTTATCAGGTACTAGCCAACCCGCGGCGTACCATACGCCGCATAATCAGGCCGGTTTTTTAATCATTTTTAAGCACAGGGAGAAAATTAACATTTGAAAAATCGGTAATGTAATAAAGCAGCAAGAAAAGCAACATTGTAACAATGCACGGAACGAACCAAAACACAATCGTCCGTGACTGAAAACTGGCGGACCGTCATCGCGTCCTGCCTGCTCATGTGCCTACCTCCAACTCGTCACTTGAGTCGTTGTCGTCTTTGCACAGTCCACATGCACCTGTGACTCACGTAGACTTTTCACTGCTCTGTGCGGTTTTGGCTGCTTTTCTATATATAATCCACCAAGACACCCGACCACGGTAGTAGCGTGAATTGCTGCATGTAGCGTGTACAACAGTTTGCTATGGTGCACGCGGTCGTGCGTCGTAACCGAAAACTCGGTTTTTAAAAACTGCTTACTTCATTGTGTTTTAACCTCAGTTGTAAAGGATTGTTTTAAGGATCCCATGGGATACCCCTCGCAAACCGTTTTACACGCTGCATATGGCGATTCACCTCCGCGAGAAACATGCCTCTATGAACAGTCAACGTCGCTCGGAGGTGCATGTGGCCTCAACGACAGGTGAATACAAATGACGCCGTTTTTTCTGTGTCGTCGCATCCGAGTTGGTGGCCGTGGCTCTGCGAGTTGTTGTCGTATCCAATGGTCTTGGAGTTGGTGGGCGTGCGCCATAGGTGTCTTATTTGTCGGGGGCTTAGTGAATCCACGCCCCTTCTGGCGTGCTTTCCATGGGTGTCTTGCCTTAGTGAATTATATACTGTATATACTGTAGATATTTTATAAGATAGGAAAGCATTTAATACAAGTGTAATATAATTAATAAAATGTATGCTGCCCCTCTTGTTTATTCTTGTGATTATTAATTTAGACTGATACTGAAAGCACTACAAAAAAATATGAATCTTTTGTTGCCAACTGCATATACAGTACTCTGTATACACAGAGTAGAGTAGAACCGCCATTTAGCAGTTTTCAATAGAATCAGTTAAAAATTGTCAATGTGTAAAGGCCAGATTAGTTGAAAAAAATGTTACAGTGTAACAATACATAGCAAGCTCAAGAAGTATTTAGATGGTGGCACACTGTTACATGCTGCTGCCATTGTGTCTTTTACTGTATGGTCATTGTGCGAGGTAGAGGCAGCCGAGTGGGTTGAGCTGGGGCTCCATTGATAGTCGACCCCTTGTATTTTACTATGGTCCGGTGCACACTGTTCTTTGCTGTAAAAGCATTCTTCAGAACCAAAAAATCCATCATCACTTTGCAATGAGCCTTCCAAACACACTTCAGCATTCCTCCTAATGGCGACATCCCAAATTGGATAACAATTCTTCAGTGGATGGCTAAATTTAGACAGAAAGGTACAACATTGAATAGAAAATCTCCAGGCCGTCCTTAGACTGAATGAAAACCTGAAAACATCCAAGCCGTAAGGCATCAATTTTGCAGTCTCCTAGACGTTCAGCGCTCACACGTGCTTCTGCCTTAGGCATTTCCAACACATTTTTGAGGAGGATTTTGCATGATGACCTTAATTTCCATCCATACAAAATGATGGTAGTGCAGAAACTCACTGAGAGAGACTGGGAGAACCGTAGAGAGTTGTGCGTGAACATTCTGCAAACCGTTTATCAAGATGCCATCGTCGTGTGTATAAAACTTTTGCTATTGGACTAAAACCAACCATCATGAACTTCATCAGAGACCCCTGCACAGTGAGCGTGTTACAATTTGGTGCGCTGTTGCAGAATTTGGCATTGTAGGCCCTTACTTTTTTGAGGAGTGGGGAGCAACGGTCACTTCAGAACGTTACATTGAAATGTTAGAGAATATTTTTGCGGCCCCAACTGGAAGAAATGGATGTGGTGGATGCCTGGTTACAACAGGAAGGAGCAACAGCTTATACTGCACGGAGATCTATGCAAGTTTTGTGGGAGATGTTTCCGAGGAAGCTAATCTCCCTGTGCAGCGATGTCGAGTGGCTTTCACGTTTGCCTGATCTTGCACCGTTCGATTTTTTCTTGTGGGGCTCTCTCAAGTTGAAGGTCTATGCACACCGACCTCAAAACTTTGAAGCCATCAAGAATGCTATTTGCCATGAAATCGATGCTATTCCCCTTAAAATGGCTGACCGAGTCATGGAAGCATTCAGAAATTGTCTCGAAAAGCCACAACCTTGAAGACATCATTTTTAAAACACAGTGAAAAACAATATTTTGTATACCCTTTCTTGAGTTGTAATAAAATTATGAAATTATGTGCACATCGTATGTAAACATGATCAGACTGTGGTCTGTTACCCATGTAAGGCAGAGCAATATTGCAACAGCACCGACACACCATGCTATTCACAGAATTTACATTTAGCATAAACGTCACAGGATGGTCAAACAATCGCTAAGTGCAGTCTGTACCAAAGTTTGGGAGTCTGGTCCAATCATTGATAGTGTAGCAGGACACTATTATGTAATATTTTTAGTCTATTAAGCTTTTAAAATTATAACTGACACAAAAAATTAAACCTGTTTACTCTCGATCAGAGGCGACCACGTGGGGACCAAATTCAGATATTTACAATCCTCAAAGGCATTGATAACGCAGATCCACCAACATTATTTCAAGTTAACACTGAATCATATATTTGGGAAATTAAGGAGAACTGCATTTAAAACATGAAGCACTTCTTTACACAGACTCTGAAACAAACTACAGAGACATGGAGTTGAAGCAGCAACCTTGATAACCTTTAAGAAGAATCTGGATGAAATATTGAGACAGCTTAGCAATTAGTTAAACAAATGGGCTTGATGGACTGAATGCTCTGCAGTGGGCTGGTGCCCTGCTCGGAGTTTGTTTCCTGCCTTCCACCCTGTGTTGGCTGGGATTGGCTCCAGCAGACCCCCTTGACCCTGTAGTTTCAGATATAGCGGGTTGGATAATGGATGGATGGATATGAGATTAACAAGCTATTAGCTAGATGATAAATATTCTCTTGCACATTAATACACTGTAAAGGCTTTGTCTAACAAACGATTGTTAGCACACCCGTGATTACAATGCAAGCTGCATCTTTGTTAATACTTTCAACCTGAGGTGTGACCCGACATTTGCGCGATAGACATACGCACGCCCACAAAATAGCGCTGATTAAAACGCGCCGTCAAAATCGCGCCGACAAAATCGCGAAAGTTTCATTAAATATGAATTACTAGTTTAAAGCATATATAATAATGTTTATATTAGAAGTCACTATTATTAGACGCAGCATGCCATCAGCACGGCACGCAGATAGTCCTTAAGATCAGGGCGTCCCACTCTCTTGGCCTCTCTCGTGATTTTGTCGTGGCGATTTTGTCAGCGCGCATTTGGCGAAAACCAGTTACCGGGTTTGTCGGCGCTCATTTGTTGGTTGCGGTTTTGTCGGGGCGTATATGTCTATCGCGCTTTTGTCGGTGAACCAACATGAGGTACGATGGAGTTAAGTTGTATGTCAGCATATAGCCACTATAGGCGCAGTAAGTTTGCTGGTGAGTTTTGTCTCAATTATCTACTATAGTGCTACCATCTAGTGGATAGCCATAGAATTATTTTTTTGGTGGCAACAGCTTACAGAAAACAGTTTTATAAATAAAGACGAAAAAAGTATAAAGCTGCTGATGTTAATTTGTTGCAAGAGGAATATTTTCATGATGATGACAGTGATTACGATAGTGACAATCCATTGGATGATGTGAAACCTGTAGGCTCTGACACTGTAGGAGGATAGCTGCCCCATCGTCGTTGCTTCATCATATGGTACCCGACTCATCACGACTGTCATAACAGCACTACATGAACATTCTGCCACCCACAGAGCGCAGTCACCAACCACCAAATGTGTCATGTGCAACAAGCATGGACAGAACAAAGAAATGTGCTTTATATGTGCACATGTGCTTCTAAGCCTGCACTCTGCGAGGTGCTATCCTTCAAGGATTCTCATTCAAATGGAGGCTTTTAGCCTTTAGTCATGTTACTGGAGAAAATAAAGTAATTACATTTACTTACCTTTATGCAAGGTGACGTACACCAATAATGATATAATTGGTTACGCTTCTATTTTTTTTTGGTTTTCCAATTGGAGAACAGGCAGGTGAAGTGACTTGCTCAGGGTCACACAGTAGCAGGACTTGAACCCACAAGAGCAGGATTTGAAGTCCAAATCCTTAGCCACTACACCACACTGCCTGTTTAACAATTTTGTTACATTTTTAACAAAGTTACTGTTGATAAATTCACCTTTGCTTTCTAATACAGTACATTGCTTCACATTTTCTATGAATTTTGATAGAATTGTTTATCGTATATGCATAGACCTACACTTCTGCCACTGGTAAAGAATGGTCCAGCAGTCAATGTGTTAAATAAATTTCTTTCACTTATGTATTTCTGGAGTATAAAGAAGCTTTTTATGTACAAGTAGTGAAGCAGAACCAGCATAGTGATCTTTCCCTCACAGTTCCAACACCATTCACTGTGTTCACCCCGTTGTCTGTAATCATGCAAACCTGCTGCCATTCCTTCAAGCCCCAGGCGGCCAGCGTAACTCTCAGACCTCAAGGAGTTCGGTTCCTGACCTTGAGTGAAAATCTGCAACTATGTTCAGCATAATATAATATAATGAACCATTGTGAAAATGCTTCCATAGTTCTACCCGACCACAAATCAGTTGCTGTTCCATAAAGTGCCACTTGCTCCAGAGCCATTTCTATTTCTGTTCATTTATTTGGAATAAAGTAAAGGCATTGGAACTTTGGAAAAATAATTGATGTATCAATTAGACTGAGTATTGATCATTTTTGTATAAATTCATTTTTAAATAGAGCCTTACATAAATAAAATTTGATGATTTTGGTTATATGAATTTGTTTTTGATAGGCTGCTTGATATGGAGATATGTTAGCGTAAATATGGAATAAATGGTTGTCTTGTCATTGACCTAAGATTACTGGGAGTTGATTCTGCTTGCTTATCTTCCATGCACTCCTGTGGACTAGGTGGTTGAATTTTTGATGGTTGTATAAATATGCACTGCATTGCTGCAACAGTTTGCACAGTATGCTTTTTTGATCAATTCCATTGCTATTCAAAACAAGATAATTCCATATCACTAGGGCCCACGATTTACCGCGGCAAGAAATGGTAAATTCCACGGCATGTTTGTTTAAATTCCGCGGCGTACCGCGGCACAGCAAATTCAGTACCATAACTCCATAAGACTAATTCGTAACCCAAGCAAAATAAATGCAATTTTTCTCATTCTTAATCCTTAATAATAATCAATCATAATTCGTAATACTAATCAAATATGCATATCAAAGCGTTCACATCAGCACATTTTAATCCACAGATTTGCTTTAGGCAAACGATGCTGAAACATATGTAGGCATAATATTATTCTCAACAAACTATCGAATAATGATTCTAAAGTTATTGTTTATTTATTGTTGAAGAAAACAGCACTGTAAGCTCGTAGGTTTTCTTGTGACAGAGAATATCGCAGTGGTGACAACACCGATTAATATTTTGAGAACGAATGTTCCACATCAACAGAAGAGATCGGCAACGCAATGTAAACTTTAGCAAGAACTGCTAAGCGAGGCAGTCTGTCCTCTAAGGCATGCCAAAAAGCAGTGATATCAGCTGGAATTACTTCATGAGATGCTATGTCCAGATAAGATTGCTATTCATCTGCTGCAGCCATCATTGTTGGCACTGATGGTGCATGATCAGCAAAATTCTTCGATAAGAGTGGTAGCTGTCGTGGATCAAATATTCTCACAGATCTGAATAGGTCTATTGCCGGCTGTTTGGTTCGCACAAATATTCTTCAAGTTTAGCAGCAGCATTGTGCTTTGCATTGTCACAGCTGCTGGTTGCAATTGGAAATCCGGACGATTTCTGGCAAGACAGTAAGTCAGACACTTTGTTGTAGACCCATGAATGCCTGTGCCTCAAAAGAAGTCAGAGTGTTCATAATTGCTGGCAGTGAACAGATACAAATTCAAGTTCAGCTCTCAGCTCGTTAAGTTTATCAGTACTTTGCAGCAACGCCGACAGCTTCTTAACTGGACTGTAGCTCCACTGTGTTCGATTTCAGTAGCAACGAATGAAATATTAATGAGATGATGCAACAGTCTAAAGAAAGCACTTAAAGAAGTAATCAAAACTAATCATACTAATATCAATATGCCTTAAATGGTGAGATTTCATCCAGATTTGGTATTTTCCGCGTCAGTTAGGTTAATTTCGTGGCGTGGCATTTTACCGCTGCAAAACCCTAAATTCCGCGGCATGGCGTTAAATTCCGCGGGCTGCGGTAAATCATGGGCCCTACCTATCATTGACAATTCACCAATGCATTCGTGCTTAGTGGATTTACCTGTAATGAACTACAATACTGTTTAGAGCGTCTGTAACTGGGAAAGCTTGTTTTCTGATTGAGTGTGACTGCTAAAAGGAATGCAGCAATCGGCAGTTTTATGATTAGTATATTGTAGCAACTGCAATCAAAATGGACATTACTGCCCTGATTGATTGTGCAGGGCTACTTTCACATTACACCGGGTGCTCCAGTTTCCTCCCACTGTCCAAACACATGCAGGTTGGGTGAAATGGCACTGCTAAATTGGCTCTAGAAAAAGAAGCATCATATCTATCTATCTATCTATCTATCTATCTATCTATCTATCTATCTATCTATCTAT
>JANRMT010062820.1:14284326-14294521 GCA_026402145.1 Polypterus bichir lapradei
TATCTATCTATCTATCTATCTATCTATCTATCTATCTATCTATCTATGGTGATGGACGGCCAAGGCCATTACCTGACTGGGATGGAAGCTGGATGGAAGGACCGGGGGAGACAGCAAGGCATTACCTTCCCTGGGACGCTAGAGGGCTGCCCCCATGGGTGTCTGTGGCTCCACAGATTTTCACAGGGCACGCTAGGAGTTGGAGTTTGATGCAGCCCTGTAGGGTTCCGTGGGGGCCACTAGGGGGAGCTGCGGACATAGCAGGGCCTGCAAGGTTGAGGCTTCCACCTCAGCTGAGAGCAATTCCAGACCTTGCTAATGAGCCACCTGGAGGACTCCCTGCTGCAGCATGAATTCAAGCCCAGAGTCGGGAAGAAGAGGATAAAGCTTGCTTGCAAGGAAGGAGTAGAGGTGAGAAGACGTACGTGAAGATGAAGATCTATCTATCTATCTACTGTATCTATCTATCTATCACACAACTAGTTGGAGGGGATATCAAACTTGACGATAACAATTGCTAATATCTCAAATAAGTCTTGACCACCTGAGGCACTTGCCTCTCTTAGGTCCAGACCCCACTACAGTATTTATCAAATACAAGAAAATGACCACATTTACCGGAGTCTGTGGTCAGTTTAATGAGGGTTCATGGATTTAGAAACCAATGACAAATGCTGGCCAGTGAAATATACAGTGTTTCATAGAAAAGAAGAAAAATAATCCAAAAGTAATGCACTGCTTATAATGCATTACATTTTATAAAAAGTGACTATGTAACATATTTAGTTATTTTTTTTGTAATCAATTAATTAGATCAGATTTAGATTAGATTAGATACTTTATTAATCCCAACGGGAAATTCACATACTCCAGCAGCAGAATACTGATAAAAAACAACATTAAATTAAAGAGTGATAAAAATGCAGGTAAAACAGACAATAACTTGTATAATGTTAACGTTTACCAAAGGGTGGAACTGAAGAGTCACATAGTGTGGTGGAGAAACGATCTCCTCAGTCTGTCAGTGGAGCAGGACGGTGACAGCAGTCTGTTGCTGAAGCTGCTCCTCTGTCTGGAGATGATCCTGTTCAGTGGATGCAGTGGATTCTTCATGATTGACAGCAGCCTGCTCAGCGCCCGTCGCTTTGCCACGGATGTCAACCTGTCCAGCTCCGTGCCTACAACAGAGCCTGCCTTTCTCACCTGTTTGTCTAGGTGTGAGGTGTCCTTCTTCTTTATGCTGCCTCCCCAGCACCCCACTGAGTAGAAGAGGGCGCTCGCCACAACCGTCTGATAGAACATCTGCAGCATCTTATTGCAGATGTTGAAGGACGCCAGCCTTCTAAGGAAGTATAGTCGGCTCTGTCCTCTCTTGCACAGAGCATCAGTATTGGCAGTCCAGTCCAATTTAACATCCAGCTGCACTCCCAGGTATTTATAGGTCTGTACTCTCTGTACACAGTCACCTCTGATAATCACGGGGTCCAGGAGGGGCCTGGGTCTCCTAAAATCCACCACCAGCTCCTTGGTTTTGCTGGTGTTCAAGTGTAAGTGGTTTGAGTCGCACCATTTAACAAAGTATGAGTAATGAGTAATGTAATAAAGTTACTTTAAAAAGTAACATCTCCCAACACTGGTCTCTGGGTATATCACACTATATAAATGATACAAACTAAGGAACAGCCAGTTAATTTATCAAACATTTATGTTAACATTATGTACTACAGGTTCACATGTACCCAACCTTCACTTCAAAAAATGATTTCTTTTTTAAAGTACAAAAGTTTCCAACATTATAATTTGAGTACAAACGCTTCCAAACTACTAAACAATTTTCAAAATATAGACAGGCCCTTAATTACATATTGTAAATAACAAAGTTCAGAGGATCAATATAGCCATAGTATCCAGGATTTCAACTTCTGTCAATGAATATTCACAACCTTGTCCATCAGGCCAACACATTTCAGGACTCTACCCCTTCATCAGGGCCTCCACAATACATGAATGGACTTTATGGGAACACACTGTGACTGCCTCAATATCACTAAGAGGTCTGTAACTGATAACTCACGGGAATAGTCATGTAATGTGACATGAGTCAGGTGACCAGCCTTGCCAGTTACAAGACAGTGTCTGCCACTGATACAAGTCAAGAGGGCAGGTCTGATCGCTTGTCCACTGGTTAGACATTCATTACTGTTGACACCCATCAAGGAAGCTTGCAAGCCTAAGCAGTTACAGGACTAATCAGTTAAAAGACATTTTCTCCCAAGGGCTCCTGTGAGGAACAACAAGCCAAGTCAGTAACCAATTACAAAACATTCAGCAGCCATACCACATGCAGGTCACTCACCTGAAGCTAAGCATGGTCGGGCTTAGCCAGTATTTGGATTGGAGACCAACTAGGAAATGCTTAGATGCTGCTTGAAGAGGTGTTGGTGAGGCCAGCAGGGGGCACGTACACTGTGATCTGTGTGTGGGTCACACTGCCTAATGTAGCAAATGGGACACTGTGCTGTAAAAATGATGCCATCCTTTGGATGAGATGCTAAACTGAGGTCCAGACTTTCTACGGTCATAAAAGATTCCTGGGCGTATTTTGAAAAGCGTAGGGTGCACGCCAATGTTCAGTCTAAAATGCCCACCATGGCCTAGTCATTTTGGCCCCCTAATCATCACCTGTCTCTAAATGGCTATCTTTCACCACTTCACCACCTAGTAGCTTATGCGTGGTTAACGTAGTTGCGTGGAATGGCTGCTGTTGCATCTTCCAGGTGGATGCGACACATTAGTGGTGGTTGAAGTGGTTCCCCACTCACTAAGTAATATGCTTTGAGTAGTGAGAAATGCACTACATAAATGGAATGAATTATTATCTATCTATTTATTTATCAATGGGTGTGTGTTCACCCTGTTATAGATTGGTACCCTGTCCAGGTGTTGTTCCTATATTGCACCCTATGATTGTTGGGATAAGCTCCAGTTGCTCCCTGACCCTACCCGGGATAAGGTCGTTCAGAAGACGGATGAATGAATTACAAAGACGTGTGTAGTTGGTTGATTAACTAAGTTAAATTGGTATGGTATGAAGGTTCTTGAAAAAGCCTAGCAATGGACAGAGATACCATCAAAAGGTAGGTCTAGCCTCGTCAATAATGCTGGATGGATGGAACGTCAATCTGCAGACCTAATGTGGGTATACTTCTGTTATAAGCACAGCCAGCATGCATTAGTTTGAGTCATCTAAACCCTCTTCAAGAGAATGAAGAACCAGCCCAGGAGCTGACAATGGTGGCCTGGGATGTCATTGTTTGTTTGGCTCGCCCTACCCTCTTAGAGAGGGAACCAGAGACATGACCACATCTATTTCCTTGGAGAATGAGACATTCCATTTCTGTTCATACCTTGTAGCTCAAACCAGGGAGTGTTGCAAATAATCTTCCTGCTAGAATGTTTTCATTACGTCAAGGAGATGTTTCAGAAAATCCTTAAAATGTGGCCTGATGTTTAGCATTCTTTTTAAAAGACTTTCATTACTTATTGTGCAGTATTGTGGTGTTTGTATGTATATTTACTGGGGGATCCCACTATAGGGTGATCTGCTTGAGCATATTTCACATATATAAATGATTACTTGTAAATGTTTTTCCCTGGTAACAAGTCACTGACTCTGAGAAATTAAGGAACAATCTTACAGTAGAAGACAAGTAAAACACATTTTTTGGTAACTATACAAAACTATATAAGTTAACAGATACAAATTGTACAAATTACACACATCAAACGCAATGTGTGTGTGTGTGTGTGTTAGGCTTTACACACACATCTTTCTACATTAGTGCAGTGCTTCTTCACTTAGTTGTTGATGAAGCTCTTTAAGAAGTGGTTAAAGTTTCTTTTTCAGGAAAAGACAATAAAAATCTTGCATACTTCTACTAATTATTCTTCCTCCAATTACACCACAAAGCCTCCAGGCACAACAAGCAAGACAAGCCATCTTCTCGATGTAAGAAAAATTGCTTCATTAACTTTCAATAATTGCTTTTTGCTTTAAAGTTATTAATTTAAATGTGTTTTGTAGTAAATCACCTTTATGTTGACTTTTTGTTGAACTGGATAACGAACCACATCATAGTGAGGACATCTGGATTTGACTAGAAAGTATTAGGCCTTATTTTAGGAGTGTTGTATAGACCCCCCCAATGCAGTCAGTAGTTTTAATGTTCATCTTGTTAGTAATATTCAAAATGCAAATTCAGATTTGGACATTATAGTCATGAGAGCTTTAATTACCTAAATATTAACTGAGCTAACTTTACAAATAGCGGAGCACAAGAAGAGGATATCCATCCATTATCCAACCCGCTATATCCTAACTACAGGGTCACGGGGGTCTGCTTGAGCCAATCCCAGCCAACACAGGGCGCAAGGCAGGAAACACACCCCATACAGGACGCCAAACCACCACAGAAGAAGAGGATACTTTAGACGTAATTAGTGACAGCTTTTTAACGCAGTATGTCAAATCACCCAAGTACGTACCCAAGTCTGTCTAGATTTAATAGTTTGTGACAATTAAGATACAATCAAGTGGTGACCATAATATAATACAGTTCTCTGTGTTTATGCAGAGTGTGGATGCAAAGACCAAAACTGTTATGTTTAACTTTGGTAGGGCAAATTTTGAACAGATGCAACAAAGTATAAAAAAAATAATCTGGCATAAGATTTTAAGAGTAGAAACAGTCAAGGAGCAGTGGAACTTGTTTAAAAACATTTTACAAATAATGCAGGACAGGTACATCCCAAAATTGGAAATTAATAAGTGAATAAAAAAAAAACCAAATTCCACATTAGATAAAAATAGAGATAAAAAAGAAGCTGCAAAGGAAAAAACAGCTGTGTAAGTTATAGAAGACAGATAAGTCCAGTGCTAAGTGTAGGGCATGAGAGAGTATGGAGGCAGCCATAAAGAATGATATTAGGGAATCTAAAAGGCCGTTGGAGAGGAAAACTGCAGATAAGGTGAAAGATGGCCCAAAGGAATTCTTTCAGTATTTTAGTATTAAAAGAACAATCAAGAAGGAAGTGAACTGCATCAGGAACAGTAAAGGGGATTAAAATATAGAGAGAATGAAGAAACAAATGCTTTAAACTTGCATTTTTCTGCAGTTTTCACATGTGAAGAAGTGGCTTACCTCCCAGTAAGTAACAGGGACTACTAAGGAGGAACATAGCGATTTTGAAATTGTATAGGGAGAGTTAATGCTCAGAATTAAATAGGCTGGAATCTAAACCAGATCATGTCACTTACAGACATTCTTAGATGATTCTGCACTTATGTGGTGTATTGATAAGGGAATGAGACAAAGGAGAGGAGTCCGGTGGACATCTATATTTGTTGGTGCAAAAAGAACTGTCTGAAACTTAACATCACCAAAACCAAGGGACTGGTTATTAACTTTCACTGCACCAAGGAGCCTCTAAACTCAGTCACTATCCAGGGAGTGCACTCCTAGAAGTACTTCGTAGTTCACATCAATGACATGTTGGGCTGATCTCATGACACAGAGGAACTATATAAGAAAGGGCAGAGCAGGCTCTTTTCCCTTAGGAGGCTGCGTTCCTTTAATGTGGGTACTGACATCATTCACGTCTTCCACAATGCAATGATTTTCTGTGCTGTGGTGTGCTAGGCTAGTAACCCCAAGAGAGGCCTAGCAAGTTAAAAGGTAATTTAAAGGGTTATGGAACTCACTCTGGATTCTCTGGAGGTAGCAGCAAAGGAGAGAATTAAAACAAAACTCAATGTTGTTATGGACAATGTTGCACGTCCTCTATCTGCCACATTAACACTGAAGACTTTCAGTCAATGCATCGTTCAGCAGAAGTTTGTCAAGAAAACACGACTGGGGCTCCTTCATAGTAGTGACTGTGACTCTGGCATGTGTTCAACCTTTAGTACAGTGTGTATCTATTTATATAAATGGTCCTTTGGTTATTATCATTTATGTTAATGTTATTTATGTTTATTATTTATAGGTATATAGCTGTATATTTTTGTATCAGTTTTGTTTATTGTTTGTTTTTTATGTGTACATGCTTGTTCTGCCATGTCCATTGTTTTTTGTGGGTGGATTCCCAAGAGGTGGAGCAACCTGTCCATCACTTTTGAGGAAATGCTTCCAAACCTATAAAGGCTCACGGGAATTATAGTCTCTCACTGTTCATTGTATACCCTTGGTGTTTGGCGAGTTTCTCCTTTTTTGGTATTGCTAATTCTTTATATTTACTGTCTTTTAGCTCGTTTGCTTTTGTTTAAGGGGCTCTGTTTTCTAAACAGTGGTTTGGGCTTGTTGGCAAATTCTTTTTCCCTTCTTCTTTGATTTTTGGAATTTTTGTTATCAAATTGTACTTTTATAAAGATTGTTACCTTTCTCAGTTCTACCAAGGAGCGGACGGTGATACTCTCCCTAGTGAGTTATTTTGAGGGTATTTTGGGATATTTCAAAGAATATTTTTGAACTTTGAGAGTTAAGCACATTTTACATTGGTGTAGACCACAGCCAGACTGTTGTATTTCATATTTTTGTTTTATGTCTTTTTTCTTCATTGTCGAATCTTTGATTTGTGTTAACATTACTTTGTTTTTTATTTGCTTTATTTCTTATGCTTGTGTTATGTGCCTTGTGTTTTGTGGGCGGTTTCCTAAGAGGTGGGGCCACCTACCCATCACTGCCAAGGGCTGCCCCTTGGGAGTTTAAAAGTGGGGACAACCCACAGTTTGTTGTGGTTCATCTGAATGCCCTTCTCATGCGGTGAGTTCTCTTGTGTTTATTTTTGTGCTTTTGTTATTCTTCTGGAGTTTTAAACCTGTGCTATTGTTGTGACTTTATCTCTTGGATTCTCTATTGGGACATAATTCGCCATAAGTTGACTTATTGCTTTGGCATCTCCTTTGCCTTTTATGCTCCTTGGAGCTTGCTTTTTGTTTAGAGCAGGGGTGCCCAAGACGTCGATCACGATCGACCGGTAGATCGGAAAGGTAGAGCAGGTAGATTGCGTTGCATTCAAAAAAAATTTTTTTTTAACGTTAGTCTACCATATATCCCCCTTATGGCATTTGCCACTTGACTGACATACAGGGCGGCCAGTCTGAGATCTCTTTTCTTCTAACACACTGGTCATCCCGCATTCACGATCAAATGCGCGAGCTACTGCCAAACTCTGGCTGTGATCTAGTTAGCCTTCCAATTTATATCGACTAAAGAAGGGATTTAAAAAAAATTGTTTGGGGAGGGTATGGACTGGATGTGGAATTGGAAGAGGTTGTTTTTTCTCACAATGTCACAATCGAAGTGTGCTTGTCTGATCAGTCAATCTATCATTGCTATTCCAAAGAAGGAAAATGTGGAAAGGCACTTTCAAACTGTTCATAAAAATTACGAAACTGACTTCCTTCCGAAAAGCGATCTGAGAAAGAGAAAGGAGAGGGAACTAAAATCGCAGTTAATCGAACAGCCGTTTTCACTCAGCTGAATTCAAAAGCAAAGGCAGACACACCGAAGCATCGTTCTGGGTGAGTCACTCGATCATTAAGCATAAGAAGTCCTTCCAAGAGCTATCTACTTGACTGCATTATTCGGCTCTACTTATTTATGCGAGTCAGCTTTTTCCCACATGAAGATTATTAAATCCAAATACTGTAGTGACCATAAATGTATTGAATTGTTATTGTGCCATAAAGGTTATTCAGTTATGCAAGGTATGGCAACATATATTTTATGTATAAAGTATACTCAGCATTTTTAATGTAGGTAAATCATTTCAACCTGGTCATTTTAAAAGTAGCTCGCAAGCTGAAAAAGTGTGAGCACCCCTGGTTTAGAGCATTCTATTGAGAAATAAATGTTTTCTCGTATTTCTGAAGATTCTATGTGGCCCTCTGTGTTAACAGCCAGGGTTTTTTTTTACAGTGTTTCATCCTTTAGTATACATTTTTGGAACTGTTTGGGAATTATTTGCTTTTCACATAACACAGTCACTCAAGTAGGAGCTAGGTAACACCATCGATTCACATCCTTTGGGCTAGCTGGAGGGTCTCAGGCCTGCTTCTCTGGCTATTTATGAAGGCCTCTCATGGCTTAATTCAGATGAGTAGGTCACTAAAGTTGTGGCAAAACAGAAAATATTTTAAATTTTTATAAAATGAGAAATGCTTAGAACCCCTAAATGGACACATACTTATTGAAAATTTGTTGAGGAAAACCTACAAAAATTTAATGAAGACTGCTAATCGTTGCAACTGTCTATGTGAAGATTTCATGTTCGGTCTGCGCTCTTGAACTGATCAAAACTAATAACCACAGACAGTCTAAAATAATTGAACAAGAGAGTTGAAATTGTCCTTTAATGAGGGACCTTCCATGCAGGATTAACTCTTGCATTGCATCCATTTCTGCTGGGAGAGATTCTGGTCCTCTACAGTACATTCCTGTGTAAGAAAACGTGGATTCCGAAACCTGCATGGATGGAGAGGTCTAATTACGGCAACTAAATGTTTAAAATACTAATGGCACACTGGGAGGATAGCTGATTTAAATGTCTCCCGTACCATTTTTTTTTTTTTTTACCACAATGTTTCTGTGCTTTGCTTCCTAGGGATGTAATTATGTACCAGTAATGCTTGGGGCCGCTATTGAAATAAATATAAGTTGGCTGTACATTTAAATATTCCCTACATTGTGTTAAACATGAAAAATTCATGGCTGTTAATTACATTCAAGTGAAATACAGTGTTGTTTTAAATTGTTTATGCACTACAAACAAGTGTAACTGGTTAATTTAAAATGTGGCTATTTAGATGGATTATTTGGATTACGTTTAAATAAGTCACACACAAAGCCATAAAAACATAAAGATAAACATTCTAAGATGCAAAAAAGCTTGACCAGCCACAGTTAATGTATTAACTTTTTATTTATTCCTTATGAAAAGAGAAACAACAACAAAAAGAAATCACTGAGTGACCCCATTAAGAATGTAGCCTCAGTCTGACCCCAGTCTTAATTCAGTTCTGGCAGAACATCAATACTCATCCTCATAACTCAGCAGTGATTTTCTGAATTTTCTTTCCACTTAAGCCAAAAATGCTTTTAAATATTAGCCACCATAAAATCACATAAACTGTAAAAGTCCATTTACCATTTATTAAAACACTCTGGAAATAACAATAAAAGAAAAATCACACTTTCCATTTTAAAAATTAAAAAAAAAAATATTCATGCTAACCAGAGGGGAATAATAAAAATATAAAATTATAAAAGAGAACAGACCTTTGATTTTGGGGGAGCTCGAATGAACCACTTGCAGTCAACTGCTTCCGTTTCTAAGGCTTTCCCTTCTTTGGTGATTTGCTGAGATTCAACAATACCCTCTGGTCCTCCCATTTCAAATTCACAAACTGTACCACAGAAGAAAAGTACATGAGAAGTAGGAAATCCTTTAAAATTTACTTTAAAGCTATTAAAAACAGTCAAAGACATGCAGTCGATATATGTATTTAGTATTTACTCACTTGGCAAAGGTTTTAGGGCTCCAAGGTCTTTAAAGTCAGGATCTGCAAGATAAAAATGAGCATTAGTAAAGAAAATAGTTATGAATAAAAGATTAATTTGATTATATAAATGATTATATGTTAACAGTTTTGCAGGAGTTATGTTATTTTTTTTAAAGTGTTTTGCTTTCACAGCTCCAGGGACCCGATTTCTATTCTTGTGTCATTCTTTTTTAGAGGTCTCCAACATTGTCTCACAGTCACAATGCAGAAGTTGCTTTGTATGAAAAGGTGAGTGAAACGAATCACACAAACTGAAAGTTTCATTTTGCAAAAAAAATAAAATATTCATAATATAAGATGCAACATGAGTGGCACTCAGGAAGTAGTAATAAGCTAGCATGTAGAACATATATAGCAGGGGTCCCCAACTCCGGTCCTAAAGGGCCCCAGTGACTGCAGGTTTTCACTCTAATCCTCTTTTTAATTAGTGACCTGTTTTTGTTGCTAATTAACTTTTTTTGAATTGATTTTAATTGACTTGCTCTGGAAGACTCAGACTCCTTAATTGTTTCTTTTTCGTTAATTAGCAGCCAAACAATAATGAGATACAAAATGAGCCAAAACACGACCAGC
>JANRMT010062820.1:14319917-14331577 GCA_026402145.1 Polypterus bichir lapradei
GCTGCTTCGCGGGTTCTGCGGACAATGTGTCTTTTTACTTCCTGTACATGCTTCCTCAGTTGGTTTGCCCAGTTGATTTCATACAAGGGACGCTATTGGCGGATGGCTGAGAAGCTAACCAATCAGAGCACGCAGTTAAGTTCTCCTGACTGAGAAGCTAACCAATCAGAGCACGCAGTTGAGTTCCTGCGTGCTGAATGCAGTGTTAACCAGGAAGTCTCGTCTCGCTCATTCAGCATCAACGTGTTTCGCTGTGTAAAGAGTTGTGCTCTTTTGTGTTTATCTTTGTGCATAGTCAAGCCCTTCATTATGGCTCCAAAACAATCTGCTACTGCTTCAGGGGCCGTGCCCAAGCGCAAGAAGAAGATGTTAACGATTGCCGAAAAGGTAAACGTTTTGGATTTGTTGAAGGCTACGATTCTTTTTATTTAAAAAGTAGGAAAGGAATATAAGATCTACGGCCGCAGTGTCCTTTTAACCAGGGTGCAAAACGAGTTGTAAGTGGATGTAATAAGGCAGTAGTCTGGATGGAATCTGCTTTAGGGATTTGGATTGAAGACTGCCAGAAGAAGAACAACGGCAGTGCTACACAATCGCCTGAAGTGGCTCCTTTACAAGGGCTGTAACGCTCTCCTTTGTTGTGCAGTAAAATTAAACTCATTGTTATCGGACAAGTCATCGTGTCATTGTTGGTGAGTAACCATAATTAATTTTCTTCTTACAGTGCTTAGTACATGTACGTACGTTTAGTGTCACTGTACACACATTTACTGTATACTATTTTTCTTGCATTGTACGTATTTATTGCTGGTGACCTGTCTATCGTAATGGCTGTAACATATGTGATATCGGAGACACTCAATATCTTTAAAATAATATTTAGGTTTTACTGTATATAAACAGTGTGTTTATATACATAATTTCAATGAATCTTACCTAATATCTAAGAGAATACAAAGGGATTATGCTGTATAACTCTGCGGGGAATATTTATAAACAGTGCGGGAGAGTTTATAAGGGCTTAAAATATATAAAAATAACCATACAAACATATGGTTTCTACTTCGCGGATTTTCACCTATCGCGGGGGGGTCTGGAACGCAACCCCCGCGATCGAGGAGGGATTACTGTATTTATGAAAAAACAAAATATTTATTTTTAAACACTAAAAGTTTTAAAAATAACGATTGGGCTAATCTTATGAACAAAAGGTCAGCGAGTAAAACATATAAAGTTTGGGTGCATTAGCAAACAGCCAACATGGGTTTAAACTAGAACACTATGTTTAATATTTTTTTTAGAATTCTATGAAAAGCATTTCATGATAGTAGTGTAAACAAGGTACAATGCACAAGTATCACTGGTTTAAGGAATACTCCACCCAAAAATGATATATCTTTCAAATGTTACTTACCCCATGCATGTTGTGCGGAAGAACAAGAAAAATTTATAATATCATATTTTCCTGGGAAATGCAGCTAAAAATGTTAATGCTTCAAAGGAAGTGGATGGTGGCCAACACCATAACCAGCAAGCAATAACAAAATGTTTATGAAAAAATCTCACGTTACACGTGTTCATAATCTATGTCTTGAGCCATCGTTATATGTGAACTCCAAATATGGCAGCACTTTATTTACACCTATAGGTGGAGTCTCACATGCTCTTGTTAATGCAGCATGGCAGACTGACGAAATCTAACTGGAAGCTTCCTTTAATCAGTTAGGTCCATTTATATATAGTAGCTGCAACATAACATATACAATGTTATAATGACTTATCGCATTTTCTAATTTGAATGTGCTGGTACAAATGTCACGATGTCCCAGTTAAAAAGGCAGTCAGTTTCCAGTACAATTTCTCTTACACTAATTATCCTGATGGAGTTGTTATTCCTATGTTTTGATCTTTATATTGTGACCTATAAGGGGGCACCACTGAGCACCAAAGCCCCTAACACAACAACACCAGCACAAGTTCCAGGTCAAACAAAACATTGATTCAACCAATAAATTCATACACGTTATTCTTAAGCCCAAACATAAGCACAATTCCTTCTTCTTTCTCTTCCTTTCTCTCCTTGCACTCTTTCTGGTGAGCTTCGCCAGCCTCCTCCCGACTGTGTCTCCTCAAATGGATGTGAGATGACTCTTTTAATACAAGCCCCAGGATTACATCAAGTGTCCCATGGGAAACACTTCTGGGTCAAATCAGTGAGAGCTTCTTTTGGCAGTGTCCTCTGGGAGCACCCAGGGACCCCAACAAGGTTGCCCTTCAAGACTACAGGTCCCATGATATCCTGCGGGTGTCCAAATTGGGAGCCAAGAAGAGAAGCACTGCAACTTCCTGCTGAGGGATAAACTGTCCTAGTCCATCCACTACATCACTACATCCAAACTACCCCAACTGAGATAGGAATCATTAGCCATCCCGGCTGGGCTAATTCTTCCATTACACTATCCATCCATTATGACCTCTCAGCAGGGTAAGTCTTTCTGTGTCACCTCTTACAATACTACAATAGTACAAAACTTAAAAAGCAGGCTAGAAAAAGTTTTGGAAGAATGACTATACAGTGTATCCTGGAAGTTTTCAGATCCCTTCACTCTTTACACATTTTGCTTTATTGCAGTCTTATGCTAGAATCATTTGAATGAATTGTTTCCCTCATCAAACAATATAATGATATTGCTGGTATTTTTCATGTTTCTTTAACAAATGGCTTATGGTGCAATGCAGCATGATTAGAAATACAAACTTGTTACGGCATGCTGACAGCAAATTGACTTTTTCAATGCAAAGAATTGATCATCACTCCTGACTCAGAAACTCTACAATGATGTCAGCGTCGGATGTTACACTGAACAAAAGCCAATGGGTCTCTGCTTAGCTGACAGCTCTGAACATAAAAATATGACAGCACGAATGGCAGACACTAAACAATCACGCTCAAAGCAGCACGACCTTCGAATGCACTGGAAAGAAATGTGCTTTTCTTTACTTGTATATTTAACACAAAAGGAAATGCAATATTTTATTTTTATCCTTTATTTTACCAGATGATTTCTCACTGAGATTCAAATCTGTTTTTCAAGGTACAGCCAGTATGATAATGCCAGCTTTAAATATAAGAACTCTTTGTTCCTTGACTTGTATGCTAAATAACACAACATTTGTTATCTAAATCCGTTTAATGTGAGTCACAGGTACAGCACTACTCTACCCAGAATGACAGTCCATGTCAGGGCTAATCAACTTTACGCTGATGTCTTTAGGGATGTGGAAAGGAAATTAAAGAAATAAAGAAAAGCCTACAGAGACTTGGGAAGAATGTGCAAACTGCATCAAGACAATTGCAAACCCGGCACGGTGAATCTGTGAGGCATCAGTGAGAACCGCTCTTTGTTTTTCAGGAAAGGAAATATTATGTTTCAGAAGGGTATGTTATTTTCATATTGTGTTTCAGTCCCCAAGGATCCTGTTTGTAGGTTTATTTTCTTTGTTTTTCATGTTGAAAGTGTGGAATATTTTGTTTCTTTGTGTCTAAGTACATTCTGCTACATTCCTTGCGTTTTGTGATTGGATCCACCAAGGGGTGGAGCCACCTGTCCATCACCATCAAGGGAGTGTCATAGGGTTGAGGAAAACTCACAGTCCTTTGCGGTTCATTATGAATGCCACCAGTGTCGGCGAGTTTTATTGGATTTGTGATATTTCCTGCATTCATGTGAATTATCAGGGCCTTTTTTTTCTTTTTACCTTTTGCTCTGGTTTTCAATTTCACCCACTGTGTTGTGTACTGGGAATTTGTTTGCTATTCAGGCCACTTCTTTTGTCTTTTGTGTTTTTGGAACTTTGTATATTACAGAGATTTTTGTAAAAAAATTCATTTTTATGTATAAAGATTCAAATACTGCCCTGTTTGTGACTAGTGACCGAATCATATTATGTGATATCACATAAATTGGTAAATTCTGCTCCGTACTTGTAAAATTTTTATTTTTATACTGCATTGAGGATTTGTTCAGTTCTGTGTATTGTATTGTATTGTATTGACCCCTTTTTTTGACACCCACTGCATGCCCAGCTTACCTGGAAAGGGGTCTCTCTTTGAACTGCCTTTCCCAATTTTTCTTTCATTTTTTCCCTACAAGGGTTTTGTTTTGGGAGTTTTTCCTTGTTTTCTTAGAGAGTCAAGGCTGGGGGGCTGTAAAGAGGCAGGGCCTGTTAAAGCCCATTGCCGCACTTCTTGTGTGATTTTGGGCTATACAAAAATAAATTGTGTTGTATTGTATTGTACTAGACAGGGTTTGACAGTTGCCCCCCCTCCCCCACTTGTGTCAATTTTTTAGATTTATTTTAAGATTGTATGCTGATACTTATAGCGCCCTGCAATGGGCTGGCATTCTGCCCAGGGTTTGTTTCCTGCCTTGCACCCTGTGTTGGCTGGGATTGGCTCCAGCAGACCCCCGTGACCCTGTAGTTAGGATATAGCGGGTTGGATAATGGATGGATAGATGGATGAATGATACTTATAGCACATATCTTTCGTAATTTTTGTTAATTTTGATATACAGTCAACCCTTTGTATCCACAAGTTCCATATCACATTATATTGCATTGAAAATATAAAAAAAAATCCAAAAAGTTCTAAAAAGAAAAAATTAAATTTGAAGCATGTCATGCTCTACACTGAATTTACACACATGAAGTGATCTATAGTCATACCCTTCTGTAACCTTTTGCCATAGGAGTTGAATAAAATGGCTCGTAGGAATACACTTACAGCTCTTTTGCTGAGCCACCACACCGCTCTTCAGTTGGCTAGCTCTTTTCACACGAAGCAAGTTTGCTCAACTCTGCAGATCGACTGATCCCATTCTACGTCAATTCAGGGCTGTCTTAACGTATGGGCACAATGGGCACTGGCCAGAGACCTCAGGAGTATAGGGGCCCACAATGTTTCTGATGCCTGTGTATGTTTCTGTTTTACACACTCATTTGCCCGGGGGTCTAGGATGATGTTAAGATGACCCTGTGTCAAATACAGCCTTTTTAAAATGAAAGCTCTTTCACTCTCTTTTTCTACTCTGGCTTCTGAGTGCTACCAACTGCCAATTTAGGAAACGGTCTCTATCTTTCCACATCCCAAAGTAATGCAGCTCTTAAACAAAACAAAAAAAAAAACATACACGTATTCTGGAACACAAAGATGCTCAAACAAAGACAACTAAACAATCACTAACCAAAAGGTTAAACTGTAATCAGACTTCCTTAAACCATTGCACTCCTCCAGTCCAATAAAATTAAGCCTGTCCATCAGCCTGCGGGGCACCTGGCCGAGCCACCAGCTTTAAAACTCACATAAGGTTATCTAGACGTAGTATGCTTGCCTGCAAAAAGCCATACAAGCTAGAAATAGCTGGGACACACACAGAATGCCTGTAGGTAATCAGTACACTGTGAATTAAACACTCAAGTTTCAACCAACAAAACCGTTATTACTGAAAGGGACACGCTTGTGTACAGCAGCAAGTGCTGCCCCGCGATTTCTTTAAACAAAAGCAGTTCAGTCAGCAATCTGTGAGGACCCTGACTCCTAAAAAAGCAATTAAGTGGTCAAAGCAAGGGTAAGATGGGGTGTAAAGTGCGAGAAAATAAAAATCTTAGATCTTTTAAAAAGAGGCATATCGCTTGGCGAAATCATTATTCTCTAAACAATACAGCATAACAACTATTTCCTGTTAGCATTTATATTTAATATTTGTGTTAGGTATTATAAGTAAACTAGAGATGATTTAAAATATACAAGACGATGTGCGTAGCTTATATGCAAATATTATACCATTTTATATAAGGGACTTCAGCATCTGTGGATTTTAGCATCCGTGGTGGGCACTGGAACAAATCCCCCATGGATACGGAGGGTTGACTGCAATTTTTTATGTGTTTTTGCAAATTATGTACAACTTGTTAATATTGTTCTGTTTATTTATTGTTATTGAGGACCGCCTTCAGTCTATATACTGTGAGGCTGGGGATTTGATCCTTCAGTGCTTTATTGTCATTGGAAGCGTTCATGTAATTGTCTGTATAGATTTTCTGCTTTTTGAATTTATTGCTTACATTTTCTGGCTTCCGTGACTGGATTTTTTTTTGGGATGTGTTTCTTCCTGTTTGCCTTTTTGTTAAATCCAAATAAATTCTTTCGAATATAAAGAAGACATGTGGGACTTGTCTTACCCATGCCAAAGGTTATATGGTTTCTATTCCCTGAAGGGAATTTACAGTATGTGTATTTTTATATATTTTGGAACATTTAAAGAAGTATATTAAATTTTGGAAGCCAGATTCCTTTTTGATGAAATGATAAAATAAGCATATCATTTTAGTTTGAGTAGTCCTCAGATGTCAGTGGAATTATGGGAGCAAGTCGTAGTGTGCAAAGGAACTCTGAGCTTCCACTTTCACCACTGACTTTATAAGCCTGGAACTGCAATTGATGGAAGATTCAGTTCAAGATAATAAGAAAAAAAGTCTTTTTTAGGACTTGAGGATGTAAATTATATAGGACATAAAAAGTTTGACCTTCAAAATTGATAGCTCTCTGAAAAACTGTTGGCTTCTAATTCAAAGGGAAAAATGTGATTGCCACAAACTTGGAAAACAAATTAATTATTTAAGACTTGCGGATGAATGTGAATGAATCACACTTTTTTCTTTCAGCCACCTGAAAAATACTTTAGCATCCTGACCCTGTGGGAGAAATCGCATTAGATGGGATGCTTTTTTTTTAATAAAATGGGTAGCACAGTGATTAGTGCTGCTCCAGTGGCCTAGATTCATTTTCTAGCCTGGTTAATGCCTATTGTCATGTGCTTTCGCATAGGAGACAATTTAATGGTTTTGGTGATGGTTGGTGATGGTTGTGCCCTGACAGTTCAGTGTTTGGCACTGTATGATAATGTCCTCTCTTTTCCTCCTTCTGCAGACAGAAAGATTAACAGCTTTTCTTTTCTACTGTCACCTCCAGTGTCTGCACACCTGGACCTGCCTCTTTCTGCCCATTTGCCACATAACTGGAAGAACTGCCATCTCTAAGGTCTATTAAATGAGACTCACGCCTAAAGGAGACTTGTTTGCCATTTACATGCGTCTCCTTTGAATTTTCATTCTTTCAAGCATACAGGGTTTGCCTAAGAGTATCCCAACACTCTTAACACACTTAACAGTTTCTGTCTTGTTCTTACACTATGTTTTCCCACACTCCAAAGGCAATAGTGGAAAAATGGCAAATTGAAATCAACTCAGGATGAATAAGGCCGTGTGGCTAAGTATGCTGTGTTCACCCTATCAACCTACAACCCCAATTCCAAAAAATATGAAAAATGCTAATAAATACAAAAAATGTCATTTGTAAGTTTACATTGACTTGTATTCAAGCAAACACAGCAAAGAGACAAGAAATTGTATGTTTAACCTAATCGCAGGCATTGTGTTTTGAAGATATATACCTTTACTCTGAAATTGATATCTGCCATGAGTTCCAAAAAAGTTGGGAAAGGAGTAGTTTAGGATTCATAACGATGTGATAAGTTGAAATAACAAGGTGATATCAAATTGGTGATGTTAAATTGGTGAGGCATTTGTGTTGTAGTATATAAGGAGAGGAGGAGAGGAGAGGTTAGGAGCATGCGCTGATACAGCGCATTACCGCACCCACCACGTGACAAGAAGACTCTAAAAACAGCAAGAACTTCAAGAGCAAGGATGGGTTTGAGGCTCACCATCTTGTCAATGTATACAACAGAAAATAATCCAGCAGTTTGAGAACAACGTTCCCCGATGATGAATTTTGTGCAATTCACCCTCACGATATAATTAAAAGATTCATGGAATCTAGTTGTGCACAGGTCTAGGCTGAAGAAAACATCTGAATGTGCACTGTCTGTGATCCCTCAGATGTCACTGTCTTAAAAAACATCTTCTGTCAATAATGGATATTATGACATGGGCTCAGGAATACTTCTATAAACTTCTTTCAGGCAAAGTGATTCACTGCTGCATCCACAGATGCAAATTAAAGCTTTACTAAGAAAAGCAGAAGCCATATATATCCGCACTCTCCAAAAGTAATACTGACTTTCATTTTAGATGAAAAGTAGCACAGTAGAATCGTGGTTTAAAGAGTCGACATTTCAAATTGTTTTCGGAAAAAAAAACAGGTGTCAAGTTCTCCAGGCCAAAAAGGAAAAGGACCATCCAAGCTGTTATCTACATCAGGTCCATAACAAAGTATCTGTTATGGTATGAGGGGGTGTCAGTGCCCATGGCCTGTGTAACCTGCACATCTGTGAGGGCACAATTAATGCAAAAAGATTTGCACATATTTTGAAGTAACATATGCTGCTATCCTTTTTAGGGACATCACTGCATTTTCCAGGAGGACAACAGCCAACCACAATCTGCTCAGATTACAAGTGCTTAGCTGTGTAAGCAGAGAGTGTGGGCATGAGACTGGCCTACGTTCAGTCCTGACTTGCCTCCGACTGAGAATGTGTGGCGCATTAAAAAGTGATGAAGGCCCCATACATCCATGCAGCTGAAGACCTGCATAATGGATGAATGGGGGAAGATTTCTCTTGCTAAACTTAATCAATTGGTGTCCCCAGTGCACAAATGCTTAATATGTGTTGTTAAAAGAAATGGTGCTGTAGCACAGTGGTAAAGACTCAGCTTCTTGAAGGGTGAAGCATTAGACTTGACATGAGTTCGTATTTAAAAAAAAAAAAACAATTCAATCAATCAATATTTTATTTATGACGCACATTTAAACACAACAAATTCTGACCAAAGTGGTGTACATAAACACAGAATAAAACAACTTCAGAATAAAATCAATAAAATATTAAACATATAAAATTGCTAAAGTAAAAATCAAAAATAAAACAAGCACAAATCTAAATAACCCATTAAAAGGCTTTAATAAAAAATATGACATAACTACCTTTAAACATCTTCATATTCTAAACCAAAATGTTTTTAATTGAGATTTAAAAATATCAAAAGCATGTAAAGACTGAACGTATTTTAAAATGGTAGACTATTCCATAAAACCGGGGCAGCCACAGAAAAAGCATGGCCACCCTTAAACTTCAGTCGGGACTGCAGAATGGAGAGAAGTTTTTGATCAGATGATCTCAAAGGCCTAGTGACGGAGTAGAGGTGAAGGAGGTTGGGGATATAATGTGGTGCAAAACCAATGAGTGCTTTAAAGACAAATAATAAAACTTTAAATGGTATTCTTTATTTTACTGGCAGCCAATGAAGAGATGCCAGCACTGGAGTAATAATAGAAGACAAGCTGCTGCCTTTTGGACTGGCTGCAAATTGGACAGGGAAGATTGACTAATGCCAAAATAAAGAGAATTACAATTAAATTCTCAAGGTGAAACTTCAAATCATGTGTTGTTGTAGTGTTTTCATTATAGTCCAGGACTAGCCGTCCCCTGTGGCTTGGCCCGTGTAGAAGTGAAAACAGGACAGCGAGGAGGACCAAGTCCGGCTCCCTACTCCTGACGACAAGCTTCCCCCTTTCCAAGGCCCACAGCTTCTGTCTCAGATTAGCACAAATATATCACTCCTGCAAGCGAACTATGATTCTTAGCGCAATGAGAGAAGTCTCAAAATCAACTGGAATGTTCAAGCAAATTGTAGAAAAAAAACCCGATCTAAATTTGTTAAGTAGTTCTCTCGTTCGCTAGCTAAGCGGATGTAAGATACGCTCTGAGGCTGGCGTGTGAGTAGGGAGGGCCCTGCACCCCACCCTCAGCCCGCTTCGTCTCTCTCAGAGTTGTGCAAATAAATCGGTACCACAAGTAAATTATGATACATAGCGCAATGAGAGAAGTCATACAATCAACCAGAATGTTCAAGCAAATTCTAGAAAAAAACCTGATCTAAATCTGTTAAGTAGTTCTCTCGTGAAAAGCGGACAGATATACAGACAGACTGACAGATTTTATATATATAGAGATGAAGAGAATTTATAAATCATTCTTTTTTGATTTTAACGTATTAGCATTTTCCACATTGTAAACTTTTTTGGAATTTGGAATTTTGGAATTGGAACCCGAAAATTTGGTTATACAATGTGCATCACGATAATAATATATATGATATTTATAAATGTTTATTTAAATATCATGATAATTCTATATTTCATATCATAATTATATGTCACGAGGCGATCTAAATGGAAGTAATTTTATTAAAATATTAACCTATTCAGGGAGCCACGGTGTTACAGTGATTAGTGTTGCTGCCTTAAAGCCCCACAGTCCTCTGTTCAGTTTCTGGCTCATTAACCATTGGTGTGTAGTTTGCATACCCTCTTGGTGCCCAAATATTTTTTTCTGTAAATGTCCTCCACAATCCCAAAAAAATTTTTGTTAAACTGATCTACTATTCTAAGTTAGTCTACATGCTGGGGATGTGGAAGGGTATGTAAGCATGCCCTATGGTCCAGTGCCATTTTATCAAAATTTGCTGGTTACCTTTTGCCCAGTGGCTTTTGGACAAGACTTTCTGTGACTCTGCAGTGGAAAACATCATGGCATTGGGGAGTGACAACACATTTGTGTGTTTCTTTTTGCAGACGTCTTTATTTTTTTTTTTGTTTTTTTTTTTGTGTATAGGAAATTTTTCCAGGAATGGAAGAAGTGCTAGAACAAGTTTATTGCATCTCAAGGGAAGTATTTTGAAGACAAATGAAATACAATTGTTGGAGTCATATGGTAAAGTCTTTCTTTTCTTTAACAATTGTGGGAATTTTTGGGTCCACCCTTGTATGTGAACCATAACACATGTGAAGCAGGAGTGGGATGAAGTAAGATCAGTATACCGATAACCTACAAAAAAGATTGTAGGGCATTCTCTGATTTAGAACCCTTATGGTGTTTGATGATTTGGGATGCTCTGGCTCTACATTGCTTAGTGTAAATGATCTGCATGGACAGGAGAGCAGATCTGATGGTAATAAAATAGTAAAACTACTATTAACAGAATCTTTATACATAATACGCTACCATGGCTGTCCGTTTGTCTGTCCAAGATTTTAAATCACCTGTAGCTTGCAAACTGTTTGAACTATTGACTTGAAATTTGGTACACATATACTACGTGATGTCTACTATCTGCTGTAGGGGTGATGATTAACCTCCAAGATTATTCCTCTTTTTGTTTATTTTATTTTATTGTAGAATCAACTCTTGGTTGCAGGGCGGCCGTGCAGTGCATGCATATGGGTGCCGTTCTCATCCCAACTACCTTTGCCGTCACTTCCTCTACCTCTTCATATCTTAAATCATTCTTGAGGTAGACTGAAGACTTAAGTGCCAGCTTAAGTGAACAATTAAGGAAAACGTACTAAGCAATTGCAACACATACATTGACAATCAATTTTAATGTAAAAAGATGCCGACAAAAGAAGAGAAGCAGCGGCCGTTAGGGTGGAGAAAAGAAGAGCTGTTCAGGAGGCAACAAGCGCGTCAACCTCTGAGCAAACGAATGCTAAATGTACAGAGAAAGAGGATGAAAACTATGAACGCTCAAGTCAAGTGTATTCACTGCACGTTATCGTGCAATACTGGTCATAATTA
>JANRMT010062820.1:14344592-14384310 GCA_026402145.1 Polypterus bichir lapradei
GGTTTGGAGTGCCACAGCACCCCCTGGTGAATAGAAGGTTGGGCAGATGGTAGAAAGCAAGGGTGTGTAGATGCCTAGAATTACAACTTGGTGGATGTTCTCTTCCCTTCCACTCACAGTGACATCAGCAGAGGACTTAAAAAGGGATGAGTGGGCACCAAGAAGCTGTCTGGAGCTTAAACGAGTGAGTATAGGAGGGCAGTAGACCGAAGTTTGTAGAAAGTACTGAAAGCCACTCTGGTCCAATGTGTGCCATTAAATTATCTGAAGCACCATCTACCTAAAATCTTTGAAACCTGAGCCATGTAACTTTTTTTACAACAACATTATAGAAACATCATTCACTATCAACTGTAAAGGCTTGATATTTCATCCAAAGTCCGAAATTGCTATGCAAGTCATTTTTCTTTACTCCCGCAGGCAAATTTAATCTTTTTGTATGATTACAGGCTGAAACCACATTCTACTGTGAATCTATTAATATGCAAGATCCCACTGATCAGCAGGATCTGACCCAGTTCATGTATTTTAAAGACGAGAATGCCCTGCAACTTCAGTCCAAGCATGTTCCTTTGTGAAATATGTGAAAGCACACTTTTCAGTATTAATAGACACAAATCTCAAGTTTTAAATAAAATTATTATTCTCTCTGGCTGGTTTTAAGCTTTTCTTTACAGCTGCTTGATTTAATCTTGCCCATGAATTTTCTGTCGTAGGTTTATGGCTGAACGGCTTACAATAAAGCTTAACTGGTCAGAATGGTGTGTACAATAGGGAGAACGTGTTTAATTTAGCCGGAAAGTGTTTTTCAGATAAAGTGAAAAACTGCGACGTGTTTTATATCAGAGGTGTTGAGGTGTAGTATGAAACCTGCTTTATTCCTTTTCCTAATAAACCTCCTGTTTACATAACAAAATAATTAGGTCTACTGATTTAATGCTGCCATCCAAGAAACGACTTTCCAGAAACTGCCGCTTTCAAATCCCATTCATTTCACGCTTCTTCATAACTCATCAAAACACAACCTAAAATGAAGCAAGGGGTCAGAGCAAGAAGTTTGAAGAGACTTGTCACATGTCATGTCACTATACAGCCTGCATTGCTTTGGCAATGACGTTATTTAAATTAGGGATTAAAGTGAACTTTAAGGATTCTTTAGTATAAAAGACTGCCGAAGCAGCTTTAATTAAAGCAGATAAGTAGCTCCTTTTAACTCAATTATTCAATGACCTTTAGAAAAACAGATTAAGAACTTTAAGAAGTACAGTAACCATGGCTGTAGCGCATGATGAGTAAATGATAACGTTCATTTTGGACATTCTGATTATCATACGAGAGGAATTAAATACAATTTTCACTTTTTGATAGGGAGCTTTGCTGAAGCCCAAGGTAAGCAGGGAATGGCTTTTTACGCTGGAAAAATGAATGTAAAAGACGCTGGGCAGTATCTTGTCATTTGTACTCCTTTCATGTATTTCCAGGAGGCTGGTTGTGAATGTTGAAATGGCCACAAGTGATGTGAAGTTTACTCATTTGCCTCATGTTTGCATGACACTCTCTCTAAAAATCAATATATTTTTAATGGACAGAAAGCTGCTAAAGAGGTACCTGGGGAGTAGTGACATAGAGCAAAGATACATGGAGGACGTTCAGTACTTCAAAAGAGAAGACTACACTGAGAAGTAGAAATCTTCTCCAAATTCCACTGTGGGATGCTCCACATACAGTATGTTGCACACATTGAATGGATTCTCTTGAATAAGTTAGCCCAAGAGCATCAAAGTGAAACAAGTCATGCCAGGAAAACACTTACAGAGAATAAGATGACTGCAGAGGGTCACCATGTGGAACAGGTAGGGGCCACTAAATAATATTAAGGACAGATAGTGTTGGAGCCAACAAGTCTCCTTGATGTTTAACTTGTGAATTGAGGTTTAGTGATGTAGGGAGCTTACAGAAGAGGCTTATGCAGATGACCCCGAGGACGTTTAGAGAGTATTCCTAATCCTACAAATACTCTGGGGAGTTTCCGCATAAGAAACTCCAGTGGGTTTTAAAGTAATACTCCACCCATATCTAATATATAAAGCAGAGTCGATGTGTGTATGTATGTTTGTTTGTCCGCCATACAAATCTTCACCGGGCGTCTGATCAGCACCAAACTGGGGATGGGGCTCCTTTGTGACCAGGAGAAGGTCATGGGGTATGTTTAGTTGGGAAAAATGTGTATGATGAACCGCAGGGCACCTTTTTACCGACAAGATGGCCGCACGTTGCAACAGACGTTCACCGTGGCACCATCTAGCGGCAGCTTTGGTCTCTGTGCGTCGCTCTTTACCCATGTTTCTTTAAATTGCCAAGAGATGGCGGAAGTGTCCAAGTATAAAAAAGGCCGACTGCTTTGATCGGGTGAAGGGGAACTGCCGTATGGATGTAAAACGTGAACGACCCAGTGCACGTGACCTGCTGACACACCCACGTTTCCGCACGTCACACTCCCACACGCACTGATAGTGCTGTATTTCATTCGCCAACGTCCGTTATACGCAAGCACGTTTGAACAGAGACTTGCCTTAAAAAGACAGCATCCTTCCCCCACCATTTTCCCCAAAAGTAGCACCGGTTGTATGTCACTTCTCTCTGTAGTTACCATCACAAACGTCCATTAGATGGCATCATGGTTCAACATAGACGCTCCATACAAACAGAGCACCCCTCCCCACCATTTTTCCCAGTACGGTTTCAGTGCTACTCTTTCTCACTGGCTTTCCGTATTTGTTGGGTTATTTGATCAGGACAATATAGAATTGAAAGGTCCACTTCAGATGCCACAAGAAAGTCTATTTCAAGGGTGTCTGAAATGCCAGAGCAGACAAAATCCAGAGTGGAGGAACTTACAATAAAATGTCAATCAGAAAACTGTTTGTTCCTTTTCTATGTTTTGTTTCATTCATTTGGGAAATTCACTGGTTATAGATTCCCAGGGTACTCCTGCTAGTGTTTTATACATGCTACTTAATTAATAAGTTTGGTCACATTGGTTGATCGTCTGTCTCAGGTTAACGACTGGCTCAGTAGTAATTACCTGCAGTTGAATTCAGGAAAGACTGAGGTACTAATTGTTGCTCCTCCTGTTCTTCATTCTATGATTAGCTTAAAATTATCTTCTGTCTCTCCTGTTATTAAGTCGAGTCTATGTAACCTTTAGGTTATTTTTGACCAGTCCCTGACGCTTGATGAATATGTAAGATCAGTCAGCCGCTCGTGTTTCTTTCATTTAAGAAATGTTTCTAAACTAAGAAATGTTGTTTCAAAATCAGAATTGGAGATGCTTGTTAATTCTTTTATTTCCTCACGACTTAATGCTCTCTTTACAAGTTTGAGCAAGTCTTCTCTCTCACGTTTCAGTTAGTCCAAAATGCAGCTGCCAGACTCCTAACTCGCGCTAGCCTGGAGTGATCATATCACCCCCATTTTGCACACACTGCACTGGCTCCCAGTGTTTTATAGAATTCATTTTAAAGTTTTGGCACTTACTTTCAGAGCTTTGCATGGACAAACTACTGAGTACCTAACCAGCCTGCTCCAGCGCCATACAGCTTGTCGGACTCTCAGATCTGGGCAACAGGACCTTCTAGTTGTCCCAGGCATTCGGCTAAAAACCCGTGGGATTGTGCTTTTCAGTCTGTGGTCTCAAGACTATGGAATAGCCTGCCTTGTGGTCTGCATGAATCCGAGTCTGTTGATTCTTTTAAAAAACAACTGAAAACATTTCTTTTTAAACAAGCTTTTAATCGGTGCTGAATAGTTCCAGTTTGATAATTTATTATTTTTATTGGTTTTGTTTTTGCTTTGTTTTGTTGTATTTGTACTGTATTTGCTGTTCAGCGCTCTGTGACCTTTTGTCTGTGAAGGGTGCTATATAAATAAATGACTAATACTACTACTACTTACTCCAAGTAATTTGTAGTGATAGTCAAATAAAAAAATTAACCTCATGTTTTCACGCAGAATGGAGGTAACAAAGTTTTTGATTTAATAAGGTTCTGTGGTGAACAACGTTGGACAACAGCAAACAGTATCAAAAATATTCATGAAAAAATCTCTCATAACCAACATATTAAGTTAAATAAAAGTGTGATCATAATGTCTCCAATTAAAATACCATTAAATAAACCACTTCCAGTAAACACTCTTATGAATAAAAATAGAAGACACAGATACAGACAAGTATTTGAATTGTTGACTCACCATAAGCCGTTACATTTATATTTATTTCCACAACTCGAGATAATTTACCAGCAGTCTTTGAAATTGACCTTGTGCTTGTTGAAGAATCTCAGGCATGCTCAAGTATGAAGCATAATCTCTTCCTGATAATGTCTTCACTCACTTTTCTTTAACTTTTAATCTAGTTTTACACATCTCTCAGTGTGCACCTTTTTGATAACATATGAAGTGCAAAGTTAGCCAATGAATAGCTGGAAGCCTTGACCAATGAATGTGGCAGGGAGGCGGGTCTTGAGTTCAAGTGCTCGGGTGCATTTAGGTGCATTCCATTTCCGTTCACAAGAGTATGTTCTGGAAACAACTAGCTATGCTTACCAGTCAAAGACAGGTTCTGAAGAAATAAACAAAAATAATATGTAAATATAAAGAAAAAACATTACCAGATCATGTCACTTGCAGAAATTCTCAGATAATTCTGTACTTATTGGATGTAGTGATAAAGGGGATGAGACTGAGTTGAGGAGTCAGGGGGAGAACTTTGTTTCTTGGTGCAAAGAGAATTGTCTGCATCTTAATATCAGCAAAACCAAAGAACTGGTTATGGATATAGAGGTGGTGCATTGATAAAAGTACTTGGGGGGGTCCACATCAATGACAGGTTTGACCGGTCTTGTAAAACAGAGGAACTGTATAAAAAAGGGCAGAGCAGGTGCTGTTTTCTTAGGAGACTATATTCCTTTAATGTGGGTAGTGACATCCTTAATACCTTCTACTGGTCTGTGATGGGCAATTTGATTTTTTATGCTGTGTTGTGCTGTGCTGGTAAAATAACTTCAAGAGAGGTCCACCAAATTAACAAAGGAAAGGCTCAGTTATAGGATGCACTCTGGACACCCTACAGATCCTAGCAAAGGAGTAAATTAAAACGAAACTGAGTGTCATTATGAACAATGCTGCACATCCTCTCTGTGACACACCAACACAGCAGACTTTCAGCGAATGAATCATTCTGCAAAATATGTCAAGAAACGCGACTGGGACTCCTTTATACCAACAGTCATTCTGGTGTGTGTTCAGGCCATAATGTCTATCTATCTATCTATCTAGCCTACTATACTAAAATGAGTATCTATCTATCTATCTATCTATCTATCTATCTATCTATCTATCTATCTATCTATCTATCTATTATACAGTGCCTTTCAAATCTATCTATCTAGCCTACTATACTAAAATGAGCATCTATCTAGCTATCTATCTAATAATAATACATTTTATTTATATACTGATCTAAAACACTATATTGTTGCTTTGAAATCTAATATCCATACTGTGTAGACAGTGATAAATCATTTTGAGGATATAAATATAACTGTAAAAGAGGTTAAAAACAAACTTTGTTTTAAAAAATGAGTGTTATAAAAATCAAATGTTAAAGAAAGTTATTTCCTTCCATTGTTACATTATTTCATCTCATTTACTACTATGACATACACTAATCCCAAACCACTTGTCACTATGTTTGTAAAACCTTCCTGCATACTACATTTCTCCTTAATCTTTCACGATTATTCACTTCACTACTGCCCACAACTGCCTTCATATCTTGCCCCCTTTTTGCTCTTGGAACCACCATATATAATTCCCACGTGCAAAGACTGGTTCAAGCAAATTCACTCCAGCCCTAGCCAGTGTCTGGCCATGAGAATTTTTTAGTGATATGGCAAACGCCAGTCTGACAGGGAACTGCCTGCACTGATGCATGAAAGGAAACTCAGGATTTGTTGGGGCCAAGTCTGTCTTCGGTATAAAGAAGTGACCCTGCACCAATCCTGTAAACACCTTAGTGATTAACAGGCGCTCCTGCTGCTCAGTAATAATCAAGAATTTCCCATTACTCAGCCCTTACTTCTCACTACCACACAACTTATTTTGAGGTGCAGCTGATGCAGAGGAAATCCTGATGGATTGAGCAAACATGATAATTGTCAATATCTACTTCCATCGTATCATGGATCGAATGAACTTTTATATATGTTCTCATATCACCCTCAGCATTGTCAGCAACTCCTCATTCAGCATCTGTATTTGTGAACACTCTTTCCGCCAACGTAGTCTCATCCACTTCTATACGACATCCAAAGATTTTACCCACTAAGATACACGAGGAGCACACACAGATACTTAACAGTTATAATAGATATTTTAATAAAAATACATGCGTTTTGAAAGTAAAGGGCATATGTCTGAATGACTTGACTTGTGGATTATGTGTCATGAGTAACATAAGATTTTTTCATGGAAGGTTTTGATATTATTTGCAGTTGCCCAGTGTTAGTCACTGTAGATTCCTATTATATTAGAAACTTTGTTATCATTGTACTAAGATTTTTTAGGTCATTGCTACTTACTACATGGGGTAAGTAACATTTAAAAAAATATTTAAAATAAAAAACATTTTTGGGTGGAGTATTCCTATAAAGGTCACTCCTTTTAATGGCCTTTTGAGTGTGGCATTAGGAGGTGAGCTGTTGGAAAGGCTCATCTGCTGGCCAGTAGGTGGATGTAAGGAACAATCCATATGTTTTTTGCATTTATAAGAACATTTTTTGATCATTTTAGCCCTCTAAGAGCCACACTGAGAAGGTTATAAATGACAAATTTCACACATAAGCATGTGGAGTATCACTTTAGACTCTTTGAATGTCAGTAATTATAAATATGTTATTTTTGATCTTTTACTAGGGACTCGTTGGACCCCTATAAGAGTGTGAAAAATGACAATGTTCTGTTAAAATTGAGAATATTTAGACTTTAAACGTTTAAATTGAAGCACACATTTTAATATTTCAAATATTTGACACTATTCTTGTTTATTATATACTTCTACCTCATGACGTAAATAATTATATTTCTTATGAACACCCTGAGTTACAGCATTTTATGCTAATTCAGACTGTTTTTGTTTGTTTGTTTTTAATAATATCATTAATTCTATTATATATTTAGACTTTTGTATTCATTGTTCCATGCTAGGATGATACAAAGAGGTGCTCCCACCAAACTGTACTGTACAGATATTACAGGCACGTAGAAAATAAAGTAAGTGAGAAGTAGGATTTTTCCCCCCAACAGTAGAATCTATGCAGATGTAAAATATCCCCCAGAAAAATATGAATGTAAAGTCGCAAGTAGACAAAAATGCTTCTGTGTCATTAGTGCTGAAAAGTCCTGACTGTTACAAATAGAGAGATTTTTTTTCTCACTAAGTGTGTGAATTTAACTGCTGAACATTCAGCTCATAACCAGGGGGAAATTCAATTTTAAATTGACTCTGAAAACTCACTTCCCTCCATAAGCATTTTTTCTCTATAAAAAAATGGTAAAAAAAATACCGTTAAGCATGTTTTTATTTTTTTCCCACCCAGCAGTTCTATGAAATGCACTATACAGTAACTTGAATCCAGTTGGAAAAGACCAAAAATAGTGAAAATGAACCTTAGTCTCAGGTCACAATTTTGGAGTTTTTCCCTGATAAGGTTTCCATATTTCTATAATTTTGTTTCTTAAAATATTTACATTTAATTAAGGGGTTTAAAACCCAGGGATTCTGAATCTGATCTTTTTTTGCTTCCAGAAAGTGTTATTGTACAGGTGAATATTTTTTACTGCTTTTCCTGAGACGCCATTTTGTTTATTATGGGCACTGCCTTTTAGTAGAGAAATTGTTACTTTGTTGCTAGGGAAACAACCCTGTAGTTATGATCTGTGACATCACAGGGTCATGGATATAAAGGTCATGAAGAGCACTTCCTATCATTCTGATCTTGTGGAAAAATAACAAAAGAATAGTGCGTGTTTACTTATGTGCTTCTTGTAAATGACTTCTGATCTACGTATTATAAGGGGTCAGGGATTTGGGATCCTAAAGGGGTCAGGGATCGTAAAGCCCTACAACAGATAGTGAAGACAGCTGAGAAGATCATCTATGTCTCTCTTCCTTCCATCATGGACATTTACACCAAATGCTGGATCCACAAAGCCACCGGCATTGTGAATGACCCAACACACCCTGCACATTCACTGTTTACACTTCTGCCATTGGGAAAAAGGTACCAAAGCATTCGGGCCCTTACCACCAGAATGTGTAACAGTTTTTTCCCCCAAGCAGTCAGATTCCTGAACACTCATGGACCGATCTGATATCTGATATATGTGTTCTGCTCTGCAATGTTGCACATGGTTACACATTTGTCTCACATGCACCTTGTTATATATTACGTGTCGTGGATTCTTCGTTGTCCTGTGTTCTATGTAGCACCATGGTCCTGGAGGAGTGTTGTTTCGTTTCACTGTATGCTGCACTACTGTATATGGATGAAATGATAATAAATACTCTTGAATCTTGAATCAACTGTACTTTAGGGTTTTTGATTTTTGGCTTGACGATGTTGTTAAATTGACTTCCTGGTTATGAATCTTTGCTTGTTTTTCTGGCCCCGGTCTTTTCTTATTACTATTATTTACAAATTCTGTGTCACCATCTTGGTGTCAGAACATAATAATAATAACAAATTTTATTTAAAAGTTTCTTTCAAAATTCTCAAGGACACTGTATATCAAAAAATATAAGAATACAACAAAACCATAAAAATAGAAATACTGTAGTTACCAGAAGCTAACAACGTGTAATGTTAAAAAGATGGGTTTTAAGTTTAGATTTAAAAACAGAGAGTGAGGTGCTCCAGAAGGCAGGATGTTCCACAGCCGTGGGCCTGCTATGCTAAAAGCTCTGTCACCCATAGTGCAGAACCCGTACTGTACGATGGGACATTTAGCAACATTAGGGCAATCTAGACGGGAACAGGCCATTCAGACCAACAAAGCTCACCAGTCCTATCGAAAAAAGCTTTGTCTAGTTTTAAAAGTCTTACTGTCTGCCACACTTATTGGTGGCTTATTCCATGTGTCTGTGGTTCTCTGTACAAAGAAAAACCAAATATTTGTTCAAAATTTACCTTTAACAAGTTTCCAACTGTGTCCCTGTGTTGATGAACTCATTTTAAAATGACAGTCTCGGTCCTCTGGACTAATTCCTTTCACAATTTTTAAACACTTCATTCAGGTCTCCTCTTAATCTTCTTTTGCTTAAACTGAAAAGGCTCAGCTCTTTTAATCTTTCCTCATAATTCAACCCCTTTCACCCTAGAATCGGCCTGGTTGCTCTTCTTTGAACCTTTTCTAGCGCTGCTATGTCCTTTTTGTAGCCTGAAGACCAAAATTGCACACAGGACTCCAGATGAGGCCTCACCAGTGTGTTATAAAGCTTGAGCAGAACCTCCTTGGACTTGACACATGGTGTCAGAAGACCATAGTGAACATCATGGAGTGTATGGTTTTAGTAAGGATAACAGACAAGGTGGGGACATATCATGAAGAGTTTGAAATGTGTGAGGACCCTTACTACTGAAGTTTGCACATATTGCTGTCTTTTCAGACTGTGATCAGAAACACCAAACAGAAGTGTGTTAGTGTAATCAAGTTGCGAGGTGGCTAAAGCATGAATAAGGGTCCCAGTTGTGGTACTGGAGAGAGAGGGACGTAACTTTGCAATTTATTTGAGGTGGAAAAAGCTTCCTTAGTGATATTACTGATATGTGGTTCACAAGAGAGTGTGAGATCAAGAATAACACCAAGATTTTTGACTTGTGTAAAAAAAGATGTACAAAACCTGGGCTTGTCAATGAAAGATTGCCCATTTTCCTTAAAACAACTGGGGATGAGATGATCATGGCGTCTGTTTTTTCAAAGTTTATTCTGATAAAATTATTGTCTAACCATTGTTTTACATCAACCAGACAGGGGTGGTATGGTTTTCGTGTATGTAGATAGACCTGAGTATCATCAGCATAGCAATGAAATTAAAACTTACTTACTGTCTTGTAATGGTGCCAAGGTGATACAAATAATTAAAATAGTAATAATAATAATAAAGAGTAAAGGGTCAAGAACTGATCCATTGAGGAACACCATGAGATAGATGGAACGCGTCTGATCTAAACCCACTGACAGTAACAAATTGCTGTTGGTTCATAAGGTATGATTTAAACCAGGTAAGAGCACTTCCAGTGAAGTTTAGTTCACGCTCAAGTCTAGATAGAAGAATACTGTATCTTGACGCACAGTGTCAATGACAGCACTGAAGTCTGGGAAATCACAAGTGTCAAGTGTTAACATTCCCCTTTTGGACTTCATTTGTGTTCAGGTTTTCTGTTTTTGACTTTTTCCCAGTCATTGATATTTTTATTGTAGTTAAGGTAACATAATTTTGGTGTTATTGTGAATATTTGTTTTGTTAAGGGTGTTCATCCTGTATAGCTGAAGCCATGTTGTTTATAACTACAACACCCAATGGCAGCCATGTGATCTCCAGCAACAGTATGCCTGACATTAGCATGCAAGATGGCAGTGTGGTTATGCAAGTCTATAAATATTGGATTCCTTTCTAAATCTCATTGTTCTTCTTTAGCATAGCAGAACCTATAATGTGTTTCCAGGAACCGTTGCTTTGTTCTTTTTTCTTCATTCTTCACTTTATGTATTGGTCTTTAGACAATCGATTTTTCTCTCCTACTCCCAGCATTCTGACTCAAGAACTTGCCTCAGGCATTATACGTGTTGTATGTTCAGACTGCCTACAATTCTTCCTTTGTACTTGGGTTGTCCATGTCTCCTGTAAAATTGAAAACCTACCTGTACTTGTTTTGATTACAAAGATCAAGACTCTGTCTTGATGAAAGTGAGTCATTTAAAGTTTGAAAAGTTTATAAATTGGATTTTTGAGAATGTTATGAGAGAATACTACAATTTCTTCTGCAGTGTGTTTATACTGGAAAGAGAGGGACTGTCCCAGTTAAAATCAGATCATAACTACAGCAATTTACGTACTTTTTACACTAGATATTACAGGTGACAACAGACGATATTTCAAAAGTTGCTTGGGGACATTACATCTGCTACTTCAAATGAAAACATGCATCCCAAAACTCCATTATTTTAGCCTGGGAATGCTTTTGACACTTTCATTTTAAATTCTTGAAATCAATTCACTAAAGTCAACCACTGTCCTGTAATCCACCCTCAGTCCATGTCTAAGCATTCATTTACTCTAAATTCCTCCTTTCAGTTGTCGTCTCCTGTAAGGAAATGTGATTTTATTTGTGCGCTTTAAAGTGTTATGAAGGATTATCTTCTTATATAATACGCTACCGTGGCTGTCCATTTGTCTGTCCAGGATTTTAAATCACTTGTAGCTCACAAGCCGTTTGACCTATCAACCTGAAATTTGGTATTCATACAATACGTGACATCTACTATCCACTTTCAGGGTGATGATTGACCTCCAAGGTTATTCCTCTTTTTATTTTTATTTTATTGTAGAATCTACTATCAGCAGCGGCCAGCAGGGCGGCCATGTAGCGCATGTGTACAGGTGCCATTCTCTTCCCTACCACCTTTGCCGTCACTTCCCCTACCTCTTCATATCTTAAATCATTCTTGAGGCAGATTGAAGACTTAAGTGCCAGCTTAAGAGAAAAAATAAAGAAAAAGTACTAAGTAACTGCAACACAAACACTGACTTAATCAGTTTTAATCACGAAAAGATGCAGCACTTGAACTTCTGTTCTCTGTAAAAGTTAACTAACCACATAGAACTGGAAATGTGTCAAGCAGACACATAGTATTAGAACTTAAAACTAGAAAAAAAAATATAAAATTATCTCTGAAAAATAGGTATGTCTTGCAAGATGACAAGTCACACGCTTAAATGGTAAAATGGTCTGGACTTTCCACAGGCGTAAAAATGAAGCCCTTCACATTTGCACACCTCTTGAACATGTATTGATAGGGTATGTCAAAATGACATTGGACCGAGAGGGGCTAAGAGTGTTTGCCTTGGCCCTGATAAGCTTTTAAAAGTTACCCAGAAGAAAGAGAAAGAGAAAGTATGAGAAGGAAGAAGAACACAGTCACCAAGAAGACCCATTGCTGTGAGACACAGCAATATAATCTTAAGAGACTAAACGGCACACACATTGGGTGTGTTGGCCAGCATTGTCTATCACAGCTCCTGAGATATCCAGGTTGTATTGTTTATTTGCCACATCCATTTTCTTTTTCCTTTGCTTTTGACACATTAATAATATTTAAGAATATTAAAGTTTAGAATGACTGAACAAAAGTTTACTACCGATTCCCCTTGCTTGTAATTGGTATTTGCTCTGTCCTGCCGCCTGGAGTATAAATGAGAGAAAGAGAAGAGTCCTCTAATTTGCAAAGTAAATGGCACAGTAGCCATCAATTCTTAGTGAAGTAGGACCCGCAGACCCAACTGTAAGTGCATGGCGTTTGCAGGCCAGGTGGGTGCAAGTATATGAGAACAAGAACTGGGGTGGAGGAAACTTGTGGTGGGCCTACATAACAAAGAATCTAGGCATGGGAATAAAAGAATTTATGTTGGAGAATAGTGTCACCCCAAAATCCTTACATGATCAAACATCACCATTTTTCAAAATTATGTATTATTTCTGTGTGTATATTTAATCAAGTTTGCAATACACTCTTTACATTTAGCCAAAAAGTTACTTTATATATATTTATATTTTTTTTAAATTTTGGAAGTATAGGTGGAGGCGGCATGGTGGCACGGTGGGCAGCACTGCTGCCTCGCAGTTAGGAGACCCAGGTTCGTTTCCCAGGTCCTCCCTGCGTGGAGTTTGCATGTTCTTCACTTGTCTGCATGAGTTTCCTCCCACAGACCAAAGACATGCAGGTTAGGAGCATTGGTGATTCTAAATTGTCCCTAGGGTGTGGTTGGTGTGTGGGTGTGTGCGCCCTGCGGTGGGCTGGCACCATGCCCGGGGTTTGTTTCCTGCCTTTCGCCCTGTGCTGTCTGGGATAGGCTCCAGCAGACCCTATAGTTGAATTATATAGCAGGTTGGATAATGGATGGATGGATGAAAGTATAGGTGGATCAGGCTTATTCTTTCAAAGCTTATATTTTCATTTGTGTGAACCCAGTTAATGTAGAACATTTACCAAATTGTTGTGTGGAGAGGTTGATGTAATTATAACACACTTATCATGTTTGACAAAAATAATACATAAGGGACCCTGATGGGAATAATAATAAAATTTCATTGTATTTCAGTGCTATTTCTTTAACTTCTGTGAGCTCCACTGGACTTATATAATGTATATTATCGTTTCTTTTTCAGGTTATATTGTCCCCATCCATAGTTTTTTTTTTACCATTTTTAGTTGTTAATATTTTCATAAAATCACACTATTTCAGCTTGTTCTCCATTTCTACCGACTCACAAAACTCAACTCCTTCTGAGTTTTCAGTTAATTTAATCACTCACTGGCCCTAGGCTTTACTTCTTAATACTTGAAATGGTTGAGAAGTCAAATTATAAAAGAGTCAGCCAATAAATTTATTGTTTTCTGTTAGAAGACTTAGAATGATTTAATACATTTTTATATGTTTATTGTAGTCGTTTTCATTTTATCTGAGTAGCTTTTCCAAAATATGTATTTCTTTTACTCATTACTGAATGCATACACCATGTTTTACTGCTTTACATTAAGCAGGCTTGTAGCATTTTTGAGAAAAAAAAAAAGATATTGTGGACCACCAAGGCGGGCACCGCCACCCCAACCCGACACAGACAGGCGTAGGACACCAATTCAAGGCACACATATTTTATTTTTAATTTTTTTCTCATGGTAAACACCCATTTCCCACAAACCCAGCACAGTCTCACAAGCACAAACACAACCCAAATTTCTCTCCATCTTCTTTCTCTTTTCTCCTCCACTCCTGCGGCCAAGCTTCATCTCTCTCCTCCTGACTCCGGCTCTCCGAGTAGTGGTTGCTGGCTCCTTTTATGAGGCATCCGGAAGTGCTCCAGGTGCTTGTTGTTTCGTTTCCGGCAGCACTTCCGAGTGTGGTGGAGGAACTGCTCATAAGGGCTCAGCAGCAGCTGCAGCACCCCCTGGTGGTGCACACAGATCCCAACAGGGCTGTATCAAACTCCAACTCTTATGGAGTCCTGTGGGAGTCCAAGGCACCACTGCAACCCAGAGGGGCTGCCACCTAGCACTTCAGGGGAGGTAATGCTCTGGACACGCTCCCTCCCCTAGTCCTTGCATGATAACGTGCAGTGAATTCACTTGACTTGAGCATTCCTAGTTTTCCTCCTCTTTCTCTGTACGTTTATCATTCGTTGGCTCAGAGGTTGATGTGCTTGCTGCTTCCTGAGCAGCTCTTCTTTTTTCCACCCTAGCTGCCTGCTTCTTCTCTTCTTTCGTCGTCATCTTTTCGCGTTAAAACTGATTAAGTTAGTTTTTGAGTTGCAATTACTTGCACGTTTTCTTTAATTTTTCACTTAAGCCGGCACTTAAGTTTTCAATCTGCCTCAAGAATGATTAGCGAAGGTGGTAGGGATGAGAACTGCACCCGTACGTATGCGCCACATGGCCGCCCTGACGCGCGCTGCCAAGAGTTGATTCTACAATAAAATAAAATAAAAAGAGTAATAAAAATTATCACCGAAGCGGATAGTAGACTTCACATAGTATACTGTATGTGTACCAAATTTCAAGTCAATAGGTGAAACGGTTTGCGAGCTACAGGTGATATAAAATCCTGGACAGACAAACGAACAGCCACGGTAGCTTATTATATAAGAAGATATATATTCGTTTTATCTAAAAATACAAGAGGTTTGTAATATACTGGCTTTACTGTCACTTGTTCTTATTTCTTTTCCAAGCATTTTACTGACCCTGATTTAAACAGGTAGTATGCTGGTCCAGTGTTTCCACTTCACAGTGCTTGAGCTCCAGTTCTGCGGGTCACCCGTCACAGTTAAGTTGTCATGTTAGGTTCAACATGGAGTCTAAACTGGATCCATAGAAGTGAATGTGTATGTGTCTTACAATGGACTGGCATTACAGTAAATCTACAGGGGTTTCCTGTTCTTCTCTCACTCCCTCTGGGTTTCAGGTGTGGATGGGTTATTGCTCAGGGCTAGTATGGTATTTAATATGACACATCCTCATGGTGCTGCTTTATTTCACAGCGGACATGTCATTTGTTGGACATTTGAATTTTTGTTTGACATTTTGAAAGTTTTTTTTTTGTGGTTAAGATACTGAGATTCTGAAGTTCAAAGGCAAACCATGCTATTGGTCACTCTAAAGTGGTCTAATATGAACGAGGATGTGTGGCGTGTATGCACACTCTTAAAAATAAAGGTGCCAGAGTCATTTTTCAGAGCGATGCCATCTTGGAACCATTTTTTGGTTGAGAAAAGACCCATCAGTAACAACCTGCATTTATCTAGATCCTTAACAGGTTCCATATGGTAAATAATTGTGCATAGATGGTAACAGATTTGTGAAATACCAATAAGTCACAATTTGAAATAACACATCCCAAGTCCAGGTATCTTTAATGTATTAGTGTCCTACCATACATTATAAAGATTTCATTTAAGAAAGTTTTTCAAAGCACAAAGAACCAACTTCATATGCATAGAACCCTTTCAAGAATGGAATGTTGCTTTGTCAAGCAATGGCCCTATGATGAACCACACAACCCAGTGAAGAACCATAATATCCTATTAAGAGTGTACTGTATGTGCCCTATCAATCTGCAACCTTTCAGGAGGTAAATTATGAATCATTCTTTGTCTCAAGTAAGTCTGGTCTCTTCTACTGTTCTTGTTTTTCAAGGACATGGTATTAAAAGCACAGCTGATGTTTACAGAGTATCCCGCTGGAGTTTGCATCTCTGTTGCTTGTAGATGATATTGTCCTGTTGGCCTGATCAGACAGATCTCTGGTGCACACTAGAATGGTACACACATGAGTGTAATGCAGCGGACATTTTAATTAGCACCTCTAGATCTGAGGTCATGGTTCATTCCTGGAAAATGTCCATTTGTCCTCTGCTGGTAAGAGATGAACAGCCAACCCAAATGGAGACGTTTAAAGTCTTTTTTATAAGTGAAAACAGAGGTGATTATTGGATCAATCACCAAGTCGGTGCAATGGGAATAGTACTACAAACATTGTGCTGGACTGTGGCGGTGGTGAAGTGGGAGCAAAGAACACATACACAGAGACTGCTGCAGGACTCCCTACTACAGGAAAGAACCCTGGAAGGAGAATTATATAGACAACTAAAAATCATTTAAATTTGATTTATTGTATCACAATTCTATACTGATGCGATAGCCTACAAACAGATTTGCCTCATAATATTATACAATACCATACAATACAATTTATTTTTATATAGCCCAAAATCACACAAGGAGTGCCGCAATGGGCTTTAACAGGGCCTGCCTTTTAACAGGCCCCTAGCCTTGACTCTCTAAGAAGACAAGAAAATACTCCCAAACAAGCCCTAGTAGGGAAAAAATAGAAGAAACCTCAGAAAAGGCAGTTCAAAGAGAGACCCCTTTCCAGGTAGGATGGGCATGCAGTGGGTGTCCAAAAAAAAGGGGGTCAATAAAATACAATACAAAACACAGAACAGAACACAAGTAATCCTGCATACAATACAACAGTGCAATGGGACTATTACAAGTACAGAGTAGAATTCAACAGTAGATGATTTTACATAATACGATTTGAATACAATGCAAATTATGAATTTGAATAAAAGACAACTAACAAGAAAGAGTTTCAGATTTATAGATTCAAATGATCATTGCTGTCTAGTGCGCCGAGTAGAATCAAATTCTTACTTCCATGTATATTTGAACAAGCAACATATCGCCACTTTCCAGTGCTGGGCTTTGTTTTATACTTTTTAAGCCTTTTCTTTGGCCTCTAAAAGTAACAAAGGTATTGTTGTAGAGGTTTTAGGCATCAATGAATTAAGCAGTCTGATTGTTTTATTGATTATGAAAATTTTAGAAATTTGTCTACCTAATGCACCACTTTTTTATTATGGGCATTTATGATACAGTTGCCAGGCTATTGCTAGGCCGGATGATTGGGAGTGTGCAATGTCATTATCACCACAATATAAAAGTCAGTGTCATACACTTCCTAAATATTCAAGATTGTGGATATAAATCAAAGCAGGCAAAAAAAAAACCCTTGTGTTATTATTGTACAGATATCTCTTTATTCTGAGTCTTTTCTGCTATTCTTTAAGTTACATGTTGCATTTTGGCTAAGGAAACATAAAATATTCTGGTTATTGACCCTCCTGTTTCGTTTCTTGTTGTATGAGTTTGTCTCATATTGTAGCCTTTTTTATTTAATTCCTGCTCTCCCAGGTATAACCTTGGCTTGCTATTACAATCATGATCTATCTTCTGATTCCATCTTACTTTAAACTTCTGTCCTCCTGTACTGCTGGAGGGCACAGGGACATGATCAAGGAGCACGTTTGGTACATGGATCAGGGGAAAGTGAAAACATGCAAAGGCAGGAATATAGTCAGATTTGGCAAAAAATGTTTGAATGTTCATTAAGGCAGAACAGTGAGAAGATGGTGATGAATAGATCCTAACCGAAATAAATGTTGTCACATGTGCGCATAGGGAATCATTTAATTGCTCTGGTGGCAGCATTTCTCTGCTGCTTCAGGGGTTGGCACACTATTGGTTACGATAACACTCTTTTTTTCTCTTCCTCTGCAGACCTGAAGACTGACTGCTTTTCCACCACTGATGTCAATTCCGGTGTTCCTTTACCTGGATCCACCTCTTCAGGCTGAAGTGGTTTTAACCAGAATCGTAATCATATCCAGACTTCCATCTGAAAAGACACAACTTAACATCCTTCCCATGTTTTATTGCTCTGTTTTTGAGATTATACGGAGTTTGCCTATGGTTGTCCTAAACCTTCTCACTGTGTTCACTTTGTTACTACAATGTATAAGTTAATAAAAAATACAGATTTGAAACACATAAGGAATGCTATTCTGGAAAGCGCATGCCCTTTAGCTATGTCCATGTCCACACTGCTATGTTATCATTTTAAAATGGCATTTTTAAATAAAAATGATCTCTGTTCACACTAGCGTTTTCACATTGTCTACAACTGAGGTAAAAGAAGTCAAAATTTAGAAAATGGTTTGGAAAGCATGGTATATTCTACCTAATGTGCCATTTTTTTATTATGGGCGCCACCACTGTTTGCCCTTTATGATACAGTTGTCCGGCTATTGCTAGGCAATATTGATTCGGAGTATGCGATGTGTGATATCATTACCACCACAATATAAAAGTCAGTGTCATACACTTACTAAATATTCAGCATGGTATATTTTGTGTTTACTATTAGACTGATGCCTTTATCCAGGTGACTAATAACATTTGAGATACAATCAGTTACATTTCTTTTGTTTTGCTATTTGTAGCAGAGGCAGGTGAAGTGACTTGCTCATGGTCAAACACTGGTGTCAGTAGTGGGATCTGAACTCATAAAATGTGACACACTGCCTGCCTTTTCTTCCAGAATGAGTATGACCTAACTGGTTAACAGCAATAAAAATAGAACAACCAATAGCATTATTCAGAAGTAAGGAGTGTTTTATCACTATTGTCCATGGGTTTCACTATATTACTTTGAACACAATGCAAATACTTTAAAATTGCAACAAAAATGTCAAGACAGTACTTGGAAGATCTGAGCCTATTTTGTGACTTTTCTTAGATCTTTGTTGAAACTCAAGAGGAGACTCTTGTGAGAATACTGGGGTGTTTTTTCTCGGGAGAGAATTCTATGAAGCGTGAGACAGAAGACAATGTCTCCATTTCATTTTTTTCTGATCTCATCGTTGTCGAGGAGAAACCATAAAGATATTAAGGAGATCTCTTTTTAGACTTTTCATTCTTACGGAATGGCATCCTTATGGTTTGCAGTCCAGTGCCTAATCCAACGCACACAGCATTCTTCCTTATGACTATTCAGCCATTTATTGCACACAACTGCTTCAGCATAATGTTTCCCCTGAAGTTACAGAGCTATGGGTTGAAGAAGTGCATCGAATGATTAACAACTGGCATTACTGATTTATATGGTTAGTCCCATCAAAAATGCACTGAGGTGTTATAAAATTGATATTCCAGCCGAATTGTCTGCAGTATGGAACTGTCTTTCCATGATGTGCAATCACAGTCATTTGCAGCTGCTGAGGGAAAGCAGAGGAATAGTGTGATGACAGGTGAGGATCTGAATTGCTGGCTATCTACAAAAGAAAGGGAAATAACTTGGCCTGAAATGAGCTTTATTGTGCCACAAAGGTAACCACTGCGTTTGCTGAATTAAGAAAATTTTAGAAGGTGGAATTTATATATAGGTTTCTTTTGTTGTGTAAAGTTTTGATGCTGAATTTGAAGCCTTTCTGATCATTCATCAGTTACGAGATGAAACGAGAAGCCTCTTTCAAGGTACACTGTCACATTATCATTTGTTTATTCCTTTTAATATAGCTTTTAGATGTGTGTGTTCAGTATAACTATAAAATAAGTAGTTTATTTTTCTACAGCTTCTTGTGGGTACTGCTATTAAAACACTTCTGATTTCCGTACATTAAGAAATAACAGCAATACTATTGGATTGAGTGGGTTTAAAAATGGATAGTGTGAGCCAATAGGGAGTGTACCGCCACCCTAACCCAGACACAGACAGGCAAGAGACAAGATTTTCCACACTCCACACATTTATTTCCAGTTTTTGCCACAATACCAGTAAGCATAATGCAACACCAATAACACCACTCAGACCCTTCTGCCGCCAGTCCTTCTCCCTCCACTCCTCTTCAGACTTTATCCTCTCCTCCTGACTTATGGAGTGAGGCGGCTCCTTTTTATAAGGCACCCGGATGGACTCCAGGTGCCTAACGAGCATCATCTGGCCACACTTCTGGGTGTGGTGGAAGCGTGACCAAAAAGGTCCATGCGCCCCCTGGTAGTGACCACGGGTTCCAACAGGGTTGAGCCTCCATGCTCATAACCCGTGGCCCCACTGAAAACCAAGGGGACTGCCCTCTATTGGCCCAGGGGAGAAACTGTCCCGACAATCCTCTTTTCCCTGGTCCTTCCACACTTTGGGCGTCCTGGCTGGGCAAGGGCCTGGCTATCTGCCACAATAGCTAGATAGATAATAACAATAATAGTAATAATTATTAGGTGAGCACTGTCTGTATGGAAATTCCATATTCTTTTCATGTCAAAGTGGGTTTTTCTCTGTATATTCCAGTTTTTTTCCATCTTCCCAAATAAAGTGTTGTTGGGTTGAATGATAATTCTTTATTGTACCCATGTGAGTATGTGGGTGAAATGGGCTATGAACTGACAAGGTTTTCCATATTTACTGCATGTCATGTGCTCTATAAAACGGGGAATGGGATTAAGGGTATTGAGGGAACATATGCAGAGTTAGTGGGATGGCCTATCATAACAGATTTTCTAAATTACTAAAATTATAATGAAACAAATAAGATAAATCCATCCTGCCCTAAGCAACTCTCTGTTGCACGTCACCTATCCTTAAAACAGCAGACCTGTCATTGTGGGACAACACCCATTAATAATTTTGTCTGGCACCTCCTCACTCACCAGTACGAGAAAACCTCCACATATGATATACCATTTGACTCATCTTGATGTCCAGTTATGCAAGATGTTGAGGTTTTTGGGACTTCCCCCTCTTTGTATCCCTCTATATCAGGGGTTCTCAATGTCGGTCCTGGGGGACCCCCTGTCGCTGCAGGTTTTTGTTCCAACCAGCTTCTGTTTTTAATTGAACTCCTGGGCTAATTAAGTGAACTGATATTTCCCAAGTTCTGTGTTTAGGCAATAATATATTAATTAGAAAACTAAGTTTACTAAAAAAAATATATATATATAAGTGTACCAAGTAGTTATATAGGAATAATGTATTTTTTTTTCTTTTTAACAGTATTTTCATCTTGATTTTCATTTTACTTATCTAGGTGTTGTAATTGTTTAATTAATCCATTATTCATTAATTAGTGGGTCTGACTCTAAAGTAACTGCAGCCTTTGATTATTCAGTGTTGTTTGCCTGGGTGTCTGATCTGCTCGTTTTAAGTTGTCATTATTAAGATACAATGAAGGGGAAAAACTGCACAGAGAAAGGACAAAATATAATGAAATCAACAAAAGAAAGTTAAGCATTTAAATCTATAGCAAAAGCAGAAATATTTATAAATGTCATATAAATGTAAAATTCATGTTGCTGTGCTTTTCTGAATGTCAAATAAAAGAAAAAAAATACCAGCTAATTAAATGAGATCAGTGCTATCAGGTGTTGTCACTGATTAGGAATCTGGTTGGAACAAAAACCTGCAGCTACAGGAGGTCCCCAGGACCGAGTTTGAGAAACACTGCTCTAGACCCTACAGACCCTAATTTTTAGGCCATCTTTGGGCCGTATTTGTACAGGAAATTACACTCTTATAATAAAAAAATAAATCAATTAGTGACTTTTAGCAAAAATGATCAGAAGGACTTAAAGTTGTGCAAGTCACATCAGCCAGCCCTGGGAGTTTAGGTCCTAATGGGATACGGAGGTCAAAGTTACCCTTTTTCAGAAAACTTAAAAAAAAATGGGGATCAGTAATATAGGCATATAGAGTATCATTTTATGTTATTTTAAGATTGATGATCATGAATATAATATTTTTCTTTTGTGACTCTCAGATCCACCTTCAGAATGTTAAAAAATACAAATTTCTAACATAAGCATGGGGAGTATCATTTTAGACTATTTGAAGGTCAGTGATTATGAATATGATGTTATTTTTGATTTTTGATCCTCTACCTCTCTATAGACCTCTACTAATGGGTGAAAAATGTAAAATTTTGATTACAATGTTAGCCTTTATGGTTGCAATGAGAAGTCAAGTAAATAACACCTTTTATTGGCTAAATAAAAAGAAACTAAAAAAAACTTATTAGTTAGCCAATAAAAGGTATCATTTTGCTTAACTTCTCATTGATACAATTGGGAATATCTAGGCTTTAAACCGTTAAACTGAAAAACACGTTTTAATATTTTAATTATTTGTTGCATCTGTTCCTGTTTATTATTCTTTTTGTATTTGTTATAACTGCCTGATTTTGGTGTCTCTTTTTGGGATTGTAATTAATTAATTTTTTTTTTTGTTTTCTAAAGTTTCATTGATTTGTAATTTAATTTTTTAATTTTAAAATTTTATAAAATTTTAATTTTTATTTACAGCATTTATGCAAAGTGAGCGGCATGTCACGTGATCCCAAGTTGTGCATCAGGTGACTGCGATCATTGTGGTTAATGACATAACTGGATTACCGGTATGAATATGTTGGTGTTTCCAATTGTAAACGCTCCTCAGTTGAATAACATTAACAAACAAAATTGTTTAGTGATAGTTAGGTTCTTCTTAAGTGGGCCAAGTGCTAGGTATGTTTTACGTTATTGAATTCCTTTAGGCCTTTAACTTCGATTATTGGTTTGCCACTGAGGTTTGGTTGCCTGTGCTCTCTTTTTGGTCTCCCAGTTTTCTGACTTTAGCCTGATACTTGACAGTGATTTCTGTTTTATGTTTACATCTCTCAGTTTTTTTATCTTCTCACAATAATCTCTGAAGGCTCTGTCACATTAAAAGATTTAAAAAATATAAAAAGCAAAGAAATAAAAAAGGCGTTTATTTTTATTGAAAGGTGCTGGCAGCATACTGTAGTGGAGGTGACTGTGAGGTGGGCTGGTGATGAACTGCCCGTCGATGACCCCATACATTCTCAATAGCTAGTCTCCTTGTACCGTTACGCACATAGCAGGAAGTTGTCTCTTGTCAGTACATCAGACGTGTTGACGGCGGGTGCCTTCCTGCTATGATAGTGTGGACAGTGCTGTGCAGAAGAGCTCATCTTAATCTTTTGTGTTCACCCTTCAAGAATGTCTCTGAAACACAAATCTGATGCAAGTGCTGGTGATACAGTAAAGAAGAGAAAAACCATCACCATTGAAAATATAGTAGAAATAATAAAAAGGTCAGAGAGAGGTGAAACTTATTCATTCATTGGCAGAGCACTTGGTTACAGTTGGTCAACAATAGCATTTATTAAATTTATGTACCTGTTCCGACTTACATACAAATTCAACTTAAGTACAAACCTACAGTCCCTATCTCGTACGTAACCCAGGGACTGCCTGTGTTACACCGTCTCAGTAGGAAAAGCCCTAACTCGGGGAAAAAGACACAGAAAGTGAGAGAAAGAAAGACAGAGAGGAAGGTCTGAATCTGTGTCATTGTTGTTGAACTGTTGGAAGAATATTATTAGTTTATTACTTACTAGCCATGGTACCTGTTGAAGACAGGTAACAGAATAATTTAAAAATATTTACTGTCTCTTGGCCTATGTGTGCCTTCAGTTCCTTTCCTTAATAGCCACGTGTGTCTGAACCTCTGTTCCTCGGCGCTCCCTGTTTTGAGTGTGTTCTCGTAAAGCCTGCTTCCTAGACTCTACCAATATTTTCGAGGTGCCTTTCTTGCTCCTGGTTCAGTTTTATACTTTTCATTTTTGCAAGCAACTCTTTTAGGGTTTCATGCTCATACTTGCACTTTCTTCACATCACTAAAGCCAAACTGACCCATCACACCAAAGCTAAACAAACCAATCACATTGCTCTTAGGGACTAGATATATGGCATTAATCCTTTATCCATATATTTTATTTTGTACTTTAATAAATAAGTATTTAAATATTAGTTCGTCTAGATTCTTACATTTTTCTGGTCTGAGAGGTTTGGATGGGGGCATCAACTTATAGGTTTCATTAAAGAACTAAGCAAGGCTGGGGATATTAAATACAGGCAAACCAAGCCTGTTAACGTCTCAATAACAGGCTCCAGGACCAGAGATCTGGAACTGAAGGTGGACCTCTACGATCCTAAATTCAGGCATATGCTGTAAGATTTTTACAAATTGTGGTCAAGCGACCATTCACTCTACACATTAAAGTCACCAGTCGGTCCGACTGATATGCCACAATGTGGGTATTCAGACTATATATGTACATGGTGCTGACAGACAGTTTTACCCATTGACATTTTGCAATAAAGCTTTACCCATTCAAAAAAAAATAAAAAAATACGGCCACAGGCTTCTCATAATGTCAATAAATAAAAGAGCTGCATTGCTGATTCATGCCCCACTGTGCTCTGAAACAATGAAGAAAAAAACAGCATAACTGGACACATAGATGGTGGGGAAGACATGGACAACAGAGCCTGTCTATTTTATAAATAGAATTGGCAGTACGTAATCTGTGTAATTTACCATTACATGTGTTTATTTTGGGCTCTTCCAGTAAACGTTTCGTAAGATACTTTTGTCATTGGCCATTTAGCTATATGATAGTCGTTTTTTAAAAATCAAAAACGTGAAAATGAGCATGATAACAGCAAGACTTTCTCCAGGTCCTGTTGGGTCACAGTACAAGACACGTCATATACTGTAGGTGTGAGTTTTGCTGGCAGAAGTTGGTTAACCTGGCCTCCATGCTTTCTGTCCACACAATGCATTCTTTCTGTGCCATATTTATTGTTATTATTGTTGCCATGCATACGTTCACTGTGGTTGAAACCCAATCATTTTGGAAAATCTGGTGGCAACATCAGAATATCAGTTCATGAGGTGAGAAAGCCGACTGAAATCAATGACATGACAGAAATTTTGTCTGACTGTAGAAGACCCCAATCGTAAGATGCAGTTGAGCATTGCAATAGCCTGTCATACTGCATGTCAAATGACAGCCGATGAAACTGAAATTCTGACCGACTCAGTCAGCAACCTGCAAGTCTGCCTTAACCCTCAATGGGTCCTTGTTAGAAAGTTACGTTCCAGGTCCTTGGAGTTCAAATTGCACCCCTATTCGTTGGTATATATAATTCAATGATACCAAGCTCAAATTCAATGAACTAAAGTTAAGATGCATTTATTAGGTAAGTGCATGATGCATACACAGCTTATGCAGTGAAATAGTGCAGTTAATGGGGTTGCGGCAGTGGGGGGGGGGGGGGGTTAGCGGAGGGGACTGGTCATATAATGCACATTCCGTCTAGCCGACCCCTTCACTGCCGCGATGTAAGTGCCATTTTAATTCCAATGTTCTAATAAGATTGTAAAATATATACTATCACACCTTTTAGATGCAAACGTTTAGGATTTCTGCAAATGACATGTCTAAAGTTATATGCATTTGTCACAAAGTACATTTGATTTATTGACAGAATGTGCTGGACAAGCAGGCCTAGAGCACTTATCACAGAATTTGCGTGTCTTCCTGTCAAACTCACGCGGGCACAGGTGACAACGTCCCTGTGTCTTCTTCATTTTAGCTGGTCTCTCAGTTCCTGCTTCTAGTTCTCCAGAGTCCAGCTCTAGAAGTTGGATTGCATCCATGATCGGTCTTCTGAGCTGAGCTGCATTGTCCAAACGTCTTTTAATCAGTGGCTCGACAAGAGACTCCCCGAGACTCACGATGAACTGGCGACGATGTATCGCTTTGGATGACTTGTTCCAATCAGGGTTATTGCACATCCAGATCACGAAACTGGCAATGGCAGCTGTGTCAAGCATGTTGAAGAACAGGACCATTGGCCACCTGTTGATTTTTTCATTTGCAAGAGTAGATGCAGGCCAAATGATCCATGTTATCTACGCCGCTCTTAGTAGCATTATAATGAAGGATGATCTCTGGTTTTTGTTTCAGACCATCAACAGCCTTGTCGTGATGCATTGTCGACAAAAGGATGACCGACTTTCCTTTTTTGGGGACATATGATACCAAAGTTTTGTTGCCATCAAATGCAAAGATCGAAGAAAATTCGTCTCTGTTTTTTGCTATCATGCTCACAGGAATGTCTTGTTTATTCTTGCGCATCGTTCCTACATAGGTCATACCCTGTGTAAGCAATTCTTCTGTCAGTGCAACGCTTGTAAACAGGTTATCTCCCACTACATTACGACCACTTTTGTACCAAGGTGATACCATTGCTTTCACAACACGTGCACCCTGATCATGATCTCTGACTTCATTCGGTTGCCACCCAAGATAGACCTCTGCATTTAGTGGATAAGATGTGGCACTGTCACAGCACCACCACACCTTTATCCCATATTTGGCAGGCTTACTGGGAATGTACTGCCTAAATGGACATCGTCCTCTGAATGGGACTAGTTGTTTGTCTACCGTTATGTCTGTTCCTGGAATATAGTATTTTCGTAATGTGGCAACAAACATTGTACAAACATCATTGTAGGTGGGTGATAGATTATGTCTAAGGTCACCTCCTCTGTTCAACGACGGTCGTTTATTTGAACCAGTCATCCTCCCAGCGTGAACGACTGTGGAACCGTCTGGGTAAAGTTGAAAGAACTGCATTGTAGGTCAGTGATAGATTATGTATAAGGCCACCGCCTCTGTTCAACGACGGTCGTTCATTTGAATCAGTTGTCCTCCCAATCCACCTACAATGCAGTTCTTTTAACTTTGCCAACCAATCAGAATTGGTTAGAATTGAGAAAGCACTCTGGATGGAAACAAAGTCCAGCATAACTCTTTTTTAGGATAACCATGACCTGGATAGCTGAGAATCTCCACAGACTTCTGTCAAAAATTAAGTTTTTTTGGGGGTGCATATTGCACCCCCGATGAAAATATGCCAGCGATAATTGACGTTAACACTTTTTCTATCATTTTATGCATGACCGTATGAAAAACTAGTGCACTTACAATGTCCTAGAGGATAACTGCTGAAATTTTAATAATAACATGGTAGTAGCCATAGAAATGGCCAGGGGGTGCAGAACGCACCCCAAGGAACCATTGAGGGTTAAAGTGGTGTCAAAATCACACAGTGTATGCCTGGCTTGCCTCCATATCTCTCACACTGTAGCCTGGGAAAGAGAGATGGATGCCCTACACCAGTGTTTCTCAACCTTTTTTGTAACCAAAAACATCCCAAGGCACACCACTATATTACTCACTACAAGCACTTTAAATGTCATACACGTGCTCAACTGTCTGAAGGGACGAGACTACCGGAGAAGCTGGCAAAAAAGCAGCTCCTAGATCAGCGTTCACAGACACAACACTTAGTGAGCACTTTGGTGGCATCTCCCAGCTGCTTCGTCCCTTTGCCTATCCCTTTCTGCCACAGAGGCAACTCGAATGCCCACTATTCACCATCCCTGTGAGGCACCCAGGCAGGTAGATTCTAATAGCCAGAAGATGTGTCCCAGGTGTTTTTAGTGCTGTGCCTGTAACATAGCAATTGTGGAGCTGCTTTTATGCCAGCATCTCCGGGTTCTCAGACATGTCTCAACCACCTATGGACCGTGTCCCTCTCAGACTCAGACACAGGTGTGCTACACTATTATTTTCAATGGGACATCTGGGTAGTTCTCCAGGCACACCATTGTACCGCGACACACTGATTGAAAGGCACTACCCTAGAGTATTCAAAGACAGACAAAAACGAACATTCAATTTCAGTCTTTGAAGTCTTTACATTATTCAGAGTATTGCTAATTTTGATAGTGCTAGCTGTTTTTTTTTTTTTTGCGTTTTTTTGACCCTAGACTAAAATACATACATAAATAAATAAATAAAATAACATGCATGTTTGTAGAAGGGAAAGGAAATCCTGATATAGGAAAGAAATCCATTTAAAAAAGAGATGAAGCCAGAATTTAAACCAGTGTCCCTACAGTCCCACATGTGAATTTCTATATTGTAAGCTGTCTGTGTGTATTTTTTTACTATTGAATTTACAAAAATTCTATCCAGTTAACCTAACATGTAAATCTTTGGGAGGAGAATGACATTAGGAAACAGGTTGGAAACACACTTCAAAGAGAGAAGAAGTCTACAATCGAAGTGTTATCTCTGCAGCCATCAGGCAGCATTAACCAACTTGCCGCTTATATAAATGTCAACACTTGTCCATAATGCTAACTCCAGGTGATACCACTAACTGCTTGTTTGCACCAGATGGGACTTCAGTGCTTATGCAGATAAAATGAACAAGTGGCATCATAAGATAAAAAAATAAATGCCAAATATATAAACATATGATACCATACGAAATATATTTTTATATAAGCCATACCTCACGTTCAGTCTACTTGCTGGCATCATGTCAGGGTAAACAGCTTTCTTGTGCAGAAGACAGTTAATTACCTGCCAGAAAGTCAGGCAGCATTTCTTATTTGGAAATCTCTTACTGCGTGCCAAGCAAGAGGAAGAACATTTATCCTGTTTTCTCTCTCTAAATCAAATTTCAGCATTAACACTAAACTGTATTTTTTTCCAATAGAGAATGCATCCATGTACCATTCAGATAGCTCTGCCTTCTATAAAATACAATTATTCACTTTGTGCAAAGTCCTAGGTAGGTTTAGCTTTGGAGGCAAGGAATGCAATTTAAAAAGCTTCTACTTTCCCATAGCATTCTGACAGTGAGCAGTGAGAAAGACATATTTAAAATGAAAATTGCCTGATATGTGGATTTTCACAACACAAAATGGCAGTCAAAATGAGCTTTATAGGATCACAGGTTGGTGACCTAATTGTGTTGGGACAAAAAGGGTTTCTTGTTAACGTTGAACTAAACGTTTATTTAAAACATTGGACTGGTATGAGACAATTGAATGCATGGATAAGGAAACCTATGCTTTCTTGGGTCAAACTGAGAACTGAGAATTGATTTCTGGGCATTTTAGTTTCAGACCATTCCATCCATTTTTTCATTCCACCTCTTGTATTACAGGGTTGTGAGGAGACACGGCATATTCTGAAAAGATTGGGTTCAGGCTGGAAACCAAGCCAGTCCACTGCAGGGCATTTACAAAATAATTTATATTCAAATATACAAACTTTTATTTTATAGTGCCTTTCTTTACCGTACACTCTCATATCCGTCATGATCAGGAAAGAATTTTATGGACATATTGGTTATTGGTATTAGACAAAATTTTGCATAACCATCGTTAGGGTCGTGTCCTGTGTTTGTAGGAGCGTGGTCTCTGGAGTCGTGACCTTGAGATCATTGGCACAATGTGATACAGGGTCAGAGTTTGCACCAAGCTTTATCCGATTTGCGGTTACAGTACATCCTTTAAACACCCACACACACACAAACAAACTCTCTTTTTGCCAGTTGATCTCCATGTCTTGCCTGATTTTCGACTCTGATTCTTGCCTCTCATCTGGGTTTCGTTTATGTGCTTAGGGTTACTGTCCTGTCGGAAGATGAACTTTTGGCCTAGTCTAAATTCAAAGCACACTGAAGCAAATCCTCATTAAGAATATCTGATTACTTTGCATCATTCATCTTTCCTTCAACCCTGACTAGTCTCCCAGTTCCTGCCACTGAAAAACAACTCCACAGCACGACTTGTTTTCTGCAGACATAACACTTAGAATTGAGACCAAACAGTTCAAAGTTGGTTTCATCAAACCAGAGAATCTTGTTTCTAACAGTCTGTGAGTCCTTTACGTGATTATTTTGCAAAGTGGGCTTCCATGTGTCTTTTATTCAGAAGAGGCTTCTCTCTGATCACTCTATCATAAAGCCCACATTGGTGGGTTGTTGCAGTGATGGTTGTTCTTCTGAAAGTTTCTCCCATCTCCACAACAAGCTGTCTGAAGCTCAGAGTGACCATTGTGAGTGACCATCAAGTTCTTGTTCACCACTCTTACCAAGGTGCGTCTCTCATGTCTGCTCAATTTGGCCAGGTGGCCAGTTCTAGGAAGAGTTGTGATTGATTCAAGCTTACTCTGTTTAAGAATTCTGGAGGCCACTTTGCGCCTTGGAGCCTTCAAGACTGCACATATTTTTGTGTCCTTCCCCAGATCTGTGCCTTGACATAATCCTGTCTGTAAACTCTGTAGGCCATTCCTTCAACTTTCTGGCTTGATTTTTGCTCAACTGTGAGACCTTCTATAGACCAACATTTCCTTTTCTTATTTATGTCCAATTAATTGAACTGACCACAGGTGAACTGCAAACAAGGTGTAAACATCTCAATGATGATCAATAGAATGGGGTGTACCTGAGCTACACTTCAAGTGTCATGGCAAAGAGTATGAATGCTGGTGTCAATTTGAAATTTCAGTTTTTTACTTTTAATTACTTTGCAAAAATAATCCAAAATCCTGTTTCACTCTCATCATTCTGGGGTGTTTACTGTTAGTCAATTAGGTAAAAAACAATTTAAATGATGTTAGCAAAAGGCTGCAAAATAGCAAAATATAAAAATGTGAATACTTTCTAAATCTACTTTATCTAGGATTATTTTGTAGTAGTTTCATTTTTTTTACTTATCCAGGTTTTTGAATTATTTTTATTTACTACTAGTTGTCCCCTGTGGCTCCGCCCACATAGTAATGAAACAAGAAAAACTTTAACAATCGATAAAAAAAAAAAATAATTTGTATTGAGAAGAATTTATATTGATAGCTTTCATAACCGAGGGTCTCTTAATATACAATATTTTTGGTTTTGCTATCAGGGGCGAGAATGTAGCTGTGATCTAAAAAGTTGGCACGGTACCTCTGGCCAAGCAGAAGGTAGGTACACTCCAACGTCAAACGTTGGCACTGTATTTGATCATGTTCAGCTCTCACGGAAGAGCGTCCCCCACGTGGGGAGAACAGCATGTGGCCGTGATATCTCTGCTAATCAGCCAGTACCCTTTAAAACGGTTTTAGCTAAGATCTTTCTCTCAAAAATGTCGAACGTTACTCTTTAACAATCTCTGGATCACTAGCTAAGTGGAGGCAAGGTACGCTCCAACACGTGGCGAGAGGTACAATGACTTAAAAGGAGACTACTCTTGCGGTCCCACCTCCCCCTCCCCTCGACCTGGAGCACATTTCTCCAGTTTTGATGTCACTACACTGGTTACCTGTGTCATTCAGAATTGACTTTAAAATACTGCTTATGGTTTACAAAGCCTTAAATAATCTCGCTCCATCTTATATATCAGAATGTCCGACACCTTACACTCCAAATCATAACCTTAGATCTTCAAATGAGTGTCTGCTTAGAATTCTAAGAGCGAAACTTAAAAGAAGTGGTGAGGCGGCTATCTGCTGTTATGCACCTAAAATCTGGAATAGCTGACCAATAAAAATTCGCCAGGCTAATACGGCAGAGCACTTTAAAAAACACATTACTTTCACATGGCTTTCTCATAACTTCATTTTAGTTTAATCCTGATGCTCTGTATATTCAACATTATACAGAGCATCAGTATTATTATTACTATTCATGGTGGCTCCAAAATCCATACTAACACCTACTCTCTCTTCTGTTCTTGTTCCGGTTTTCTGGGATGGCGACCTGCGCCACCACCACCTAATCAAAGCACTGTGATGTCCCTACATTGGTGGATTAAAGGCCAGAAGTCCACATGACCATCATCATCAAGTCTTTCCATTGGAACCCTGAATACAATGAGGACTGATCATTTATGTTAGGTAGAATGCCCAGAGGGGACTAGGTGGTCTTATGGTCTGGAACCCCTGCAGATTTTATTTTTTATCCAGCAATCTGGAATTTTTTTTGTTTTTTCTGTCCTCCCTGGCCATCGGACCTTACTTTTATTCTATGTTAATTAGTGTTCTCTTATTTTAATTCTTACTTTGTCCTTTTTTCTCTTTCTTCATCATGTAAAGCACTTTGAGCTACATTATTTGCATGAAAATGTACAATATAAATAAATGTTGTTGTTGTTGTTGTAGCCTGTCTCTCGGATTTGTGCAAATAAATCAGTGCCGCAACCGAATTGTGATACTTAGTGCAATGAGAGAAGTTGCAAAATGAACCGTAATGTTCAAGCAAATTATAGAAAAAAACCTGATCTAAAATCTGTTAAGTAGTTCTCACGTGAAACGCAGACAGACATACAAGTTAAAAGTTCAAAACATAAAAAGACACACCTTTTACAAAAAAAAAATTAGAAGGGAGAAGGGCTTGTCAAAACAAATGATACATTTTTTAAATTAAAATATCACAAAATGAAAAAAAAAACTACAGCAAAAATGTTCAAATGAGAAAAAAAAAGACTTTCCTAAAAGGCAATAAAAAAGCGAACAAGTCCTAAAATTCAAATCCAAAGAAAAATCCAGAAAACAGAGCAAATAAATCACAAAAATCAGAAAATCCAATGAAATAACAGTTGGCACACAAAGACTCCAACAACTTTCAATGATCTGCTGCTGAGATTCTCTCGCTGGCTCAGTAAATAGTCAGAGGGATGTCCCAGTAGTAGTGATGTCAGAGTGGCCCCACCCCCATGGGCTCCACCCACATAATACAATACATTTAAACTAACAATACTCTATTACTAAATCATAGACACACATAACAGAAATTAAACTAAAATAAGAAAAATGATTCAAAAATAACAAAAACAGAAACATAAAATAAATACAAGGCTGTCGTATCATTTTACTTAAATATGAGCAGCCACAGTTTTCTATCATTTAATAGCAAAATGCACTCTTTCTTGTGGGTGCTGTAAAAATCATGGGATAAAAACAATGCAGCCTTTTTTTCATATAAATGACCATAAAAGAGCTGACTGTGTGACGTGACCTGGTAAGGTATGCATGGCCATGGCTAAGAAGTTGTGGTGCTTGTTGGAGGTGTCACAAATATAAGATAACTGTGCTGTGTGCTGAGAGTTAAGGGAAGACCTGAAGCACCAGAAGACACCTGGCCGCATCCAGTTGTTATACCTAAAAACTTTCAACAAAACCGGAGGGGGCCAAATATCAGCTTGTGATTCCCGAGAAGATGATGGAGGTGTTTCTCTCATAAAATCACAACAGCATTTTTGGGGGACATCTTAGTAGAATGAAGACTGATTCTGAAGGATACTTGGAAACACCCTTTAGTAAGATTACATGTATCTGGTGATGAAAAAGGCAGGTCATTTGATGTAAAGAAGCCAGGTGAAATTAAATAATATTGTAATGATCTGAGTCTTGGATGTGTTTTGTGTTGTTTTAAAGCACTATAGTTTATTTTAAATTGTTTCTTTTGACTTTTGATGGTGTATACCATAAACACATTTTGTGCTGAAAGTTCGCCTTACAGTGAACACTACATTGTGCATGTGAGATGATAGCCATATTGTTTGTGGTAATGGCACTGTTCCTAATACGTGATTGGTAGCATCATTACATCTGACATTATCAAGTTGCCTGATAAATGAAGGTGCCGTAGTACACTCGGTATTCTAGCCTTGGGTTAACTTGTTCTGTGTTTCACTTTTGATTTTCAATAAAAACCTGTAGTTAAGGCTTGTTTGGATCAGTTAGATTTTAAGCATTTATTCTGAATTTTCACATTGACTTGTAACCAGATTGTTTGATTTTGTACCGAACCCTGCCTGTTATACGACCCTGTTTCAGATTGGTCCTATCCAACACCTCTGTTTTTCCCCACTCACATTATTTTTCTCAATTAATGTAAACTGCTTCCTAGTGGAGTCACAGGAGTCTGTTTCCTGGAGCCTCAAACAACCAGTATTAAGCAAGAACATCTTTCTTTGGTGGCTAATAATTATTCAAAAAGAATTGATTTGTTTTCAGCGTAACTTATTACATGTGCAATACTAACATTAGTATTATTCGCCTTACACCTATGCTGCTGTGTTCTTGTTGATTGTAAAGTAAGAGCTGGAACCTAACATACTAATTTTCTTCATACTTTAAAGGCTTCCATATCTCCTTTGCAGTGTAGACACCAAAACTACTGACAGTATTCCAAATAAGGTCTCAAAAGAGTGTTGGTCAGCTTAAGAACAACATCTATTGATTTGTACTGAAAACAGCATGAAAAGCAACCAAAAATCTTGTTATCTGTTTAACACATTGACTATTGGACCATGTATTACCAGTGTACATCTATGCATATATGCTAAATAATTAAATCTATCAAAATTCATTAGAAAATGTAAGCAATGTATTATAAAGTAACAATTTTATTATAAGCTGGAACTGGAATTACTTTATTTTCACCTGCAACTTGACTAAAAGCCTGCATTTGAATGAGAGTCCTTGAAGGCTGGCACCTCGCAGAGTGCAGGCTTAGAAGCTTATGTGCTGTAAATATAATGCATTTATTTGCTCCCTCCACACTTGTTGCACACAACACATCTGGTAGTTAATAACTGTTTGCACTCAGTGGGTGGCACCCTGCTGTAGTGTCGTCCTGACAGTCATGTCAAGTTAGATGCCTTGTGATGAAGAAATACCTTTGTGGCAGTGATCTGAATCAGTACAGGTTACATATCATCCAATTGATTGTCATAATCTCAGTCACTGTCATTATCATCAAAATATTCATCTTGCAACAAATCTAGGTTTCAAAACATCAACAGCTTTATAGCTTTTTCGTGATGATGTAACTGCTCACTGTCTATTTAAATATTATTTTCCTCAAGCTGTTGCATCTGAAAAAAAATTATATGGCTATGCACTAGATGGCAGCACTATAGTAGATTAATCAGACATGGCAACAAAGCTTGGCAGCAAGCTTGCTGTGTTTATAGTGGCTCTATACCGAGATACAAATTACATTATATGCTGCGCCTTGATGGCCTCAATGAGATACGAGTTGACTCATACCTCACATTCAATGTGTTAAAGTGATTCTGAATAGTGATGAGTTCACCACAACACCTAAATCTTTCTCATACTGGGTAATTCCAGGTTTTTTAACCCAGTAAAGCCCAACATTTTTGCTTAATAAACTTCATTTGCCACATATGCCACACAAGTATGAATTCTATGTACAGCTGATCCATATTCAATGATTTTACCAACTGCCAATTCCTCTAGTTAACCAGCTTGCTAGTGGTATAACAAACATGCAGTGAATTTGCTGGGTTTGACAGTAACCGTTTTCACTGATTAGGCAAACTTTTTTACCAGCATCCCATGATGCTTTGCCAGACATAGGAGAACTGTAGCAGCCAATGTCAGATGTAACAACCAAATATGCGCAGCCTGCTCGACTGAGACTGTGCAGGACTTTCACAAATGTGGACTGCAGTTGTACTCCACTTCATACTTTACGGCACTGCCTGATCTGTTTCATGCACACATGAATAATTTACAGCATACACACACATGCATGATGTTACCCAATTGATAGTTCATCCAGATTTGCACCCTGCATACACTTAAAGAATTTCTTTTTAAATTTCAGTATTTTCATTTCAGGGGTACATTAACTGATCATGATGAGACTATTATGAAAATACTTTATTGATCTGCATAGATTCATTACAAATGAATTTATCAACGATAGGATAATAGATTGTTTAATTCTGAATGAAACATGATTAAATGTACAGTGATCCCTCGCTATATCGCGCTTTGACTTTCGTGGCTTCACTCCATCGTGGATTTTAAATGTAAGCATATCTAAATATATATCACTGATTTTTCGCTGGTTCGCGGATTTCTGCGGACAATGGGTCTTTTAATTTATGGTACATGCTTCCTCAGTTTGTTTGCCCAGTTGATTTCACACAAGGGACGCTATTGTTGGATGGTTTAGAAGCTACCCAATCATAGCATGTATTACGTATTAACTAAAACTCCTCAATGATATACGATGTGCTTCCCGCACAGTGCTTGATTGTTTGCTTTTCTCTGCGCCTGACGGAGGGGGTGTGAGCAGAGGGGCTGTTTGCTTAGAAGATACGGACGCTCCTCTAAAAAATGCCGCTTTATCGCGGTGCTTCGGCAAAAGCACGTATTCATTTTTTTGATTGTTTGCTTTTCTCTCGCGTGCTCTCACTCTCTCTCTCTCTGACATTCTCTGCTCCTGACACGCATTCCTTTGAAGAGAAGATATACAGTATTTGCATTCTTTTAATTGTGAGAAAGAACTGCCATCTCTGTCTTGTCATGGAGCAGAGTTTAAACTTTTGACTAAAGGGTGTTATTTCATGTCTAGAGGGCTCTAATAATGTTAACAGTGTGGGAGAGTTTATAAGGGCTTAAAATATATAAAAATAACCATACAAACATATGGTTTCTACTTCGCGGATTTTCATCTATCGCGGGGGGTTCTGGAACGCAACCCCCGCGATCGAGGAGGGATTACTGTAAACAGTACCAGATTCCTTTTAGAAACTGCTCCCCCGGGTTATAATTTCTTTCATTCTGTTTGCCAACTCTCTGCTATTTACCATTTATTCATCCACCAAAATATAATTCATCCTTTATTAATGAATTTTCAAATCTATTACTTATAGTAATAGCATCTTTTGCTACATTTGTAACACTGGGTGATTTTAATCTTCATATAGATGATTTGGGTGATACCAAGGTAAGAGAATTTATGAACAATGACTTAAAAGGGGACTGACACGTGAGTGACAAGGGCCCCACCCAGCTCCCTACTCTTGCGGTCCCGCTTCCCCATCCCCTCGGCCTGGAGCACATTTCTGCAGTTTTTATGTCACTACACTGGTTACCTTCTGATCTCTTTTGATCTTAATCAGCCTATCACCCAGACAACACATAAAGGGGGCCGCACACTGGATTTAGTCATATCAAAGGGGCTTAATGTTAATGTTAACAAATTCTGGACATCGGTATATATGATTATTACTGTATTTTTTTACAGTAGCACTATCTGTAACTAGAACCATAGAGGAGCATATTGATAAGTGACATAATTTTGACACCACGGCTTCTGCCAGATTTTCTAATAGAATTAATAGTCAGCCTGAATTCACTGACTTGTCCAATGCAGGAAGTAATATAAATAATATGGTAGAGAATTTTAATGTGAAGATGCGGGTCACGGGAGACCTGGTAGCACCCAAAAAATATGTGAAGAAGTTATTTACGGTCATAGAACTGTGGAAAACTGAGACAATGTGCAAACATCAAAGGGAGTGCCATAGGGCAGAACATCAATGGAGAAAGACTAAACTAATGGTCCACTTTGAAATCATAAAGGCTCCTATAGCTAAATATAACTCAGGAGTTCATCTAGAGATAACGTCTTACTTTTCTAAAATTATTAACAGCGCAGGAAATCCAAAAGTCTCATTTTCAACCATTGATCGCTTTTTAATCCCCGCTCCATTAGCACTGAAAGCATCAGAAGCTACAAGTGAATATTTTGCAGTATATTCTAAAAAACAAAATAGATATTAGACTTTCTATAAACTTCAAATAACAATTTTGTTGAGCCTCCACCAACTCAGCATTGTGAACTTAGCTGCTTCACTAAAATTAGTTTATCTGTGCTTCATATAATAAATACTCAGTTAAAACAGTCCACTTGTGTATTAGACCCTGTGTCTACAAACATCTTTAAAGAAATTTCTGATCCACTTATCAGCAACATTCTTGACATAGCAAACTGTTCATTAGATTCTGGCATTTTCCCAGATTCTATCAAAACTGCTGTAATTAAGCCTTTACCCCCCCAAAAATAACCTTGATTGTTCAATATTAGACAATTATAAGCAAATCTACAATTTGCCTTTCCTTAATAAAATTCTATCAGTAGTAGTAGTTTATCTGCATTTCAGTGATTATTTGAATAAAAATGTTATTCTTGACAATTATCAGTAAGGTTTAAAATCAAATCATAGTACTGAAACAATTCTAGTGAAAACAGCGAATGATCTGCAAATTAATGCAGATGCAAATAAAATATCTGTACTTGTTCTGTTAGACTTGAGCTCAGTATTCTCTAATACAGATCATGACATTCTTACAAAAAACAGCTTAGCCATTGGGTAGGGCTTTCAGGTACTGCCTTAGACTTGTTTAAATCATATATACTGTAACTGGAAGGACATTCTTTGTCAACTGGCAACTGTGCATCAAAGATACATGATATTCTATATGGTGTACCACAGGGATCAATTTTGAGACTATTATCAGTTTCATATTACATACTTCCATTAAGCCAGATTATTTCAAAATATAATGTAAATCACAATAGCTATGCTGATGACACACAGGTCTATTTATTCATTGATGACCAAGAGGCTCTAAACCCTTTGATCTACTTTGAAGTTTTAGTTATTGGCAGCAATAAACAAAGTGAGAATCTTAGAAACAAAATTAATCACCTGGGGCATCATGTATAAATGGTGCATACGCACAAAAATGTTGCATACGCCTGCTTCCATGGTCACATTGCAATGTATAAAAACTAAATTTGGTGTAAGGCCGCGCACATTTCCACAGTACCTCATACCCTGTCATACGCAAGTTCTCCACTCGGTTTTGCAAACTGGCGGCACCCAGCGTCAAAACAGTGCCACTGTTCCAGTGTGGTTTTCCTTTCTTTTTTAGATCCACATCCCTGATGCGGCTTTATAAATACACTGAAATTAACCGCATATTGTTTATTAGTTTAAGGCATCTGATTGTAATTATCCTGTAACAATATAATGGCCCACGGAATGGACAAACTATTCCAAATACCATAGCTGCTTTATCGTTGTTACTCTCAAGTATTTATCCCACTGTATCTGAGTGTGGAATCACAGCTCACAAGCAGCTCATCGGAAAGAGAATTATTGGTATACAGCATCAAGCACACACTGCCTCAGCCATGCTGTCTATTGAACTGCTCCCGTACGACAAATGCTTCAGAACTTTTCCTGTAGGGAACTCGCGGTTCAGAAACAGTTTCATCCCAAGAGCTATAAATGCACTCAATCAGTCCATCAAGTGCTCCTGGTAAAACTGTTTGTACTTATTAGTACAATTACCTCACTGTAAACTTGCACTAAAGTTATAATATTGCACAACCTGAGCCACTTTATAAAGCATGTATTGACATATGATGGCGATATCATTTTTAAGATAAAATGCAGCAAAATATGTTTTTTACATTATACAGATACAATTTTAACATCATTTAAATAATCTATATTGTTAATAATTAAACATGTCAGGATACGTTGTTGCAGCACTAGCAACAAGCTGGTGCCCGTTCAGGGATTGTTCCTGCCCCACACTGTATTCTTGCTGGAGCTGGCGTGACACTGGATGGATAGACGGATTGAATAATTAAACATGTACTACGAAGATATTTCAATGTTTACTTAAAAGTTTTGAAGAATCAGCATTCTAAGCTTATAGATGGCTTAACATCAATTACAGAGCTGATTGTGTGGCGATTGGGTATTTGGAGAAAGAAATGCAAGGACAGGAATTGGGGGTTAGTACGGACATTAAAATAATGTCACATAAAAAAATTGAGTTTTAGTGCTTTAAAATTAAAATATCACAGAGAACCAAAGTTCAGTTTAGAACTTCAGTAAAATTAGATGGGACAAGGAACTGAATACTTTTTTAATATACTCTTTATTATATTAT
>JANRMT010062820.1:14384320-14396842 GCA_026402145.1 Polypterus bichir lapradei
TATTATATTATATTATATTATATTATATTATATTATATTATAATGGATATTTGATGGAAATAAGTCAATGAAGCAACTAGGAAGACTGGTAGATTATTACAAATGGGTGACATGTATGTTTGCTTCCTAACTACAAAGTGTTTCTCAATGGTAAGTCCATTTCCTCAAACAACGTTTTTAAGTATGCACTGCTTTTCTTTTTCTCTGCTCTTTGTTATCACGCACGTCTGTCATTTTCAATAACTCTGTCTGTTCAGCACTCTGTACAAGATCTCCATCACTGCGTATATAAATGTGTGTGAATGTGTCCTTTCTTATCACGTACCCTGCTTCCCCTCTGCCAGTTTGAAGCCCAGATGTTCCAGCCCAGATGTTACCCAAGCTGATTAAGTGTAGCCGCTTGGAATTAAAAAGCGATTGTGTTGTAAGCTTGTATTTGCTTTATACATGTAAGATAATACTAGGAACTCAAGAAGCCATAGGTTCTGTTGTTATTTTGCAATCAATATGCAGCAAAGCCGTAATAAACAAAAATGAATTTACTGCTGTCTGTCACTCACAATACAAAGTTCAGTCTGTTTTGCTTAAATTCACATTGTTAGATCCCAAGTTTCTCTTCGCCAAAAATTGGAGATCAAGTTAAAAACAATAAAATAATTCTGTGCACTACCCCAGAAGTAAAGTGATGCAGAAACATCAGCCTGTTATTCTGAACAGTTTTCCTCATTTAAATTTAGGCCCAACGTTTAAAGCTGACATTTTGTTTTGCTTTGTTTTCACATAATTTAAAAGGTTTGGCATACTATTACAGGAGAACAATTAATGACACTTTTGAACAATGCTGTATGTTAATTCAAAGAAGAGGAAAAAAATGCTTTTTTTACAAGAATGGTGGCATTCAAGGAACATTCAAAATACATCTGGCATCTTAGAGTTTATTTTGGGAAAAACATTGGCAGCCAATCTGAGAATGTATAAGTACCCATTATACTGTAAAAGAATACATTTTAATCTCTTCAAGCTCTGTCTTTCAAAGACTTTGAAATTGTTTTTCTCAAATTGCGACAGAGACTCTCAGCACCCATGGAGCCCAGACTAGGAAGCACTAAAACATTATTTGAATAGCCTTCCATTTTCAAACCTTTTTAATCTTATTTAGGCCTACAAAGGCTAGAGAAGCAATGTCTGCACACTGGAATCAGATAATAAAAAGGATTTCCCCAGCTGTGAATCCAACACTTGCTTGTGTCTCAGGGATCAGTGCTTTCATACCACACATGAAACTGGGATTTCTAAACTATTTACAAATTGGCAATATTCGAGAATGTGGGGCAATAACCTTTAGAGCATTAAACCTGCTGCATGTAATTCATGACTTTCCATAGTCATCTGACCGAAGGTCATGTCACATTTGCTTTCATTTCCATAATCTCAAAGAGTCGGATGCAGTTGACAGTGAGCTGCAGTGACATTCAGTGGCCTAGGTGTCACACATATGTGTCAGTAGATCTCGATTAAGGTATGTGATAACCCACCGGGGCAAGAGGGGCCATTGTCACTAACATTCTCTTCTCCTTCTCTCCCCGCAGCAAAGAGAAATCATCCAGTGAGGGCACTTAACTCTGCCCCTTCCAGTTTGTGCATTATATAAAGCCCAGCTGCCCGGAAGCAGAAGTTGTTTCCTCTAAGAGTGACCCATTGGATGATGCTCCAGTGAATGTTATTTCGATGGCCAAGAGCATGTTAGTTGTAGTTGTGCCCAAGAACATATTTATTTTATCACCTAAAGGTGTGATTTTGTTTTGGACTGTAGTATTACATGGGACAATCTGGTTGGTGTCCCAACTTTTCCTCTGTGATACGACCTGTCGCTCCTGCAAAAGGCTACACTACTTTTGATTCTGTCATTAGCTGAAGTGGCCTGGAATGTGAATACAGTCAAAGTTCTCAAATGAGCATGGCAGCATCCTTATTTTCTGAAATGCTCTACATGGTGGGAACACCCTGGAAGTTACTACTGAATGTCTACTGCTGTATCCTTGAGAATATTCACACCTATAGCAGCAGGGGCGACACTACTTTTTGAGCATCGGCTACGCATTTCTCTGCCACAATCCTCTCTCTATTCTTAACTTTTTATTTCTTTCCATTTAACCTCCATGCTTCTTTTCTTGTTCCTCTCGATCTCCCTGCTCAGGCTCCTATTCAGATGATAGGGATGCAGGTGTGCTAACCACAGACTCCAGAGTGTTAACAAGGCAATATGTTTAAACATGAATTCCAATTGTCCATTAACACCCTGGAGTTGCTCCACCATGCTGCCATTAGCACCTACATCTCTCCGAGCCTGAGCACTCGGGTTTTCATTAAAAGAAAATTATGCATCGCCATGGACCCGAATGCATCTTTTCAGGAGCCCCTGAAGATGCGTGATATGAACACTGGCTACTGTTCCATCCCATCACACCATTTCAAAAAGGCCATGGAGCCACTCCGCCATGCTGCCATTAGCACCTACATCTCTCCGAGCCTGAGCACCTGGGTTTTCATTAAAAGAAAATTGTGCATCGCCATGGACCAGAATGCATCTATTCAGAAGCCCCTAAAGATGCATGATATGAACGCTGGCTGCTATGCCATCTCATCACATCATTTTAACAGTTTTATAGCAAATAGCTGGATTAAAACTAAGGTGACATTTTGTTTATAGGTTTCAGTTACTGGATTGCATGCACCATACTCTTTTCCACTTGGCTGTACAATTTATCCCTGCAAAGGAGCGACATACCGGTATATTTGCTTTTTGCCTTACACCCAAAGGTGCAGCGATACTCACTGGCTCACTGTTACCCTAAGCTGTGCAGATTAAATTTGCCCCTCGTCACATGCAGAACTACAAGTATACGTTTAACTTTTGTTGAGTTCTTCTCACTTGATTGCATGCTACAAACGCATGTAATCCTCAGCTTTCTCCAGACATATCTGGAGCGCGCACACGACGTTACAGAAGACAACAGCAGGAAATGTCATTTAAAAAACTTGCAAAACTTTTGTAAAATAATGCAGTATTTTTTGTTTTTGGAGTAGGAGGAGTAATGCAGTATTGCATTTTTTTAAAGTTAAAGTATTTTTACATTTTAAAATAAGTATTGTGGTAGGTTATTCATTACTTTAAAAAGTACTCTAAGTCCAAAGACAAAAGGGCAAAAACAAGACACAAAGTTGAGAGACAAAGAGCTGCAGTCATAAAAGAGCAAAGCAATACAAGGCTTGAAGAACTGACTCGATACAGAATCATGACTCTGTGCCAGGAGACTCTTTAAATATTATGGCCAATTAAAGGAAAATGGTCCTCAGGTGGCAGATGAGCAGTTTTTACTTCCAAGCAAAATCAGACAAGAGGTACAGAGAAGAAACAGAAGCCTGTTTAAATACTCTCGTCAATTAAGGTCGAACAAGCTTTTGGTAAGAGCTGAGCAAATTCCAAAGCCAAGCAACATCAGCCAGGAAATATGGATTAGGATAAGCAATGACCTAGAAGGTCAGGGAAAAAACGGATTCTAGTAAATGCCTTTCTATTATTCCCATGTAACCCGCCCAGATGGCCAAAGTCTTCTGCAGCAGAAGGCATTACAGCCCAAGATCCTGCCATCCTGTCTCTCCAGTTCTGCACACCTCAGATAACAAACAGCGTCCTTTAACTAAAACCTGATTGCTTTCTTTCTTTCAGCACCAACTCCACTAAAAGATGGAGACAGAATTTAAACCTTTGGGAGATGTCAAATAAAAATAATGCCCCAGGCAACTCTTCAAAGGTGACAGATGTGCCATCCATTTCTGGGCAGACAGCCTACAGTTTGAAGCACTCTGTCCAGCCCAGCAGATAAACAATATATCTTCTAGGTGTCGAAATAAATAGTTATATATGTATTAGAGTCCAGAAATCCATATTTCTACTTGCATTTTGCAAATTTATGGTCATTTTTACAGGTGCCCCTGATGTAACACAAAAAAGGCATTTTCATTGGAGTGCCCGGAAATTGTTGCTGCAGTTACACTAAACCATCTCATCAAAAAAAAAAAAAGGACACAATATACTTAATCAATAATTAATAGCAACTCCAGACTGCTTTACATGATTTCTTTAGCAATTACATTACAATTACTTAAATCGGTGTTCCCACCACACGCCCAAGGGGTGCGAGATGGCATTTCGGCAGGTGCGACAAAAAGAAAAGCTGTGCTGCGATTCGCCAATATTGAGTGACAGGTGTTGTCCCACTTTACCATGATGCAATCGTCTTGCAGTGTACTGTCATCTGTAGGTCATTTATTAGTTTGTGCTCCTGTATGAAAACTGTACTTTAACATGGCCTTCTCATAACTTCATTTTAATTTAATCCTGATACTCTGTATGTTCAATTCATCATAATAACTATTCATGATGGCTCTAAAACTCGTACTGACCCCTACTCTCTCTTCTGTTTCTTTTTCCGGTTTCTTTGTGGTGGCAGCCTGTGCCGCCACCACCTACTCAAAGCTTTATGATGCTCCAACATTGATGGACTAAAAGCCAGAAGTCTACGTGACCATCATCATCAAGTCCTTCCATGAGAACGCTAAATACAAAGAGGACTGTTTCATTTATGTTAGGTAGATTGCTCAGAGGGGACTGGGCAGTCTCATGGTCTGGAATCCCTGCAGATTTTATTTTTTTCTCCAGCCGTCTGGAGTTTTTTTTTTTGTTTTTTCTGTCCACGCTGGCCATCGGACCTTACTCTTATTCTATGTTAATTATTGTTGACTTATTTTATTTTCTTACTGTGTCTTTTATTTTTCTATTCTTCATTATGTAAAGCAGTTTGAGGTATATTTTTTGTATGAAAATGTGCTATATAAATAAATGTTGTTGTTGAAAAATATCAAGAATTGTACATGCTATTGTCACCTGTGAATGGCCTGCAGAAATGGGCATTCTCATGGGTTCCTTGCTGCAGGTGGAGTGTTAATAAAGATGAGTAACTTTTTTTTTAAGAGAGTGGAATTTGGATCTTGCAATGATCCATACAGAAGAGCGAGGTCTAGCATTGATTTCTGACATTTTGCGATCATGGCTTTCACATTTCCCCTTTGTTCCCCGAATTGGATGCGGGTGTTATTGAGGGACAAAACTTGTCGACTTTGTTTCATTGCTTAGTGCCACACTGGCACCCATTGCTTCATGGGGGTCTCCAATCACCCAAACCTTTAGATTCTTGATAGTCTGTAATCTCCTGGTGGCACTTGATGCTTCATGGGGTACTCCAAGCCCCAGATCATCAATTAAGTGTCCAAGCTTCACGGGGGGCACGTTTTCAAGTTTATTGAAATTTCTAAAGGTAAAATGATACTTCCAGAAAAATCAACACACGTCATAAACAGGAAACACAATTCACACGATGCTGAGCTTTTGAACTGAATATCCGACTCTACCACTTATTCATTGGTCAAAAGTCCAGTCTTCAAAAACTCAGCTCATAAACTTTTTTTTATCTTCATTCTCTATGAAAACCTCCAATGAGATTTTTTTCACAGTTATCACTACAAAACACAGGTAAGTAACATAAAAAATATATTATTTTTGGTTGGAGTATTCCTTTAATTTTTGCCAGTTTATCCATGGACTGCCATTAGTATCCTATGTAATGAACTACAGCTCTGTTTCATTTTACACCATAATGTTATGATTACTCCCAGTCGGGAAAACCAAAATCACAAAAACAAACAAATAAAATATATTAAATGATTGAAATAAAATTTATAATCCATATTTTAAAGTAAATAATAAACATTTCTGAAACAGCTGCCCTACTTGGATTTCCCCACTATACCATTTCTAGATTTTACAGACCCTTTAAAGCACACAGGATGGGTACAGATTCCAAAGAAAAGCTTTTTACAACAGTGTGCATAAAAACATCTCCTATTAATACACTGCATTGGACCACATAATGGATTAATTCCCAAGAGGGAAACTAAAACTGTTAAAAATGCCTGAAACGTTTAAATTAAAATTATAATCTACAGTCAATAATAAAGAGCAACCAAAATAATTAACCAAACCACATTAGCCAATTAGGAATGATAAAGGAAAACAATAGGCAATTAAACAAAATAAGACATTAAATTAGTAAACAAATGATTGACAATACTATCAATTAACAAAAGGAAAAAACAGAAATAAGCTAGTAAGACAACTTCACAGATCCTAGTAAAAGACCAAGCTAAACATGAGGAAACAGAGGAAGTAGTTCAACATCTTTATTCCAAAACACTAAGAGGTGCTGAGTTTAACATCTTACACTCAATCAGAGTTCAAATTTGATCATCTTATTATGTTATGTCTTATCAGAAATGTATCAGAAAAAATATCAGCAGTTGAACTGCATCATTTCTACTGCTGTAGAAAAGAGATGTCATTTGTTTTTGAAATTTTTAATAAACAGAGTTAAAAAAGTTTGGAAACTTTCTGAACATCCCTCGTATAAACTGGTAATGCAGTAAACCAATATGAAACAATCAAACAATATGAAATGCCAACAAATATTCAAAACAAAAAGTCTCAAGAAAGCCAAGGCTAAAGCAAAACAATTAACAAATAATAAAATCACAGATGAGCCAAAAATGCAGTGGCTACACTTGTTACATGACACAGCAAAAATAGTAAGTGTCTTTGCAGCCCTTGCATGTGGTGGATGTACAGCAGGAATTCTGATGGTGGCCCTAGCTCTGCAAAATCAGGACCTTAAGACACATAAGGACTCAAAGAACAAACCCAAAGCAGAATGTAAACAGGACTACAATAAGGAAACAAGAGGAAAAATACAAATAAATGTAAAAGGGTGAGGCACTGCTGCAATCATAACATAGAGAAAAGTAGAAATAGTCTGACAAATGGGAGATGTCAGGAAAATATTATTAATTTGTTAATATTATTTTCAGTTATTTTGGTGTAATGTTGCATTATCTGCTTATAGTCTGACTTTTTCTTGTCATTTTGGGATGTTATCTATCACTATTTTGTAGATGTGTTTGTCATGGGTGTTGCCATTTTGTGTTTCTATTTGTTGCTAAGCCTCTTGACTTGAGACATCATGGAGGCCATAAGATAACCTGCATACATGAGGTAGTGTTTGTACTGTAAAACATAATTTAAAGTTATGACTATGGGTAAGACTTGTTTTGAGCAATGTAAACAATTTAGAAAAGATTTTGGTTTTGACTTTGATGTTGTTTTGAGTCTGATTTTAGACTAGCAGATTTTTATTTTGCATTCTCATGCACTGACCTTTGCTATTGTGTCTGACTTCTTTTCTAGAAAATAAAATCTTTTTTGAAAATGCAGCCTATTTATATAAAGTTTTAAGATTTTCTCAAATGAACCATGATGAATTAATTTAGAAAGGAATTTACAGGACCCTTAAGACAATTTAATTAATTACTGTACAGGGACAATTTACATCATCCTCTCCTATGGACTAAATACATTTTTATAGTCTTTCTATATTGTATCAGTATTTTATAACATACACAAAGTTCTCCCAGCTCGTGCCTTGTTTAATTATCTGGGAGTGAAGTGCTGGAGTTTTAGAGTGGAAATAATAGATCATTATTTGGAACACATGCATAAAATATGCCTACATTTTGTAACATTTATTACTAAAATATGAAAAAAGTTTGTTCTAACAATATGTTTAACACAGATTAATGTATAAATGGAAAACACATGAAATGCATGTGTTCCAAATAACCATCTATTATTTCCACTCTAAAACTCCAGCACTTCACTCCCAGATAATCAAACAAGGCACGAGCTGGGAGAAGTTTGTGAACGTCGTGCGACGGTGGGGGATGGAATAGCAGGCTGCTTGCTGCTTGTCTTAATCAGTACATTTACAGGACAAAAGATGCTGACGGAGAGGAGAGAACGGATTTAAGGTGGGCCAGATTTACAGGTTTTCTCATAGGCTCTGGTAATTCTAGTGTTAAAGCAGGCTTCTAAGTCCAGAAGGTGAGCTATTAAATGACGCGCATCAGCTCTCACATGTGCTTTGTATTCTATTTGAATAAACCTGTGGTCTGTCCTGTGGCCACTTAGATAAGAAAATTTACAAATGAGAGGAGACAAAGTAATAGATATATGTGGTCATTTAAACTTATCCTCTTGTCCTTTCTATAAAAAAATCACTAGTGCAAGAAGCATAGTGTACTGCTGTTTTTCTTTCAGACATGTACGTGAAATCCAAATGATTTCAGACTAGGTGTACTAACTGCAAATGTTTTTGATCAAATGACTTTGAATTGTAAATGTTTGCTGATTGAACAACAAGCTTCATATTTGTATGTTCATATTTAAACTTATTGGGTGAGCGTTCGAACATAAGACGTCTGACAAATGAGTGTGGGTGAGAGTTTGCTTATAGCTGATTTGTGCCAATATCTCATCCAGATATTTTGAAAAGATGTCAAGGTTTCTGTTTCAATGATGTGATTCAGTGGACTTTTTCAGATTGCCACAATAATAAATATGCAGGTGTAGAAATTATATATATAATATTATATATAATATACTAGTTGTGTAAACCCGGGCTGCTAGAAACCATGGATTCTGGCACTTCAATCAATCAAACGCATCAGTTGTGCATTAGAGGCTAAGTGAGGTTCTCTATCCTCTGCGCTTTTATTTTGCCAATGTGCTCGCCTCGCTTGTGTATTAGTGGCTAAACATGTTTCTCTTTTCTTGGTGGTTTCACTTTGGTGACAGTGTCGATTTCTTTGAGCTTCATGCTGTAGCCTTGCACTTCTGGGCCATAGAAACACACATGCACACTTCTACGGGTCGATGTTTATATATAAGATATATAGTTCTAAGTATTACACAAGGGTATATTATACAGTGTAAGAGCAAAAACAAGAAATCACATGAAGGGTTGGGGCACCGAACTGATCCCTGTATAATTGCAAGTTCTTAAAGCATATACACATATGGAAAATGAATGCAAGTAGTCTTCTTCAGATCAAAGTCAAAGTTGGACTGCTTCAAGATGGCAGTGTAGCCAGTTTTCAGGGTAGGGAAGTGGAAGAGTTGGATTCAGGGTACCAGAAACTGGAAGTGACTTAATCGGTAGTATGTCTGTCAATCATCCTTTTTGTAAAGGCAGGAACAGAATAGGTATTAAGTGACAGTGCCAACCCGTGGTTTGGAGTGCAATTACAATCAGCCAAGCCCATTGGCATGACATGTTAAAAAGTCACTATTGAAGTTACATTCCCCATCTGAGATTACGGGTAACTCTCCTTGCTCCTTTAAAAAAACAAATCTTTCTGTTTCTGATAGTTTAGATGTGTATTTTTGTGACAATGGTATTTTTGACTTTTTGGTAATGACACAAGCTTGTATTTTTGACTATGTTTCTTCTTCCCATTTTAGTCATTATAAAGCCCCTCTTTCTTTCTACAGACAGAACAAGAAGATTTTAGACCTGTAATACAATACAACAATGGTGTCCTACAACAATGCCATGTTCTGGGCACTAAAAATTATAATACTAACAGCTTTTCTACTATTTAAAGTTGGCAGTTATTCCAGTGATATTTGCTTTTATTTTACAATGCTATAGAGTTCTACCATCAAGGTTCAGCTACATCTGCTTGTGTGTTTATGTGTAATACAATTTAAAGCTCATGTCAATGAGTTGCACTGTACTTTTATTGTTTAAAAACTGGTATATCAAGGTAATGAACTACTTCTTGACGTGTTCAATGCAGCGTAACAGATTAGTAATAAACTTGCAAGACAGCATTCTTATTTAATTCCATTTTATGATACAGTTAGCTGCATTAATGACATTTGTAGAACACTGTTTATAGAAAAGTTGTGAGGTTTTCAATGAGCTTTAAGGCGACTCACATTCTGTGTTTCAGTAGACTAGAGCTGTTAAAATGTAAATCAAGTCGATTCTAAATTTTCCCTTGTGCTTCCTATTTATAGTGCCTGTAAAAAATTATTCACCCCCTTTGGAAGTTTCTTCATTTTAATGTTATACAATATTAAATCACGATGGATTTCATTTGGTTTTTTTTGACACTAATCCAATGCAATCAAATTGTGGTGAGGCATAGATCAGGGCAAGGACATACAACCATTTCTAAAGCTTTGAGTGTTCCCAGTAAGGAGTTTAGAAACACCAGGACTCATCCTAGAGTCGGCCAAACTGAGTAACCAGGCAATAAGGGCCTTGGTCAGGGAGGTGGCCAAGAACCCAGTGGTCACCCTAACAAAGTTTCGGATGTCCTCTGTTGAGATAGGAAAACCTGTCGGAAGTACAGCCATCTCAGTTGCACCCCATCAATCAGGTGTTTATGGTAGAGTGACTAGATGAAAGACACTCTTGCCAGCTATATTTAAAGGACTCTGAGAGCATGAGGAAAAAGATACTCTCATCTAAAGAGACAAAAATTGAACTCTTTGGGCTGCAAGCACTATGCCTGGTAAAGACTAGGCACTGTTCTTCATATGCTTAATACTACCCCAATGGTGGTGTATGGTGGTGGCAACTTCATAATTTGGGGGTGCTTCTCAGTGGCAAGGACAGGGAGACTGGTCAGAATTGAGGGAAGGATGTATACAGCCAAATACAGAGACACCCTTGAAGAAAACCTGCTCCAGTGTGTAAGCAACCCATGACTGGTGCAATGGTTTACCTTTCGACATGACAATGATCCAGAGCTTACAACCAACACAACACTAGGGTAACTTTGGGACAAGACTCTGAGTGTCATTGAGTGGCTCAGCCAAAGCCTGACTTGAACATGTTTGGAGAAACACGAAGATTACAGATTTACAGCATTACAGATTTAGTTTGCAAATATTTTCCATCCACCCCATCAGGTAAGTCAAGGTAAGGCAAGGTCATTGGGTCCAGCGGCTCTGGGGCATCAGTTGGCGAAGAAAGATTTACTGATCTTGACTTTGCTGACAATGCTGTGATCTTTGAGGAATCAATGGAGGCTCTGATCAGGGCTCTCGAGAGACTGAGTGAGGAGTCTGAGTGTCTGGGCTTGCGTGTGTCCTGAAGAAAACCAAGATCCAGGCCTTTAAAGACCTTGAGGGCACAGCCATCAGCAGTGTATCTGTCTGCAGAGACAGTGCCGACCTTGTCAAGACGTTTATTCACCTCGGCAGCGACATTCATATCTCTGGTGACTCTTCCTATGAAGTCAGTATACGGATTGGAAGAGCATGAGGGGTCATGAGGTCGCTAGAAAGGGGTGTGTCTGCAAAAGGACAAAAGTCCAAGTTACCTGCATTGTGAGGGACTGTCACTTACAGCACTACGGCCATTTGGCGCCATTCTCCGAGGGTAATCTGGCTTACAGGATCCTCATTGTTGAGGACCTGAATGTCTGGACCAGGCCAAGGGGACACCCACATAACACCTGGCTGTAGCAGATAGATGGTCATTTTGGGAGGGTGGGACTGGACCGCATGTCTGTCTGAGCGGGTTGCCAATCAGGATCCTGAGCTGTTTTGTCATGTGGTGGGTGTGGTAACACGCTGTACCAGTGTTCCCCAATGTGACCTGACCTGACCTGACCCCATCAGGGTCATGAAGGATTTATTAGGAAGAATCAGATAAACTGCCTAAATTCAGATGTGCAAAGGTTGTAGACTTACTGAAGAAGAATTGAAGCTGTCAAAGGGGCTACTGCAAAGCATCAAATTAATACTTTTTAGAATGACAAAATTTTAGGTTTTAATTTTTAATAAATTTGCAAACCTTCCTGAAAACATGTCTTACTTTGTCATTCTGGATTATTAAGTGTAGATTGATGAGTAAACATTCAAATTTATCCATTTAAAATTAAATTTACAACAAAATAAGGTGTATAGAAATTGAAGGTGATGGAATACTTTATGAATCCATTGTGTGTGTTTGTGTGTGTATAAAAGTGTATCTCTTATATATAAACATCTACGCATGTAAGTGTGTGTGTGTCTGTATGTCCAGCCCGGAAGTTAGAGGTGGAGTCGGGGTAAGGGCTCCATCTCTGAGGATATACAAGCAAGGCCAGCACGTCAGCAAAACGAAACCTCTGAAGAAAGAGTCACTATAGAATCGAGGCAAGCACATTGGCAAGATAGTATCCTTTTTACTTTTCCTTCCGCAGCTAATACGCAAGCGAGGCGAGCATGTCAGCAAAATGAAACCTTCCGAAGAAAGACAAAGTCATTTAGCCACTAACATCAGCAAAACGGTGTCCTTTTTACTTTTCTGCCCGTTGCTAATGCCCAAGAGAGACAGGCACATTGACAAAACGAATCCTCCTAGGAGAGAGATGCTAAGAGTAGATCCTTTCAATTACCTGACATCTGTACAATTTCACAATTTCAATAGTTTCTTTTTACAGCACGGGCGTGCACAGCTAATATATATATATATAAATGTAGTATATATCCATCCATCCATCCATCCATCCTCT
>JANRMT010062820.1:14416842-14442646 GCA_026402145.1 Polypterus bichir lapradei
ATAAGGGCAAAGCACATGTCGTTTACTCTTTGTATTGTTTGGCAGATGCTGTATCACATACTGTATCTATCAGCTGCTTCTCTCAACTGTGGGAACACAGCAGATGTTTGCCAACTAGCCAACCAATCACAAGCGTTACCTGGTAGGTAACCACCTAAATAATCAATTGCAATTCAGAGCGAGGAATATAATTATATATATATATATATATATATATATATAGTGGTGGACAGCCGGGATGCTCCTTTGACACTGGATCCAGGGAAGCACCCATGGGGTGCACATTAAAAGTACCTTTAACAGGTTTCCCTGCAAATGCTTCCAACAGAAGTTAAACACAACTAATGTTCACTATTCTTCTGTACTCTTTTCACACCTCACTGCAAGCATTGTCCACCTGCTCCAAACACTGACTCACGGATAAAGTGGAGCAGCTTTCTTTATATTGTTCCAGGGAGTATTTGCAGTGCTATTACATTGCATTCAGGAAGCACTTCCAGGTCAGGTAGAACCTCTCCATGACAGGATATCCTGTTTTCAGTAGCTCCCCCTAGCAGCACCCAAGGATTCCAAGAGGGCTGCCCACCAAAACTACAACTCCCATGCAGCCCTACAGATGTCCAAACAGGAAACACGCCAGAGGGATGTCACCACCCAGTCCATAAACAAGAAAATGCCCCTGGGATGAGGTCTTCCCTTCTTCATCCGTTATAACAGCCTCCCAACCAAGAAAAGTACCACAAGCCAACCAGGATATGATACCTGTCCACACACAGCCTTCCATTAAAAAGGCCCCCCGGCCAAGTAAGTAAAAATCCATCCCGATAGTGATGCCAGCCAACCCATTTTGTCTTTTACTACTGTGGATATGGAGCCTCCACATCCATCAGTTCCCACAAATCTCAGGGCGAATTGCCCCATCTCAGATGCCACCACATCGGGACCCCATTGTTCATTCTGGTCTCATGGCCTCTCTCATCCTTTCATTAGAACCGCCTTTCAGCTTCATCAGCTGCCGAGAGCACAACCACTTCCTGGAGCACCTCCAGCCCTCCATCCGGCTTCCCATAAACTGATCAGCAGTCCAATGCTGCCCTATTCATCCTTCACCATTTTACCTTTCCCCAAAACCAGTGATCTCTGTCTCTATTTTGGTTTCACCACCCCTTTCAGTGTTTTTCACTCTTTTCTTCCTACTCAATCTCTTTGCTCTGACCACATTCCCTTTCATTTCATCAATTGGGTTCAGCTGGTGCCCTCTGATTGCCATGCTGCTGTTGCCTGGCATTCATTAATGTGTGGTCACATACACTGACACTTGAGCTTCCCTCACAAACACAGGCTAAAACAATGGCAGGTGCTGCTACAAGAAGAATGAAACAATAAAAACAAACTATATTTCCTTAACATTAGAATCATTGAAGCCTACGAAAAGAGTCGTAATGCCAGGCCACCTTAAATTCCTTTGCACCTTGTCATCAGCGCCTTTGTTTTGCAAATGTGTCAATCAGCACAAGCAGCAAGCAGCCTGCTATCTCATCTCCCACTGACACTGCTCAAGTAAAACGCACAATTCTGAGAGCTCAAGTCTGTTTATCTGGGTGTGAGATGTCCGGAATTGTATGGGGTAAATAATATATTGTTACTTGGAATAGATACATTTCATGTGTGTTCCGTGTCTATAACGATCTGGGTAAATGTAGGATGACTGAAAATATGAGGCAAGAAATGTTGAACGCATAACTAAAACGGAAACTTTTTTCATGTTATAATAATAATGACAAAATGCTGAAATGAAGTGTATAATGTGTGAAGGCTAAAGTCCAAGTATCAAATAAGCACTTTCACAAAAGGTTTAACAAAACAAACACACTTTTATTTAAGAGCATAACCAAAGAAAATGAAATCATTCAATCTACACGTTGCTGTCAATGAGTAAAAACCCAAACTCAAAGATTAATCGACAGAAAGTTGACACGTATGCTTCAGTGGTGCAGAGGTAAGAACTGCTGTCTAATAATCAAGAGGTTGTGGGTTCGAGTCCAGACTCTCCGTTTTGAGTAGTGAGCTGCTATTATTATTACTATTGCATAATAAAAACATACATTTGATTTTTTTCATAGGCTTCAGGGATTCTAGTGTTAATCGTCTCACAACATCACCTATGATAGGCACACAAAGTTAAGTACACCAGGCGGGTAATTGATCCCCCTTTGTGCCAGAGAGTAAACTATCCTTTGTGATGTAACTGGCAAAAAAAAAATGTTGACTCAGCAAGGTGTTAAACTGGATGTTAAATAATAACCAGACCCACTCTAAAGGGGCCATAGATCTATAGCTACTGAGACAAACAATACACCTGAATCAGCCAAGGAAACATGAGCAAGACACAAGTTGAAACAACTGGCTGTAGTTAAACAGAGTGGTTTTTCTGAAGCTGAGTATCTGAGATTGCTATCTGGAAAGTTGCTGGTTCAAATCCAGTTACTGGCAGACTGGATCATACTCCGCATTGGGCCCTTGAGTTAATCCTTTTATGTAAAAATTGCTCCAGGAGCACTGTACAATGGCTATGCACCTATGACATGCCCCCTGATGCCATTAGCACCCTTAGACAACCTATAAATGCATTCCTTTTTTCAGAGTTGTCTGGTGTTTAGAACTGTATGATAGCCTCTGGCTGCTGTATCTACAACATACTGTATAGGCAACTTTTCAGAAGACTATAAAAATAAGATATAGCTTAGGGGAGAATAGAAACCTTCAGGCACTCTTACATGAATTAGACATGTGAAATATTTTTTGTACTTAGGAAATAATGCAAAATTGATTGAAATGCTCACATATTTTGAAAAATATGAATATCTTTACTGGAGAAATTCCTAATTTTTACATAATTGACCATATTAAACACAGATGTGGAGGAGAGCAGGGGGCTACAGTGGTTCCTTGGAGCTACCCTTTGACATCAGAGAGGCTGCTGACTCTTATGATCCTCTTTCTTACAATTAGAGGCATCCCGGCCTCTACAGTTGAAGGGAGGTACAAAATTTTTAGTCTAACCAATTTAGGTCTGACCAATGCCTAGAAAAAGTATTCACTCCCTGGGAAGATTTCACATTTATTATTATACAACATTGAATCACAGCGAATTACATTTGGCTTTTTGACCCTGATTAGCAGAAAAAAGACTTTAATGCACAAAGTGAAAACCAATCTCTGAAAAGCGGTCCAAACTAATTAAAAATATAAAAAATAAAAATAAATGCAATACATATTCTCTTCCATTTAACATGAAACTGGTGTAGCCAAATCGTTTTAGTTGTCACACCATTAGTCCAATGGAGATCAGCTGCCTAAGGTTTCCATTGATTTAATCTAAATGCACCTGCAAGTGAAAGGTCCAACTTCTGGTCAATTAGAATGGTGTACTATACAACACTATAAAGACAAAAGAACACTCCAGGGGCCTCATGCATAATGCCGTGCATTGAATTCGCTCTATAACATTGACGTCAGCACAAAAGCCGAAATGTGCTTACGCACAGAAAAATCCAGATGCAGGAATCTGTGCGTACTCCAACTTCCACGTTCTTCTGCTACATAAATCCCAGACAGCGTGAAAAGTAACGCACGCGCCTGCTGTCCTGCCCCAGTCCCTCCCAGAATTACGCCTCTTTGAATATGCAAATCAATATAAATCGCCCTTAAGCTCAGTGTTCTATGAAAAGACAATGGGAAAAGCACGAGGGAAAATATAAGAATTTCAGCGAATAACAAAGTGGAGGCAAAGGAAAAACATACTATTTGTTGATTTAAACAGTTTTATAATCAACAAAAGGAAGTTGAAAGAGTAACATAGCGTGTTGGAGAAACTTGAAAGCTCAAGTTCACAAAGTTGCACAGTGCCCGAAATAAAAAACAAGTCACATATCAAAGTCGCCGTGAAAAGGCGAGTTGTAGCCCACCGTCTGAGTGTCATATGAAAGCTTATTAGGGTACAGAGAAAAAAAAGGCACACAGTGGGGAAAAAAGCACGAAATGTCAACTTTAATCTCGAAATTTCCACTTTAATCCCGTAGTTTATTTTGTCATTAAAGTAGAACATCATGAACTTCATCTTAAAATCATTTAATTTACTAGTTTCTCAAATCCCATCGTAACTAAAGTAGTACGTTAAATGCTTTGTTTTGTATTTGATCTTCTATATGCGCTATGTGTGTGAATCACTACATGCTTCCATTCTTTCTCTTTCTCAGACAGGACACAGAATCCATTACATTCATGATATTACAGCTCTCTGAATAATTAAAATACTGAGATGTATACGTGATATTGTTTTCATGATGATTGGAATGAAAGCATGTTATTAAACATGGGAACACAATGGTGCAGTGATTGTTCATGTCTCACACAAGATGCTGCTGCACCATGCACGACCTTTGATGAAATAATTTATTGTAGAAGTACTGTCTCTTTCAAACATACCAACCTCCAACTCCTGTCCTTACTTTTCTTTCTCCAAATACCCAATCGCCACACAATCAGTTCTGTAATAGACGTTAAGCCATCTATAAGCTTACAACAACGATTCTTCAAAACTTTTAAGGAACATTGAAATATCTTCATAGTACGTGTTTAATTATTCTATCCGTCTATCCTTCCAGTGTCGCGCCAGCCTCAGCAAATATACAGCATGAGGCAGGAACAATACGTGAACTTGCTAGCGCTGCGGCACTGTGTCCTCACATGTTTAATTATTAACAATACAGATTATTTAAATGAAGTTAAAGTTTTATCTGTATAATATAAACATATTTTGCTGCATTTCATCTTAAAATATCGTCATAATATGTAAATACGCGCTTTATAAAGTGGCGCAGGTTGTGCAATATTATAACTGTAGTGCAAGTTTACAGTGGGGTAATTGTACTTATAAGTGCAAACAGTTCTACAAGGACTAATTGATTGAGTGCGTTTATAGTTCTTGGGATGAAACTGTTTCTGAACCGCGAGGTCCGTACAGGAAAGGCTTTGAAACGTTTTGCCATGGCTAAGGCAGCGTGTGCTTGATGCTGTATACTGATAATTCCGATCAGCTGCTGCTGTGATTCCCCACTCAGATATAGTGATAAAAATACTCCGAGTGGTACAGTGAGCGTAATATGGAAAAAGATGATCCGCTGTGGCAACCCCTAACGGGAGCAGCTGAAAGAAGAAGAAGAAGGTGCAGTGAGAGTAACAACGCTAAAGCAGTTATGGTATTTGGAATACTACTGTATGGCTATTCCCTGGACCATTATATTGTTACAGGTTAATTACAATCAGATGCATTACACTAATAAACAATATGTAGTTAGTTTCAGTGTATTTATAAAGCCGCATCAGGAATGTGGGTCTAAGAAAGAAAGGGTAACCATAGAGGAACAGTAGCACTGCTTTGACGCTGGGTGCCGCCAGTCTACAAAACCAAGCGGAGAACTTGCGTACGACAGGGTATGAGGTACCGTGGAAAAGTGCGTGGCTTTACGCCAAGTTTAGGTTGTATACATCGCGATTTGAATGTGGAAACGTTCTTACACAACATTTCTGTGCAGGAAACTATGTGAGAAGGTGATTTTAAAACACAAGTCAAAGCATGGAGATGAGAAAATATCCAAGTCACTGAATATCCCTTGGAACCCAGTTAAATCAATCATCAAGAAATATCTCTCTATCATAATATCGTAATATAGGCAGGTGGAGTGTGACCGATATTGATGATCAGGAATGTATTAATATCTTTGATATTTGATTCTTCACTGGTGGTCCTTGGCCTATAAGAGGCACTCCCATGAAATTAAAAATGACAGATTTCAAACACAAACATGTGGAGTGTCATTTTAGACTATTTGAAGGTCAGTGATTACGGTGTATTACAAATATGATGTTATTTTTAATTTTTGATCCTTTACTAGGGGTCTAGCCATCTATGGACCCCTATCTGAGGGTGAAAATTGACAAAGTTTCTATTGCAATCAGGACCATGAAGACATTAAACATTTAAATCGAACCACACATTTTAATATTTCAGATATTTAGCACACACTTTGTATAAAACCCCCTGAATTAGCGGAAGTCTATGCTAATTTAGACTTTTTGCTTTTTTATTTATTTTTTTTTTGTATTTTTTTAGTTAATTAAACAATTATAGAGCACTGTGTGACTTAATTACCAGTAGGTGCTAAATTAGGCTGAATGTAATTTACAAGAAATACTAATAAAACTATTCATCTGTCAAAGCATCCCTCTGCAGTAGATGCTGACTTCTTTTTATGTGACTGCATATTCTGCATCTCTCTATGAAACTATAACCATTTAATGGTGGCAGTGACTAATACTGAGATATTGGACAAACTCATATTCAAAGTTCATGCATGCATGTTTGGAAAACATCCATGAATTCAGGTTGTCACCCTTCTACAGTATCTAACTAAGGAGCATGGGGTGCTGGTGCCTGTGTAGGCTGATACAAAGAACCAACCCTAGAAGGCATGCCTGACTCCCCTAATCCCCACCCACACACACACACACACAACCGTCCACGCATACACACACTAACTCACACCCAAGCAATGTGGTACCACTGATCAACTTATCATGCATGACTTTTGAATATGAAACAAAAACCAGAGTAGCAAAAGAGAAGCCCACCTAGACATTGAGAAGACATGAACACTCCGTGGAAGTAACTACTGGGTCTGGTATTTGAAACCAGTATTCTGGAGCTATAAACCAACAGTTCTAACCATTTTTAAAACCACATAGTTTCAAAACAAGGTAATCCTAATCATTTGTCCATAATGGAACAGCAAGAAAAATCTTTAGATGGTCCTTAGAAGTTGATTCCCAAAATTCTTTCCTTTTATTTAAGCTCTAGATGGTATTCTTTTTTAATTATAGGCTTTACTTTAAATACATTTGAAATGTGATCCTCCTATGGTCAATTACTTTCCAGCGTGTGCACACACACCATTGCCATTGACAATCACATCTCCAACACTGGCTGTGATGGACAAAGACACCATTGATATCCTTGAAACCCAACATTTAAGGAGGAATATGTTAAAAAAAAGCATAAAAATGAATTTCAGGTTAAACAAGAACAAAAAAGATGTCATTTATTGCTAAAACCTGTCACTTTCATTACAATGATACTGGAGTTTTCTCAGCAATACTAGGTAGAAGTTAACAACCAACCCAGCACCAGTCAACCATAAGGCACACTCAGACAAACCTTTCTGTAAACATGTTTTTACTTTGTCAGGATGGCTGATAGAGTATAGACTAGTGGGCAGAAACAGAAAACATATGAAGTCTACAACACAATAAAGTGTACGAAAGTGGAGGGGCATGAAGACTTATAGAAACTATTGTTAAACCAAACGTTCATACTGCACCTCCATCTCTAGATGAGCCAAGGAAACCTTCCTCACATCACACACACAGACAAAATGAAACACATGACAGAGAAAATGAGTTTACTCCACTATGAGAAATGTTCCTCACCAGAACAATGACATTGTTGGTTCATACAGTATCAGACATGTCCTTGAAGAGTTGCTTCATTAAAGCTGCTTTAGCCATACCAAGGTAAGCCAAAGACCCGCTTTGAGTGCCATGGAGGACAGATGAGCATCCCGGCTGGACGACGGCATGACCTCCTACCAAGATGGAAGGTGCCAGGAGATGGACCAGCAGAAGCCGGAGGCCTGGATCACTTCCATCCCCCATACGTCTGCTGGATACATCCCAGCTTAGATACCTGCATGTTCATAGGAAGTGGAGTCGGGAAGTACAGCCCTGTTGGAGTCACAAAGGGGCATTGTCGGAGGAGGATTGTCCTGCTTCACAAACAACTCAGAAGTGATCCCCACAAGTCATGCTGGGTCACAAGAAGCCATTCTGGATCCAGTATAAAAGGAAATGACTTTCTTACCTCAACGAGTCAAAGTCAACTAGAGGCAGAAGGAGAGGAAAGAGTTTTTTTGTTGTGTATGATTATTGGTTGTGTTCCATAATATCAAGATTGGTGGATTAAAAATCCATTATTTGAACCCATGATTATGTTGGGCATTATTGGGTCTGGGGTTCGGGGCCTGGTGGCACCCCCTACTGGTTACACCTAATTTACCATATTTAAGTGTTACCAGGAATGACTTTCTCAGGTAACTTCAGTTTTTCACATTTGGCTTAAATATGAAACAAGATAGCATTCAATCGCAGCTAAAGGGCTTAGCCCACTTTCACCGATGGCTGTGCATTTCAAAACTGCCTGGCATCACGCTAAATGTTTAGAAGGGAAACACAAAATATAAAGCTTGTAAAATCACAGAACTCCCAAAAAAAACTCCTAAGAACAGAGTCTTCTCTATATGTGTTTGCCTTGCGTTCAACTTGTTACGTGTTTTGTTGTTTATTTAACATTTTTCATTATCTCGTTGGCACTAGAATGTTTAATTATAATGATATAAATTGCTAGGAACAAGATCTGGGTGTCATGGTTGTCTGCCATTAACGTCCAAACTGTATCTCAGTAGATATACAAAGTTTGTCTAAATAAAAGAATGCCCTCTTCTTTCTTGAGAAACAAAAGTAAAACAATTTTAGACTTTGACCACTTCTAGTTCTGTGACCAGGAGTTTTGCTTTACCCTTGAAATAGTTTGCTAGACTCTAAGCTAATGTTCCCACCAGTTCCCGTCTCACCAACTGCTGAAGGTGTCCTTGAAAGTCTACTTCTCCACAATGCCAAATATCTCAAATCAATCCATTATTAGAATGAATTGGGTTCAGTACTCCACAATATATGGCACAGTAGGACGTGTTTAATGCAGAAACTCTCTTATCGGCCGGGCCCCATGTATGATAATTATACGTTCCAACTTCCATTAACTAGAACAATATTTAATTTATGTAAGTCACTAAGTATCCAGACCTTTCAGAGATCTCTAAAAAGATCAAGTGTATGCACCCTTTGTACTACATAGAAAAATCTCCAGTGTTATATTAATGTTTAAAGTGTATATACAGAGTGACTTTTTCTATATATGTACTTTTACAATTTATTTTCCCTCTCCAAGAGTCACTTTAAACACTGATAAAGTTGCTGTGTACCACATTTTAAATTTATCATTATATGTCATGATGAGTCCTTTTGCTATTTTCTGTATTAGATGGCAAAAGGTCAGATTAATGTACCAGTTTTTATCTGGTCTGCTGATAAATCCTTACAAAAGCAAAAAGAAAAAAAAACTCCCTTTGCTAAATGAGCTTCGTGTATTGTCTGATTTTTGTCTTCTTGCCTGATTTTCGTCTTTCAGTTTCAGTCGCTTTGTTTATCTGTTGTTTCATTTTGTGTTTCATCTCGCCTCAAAAATTAGTTCATCTGATTCCTGCCAAGACAGGACATTCGAGCAACTCACTGTTTTTTCCATGTACAAGTTAGGAATATTATCAAACTTAGCCTGCCTACATTCTTTAATCTTCCATCATTATTTATCCCTGTGGTAATATGTTGTGGATTTAGGGGTCCCAAAGCATTTAAGTCCCAAAAATGCCCACTAGAAGGGAAAACTGTGAAACCTGATTAGAAATGGGCTTATGGTGTCATCAATAATGGACTATCTGTTGGGCAGATGGCAGTTTGTGAGACTCAAGGACTGTGTGACCAACAATGGAGAACAACAAAGAAGTGTCCTGTTCATTTCCTCTTCGCTCTGTACACCTCAGACTATAAATATAACACAAGGGGCCTCATAAATAATGCTGTGTGTAGAATTCACACTAAAACATGGCGTATGGACAAAAGCGGAAATGTGCTAATGCACAGAAAAATTCAGATGTATAAATCTGTACGAACAACAAATTCCATGTTCTTCTGCTACATAAATCCCGGTCATCGTGAAAAGTAATGCACGTGCATGTGCCTGCTGCCACTCCCCAACTCCTCCCAGAATTACGCCTCTTTGAATATGCAAATCAATATAAATAGCTCTTTAGCGTTCTGTGAAAAAGCAATGACAAAAGCACAGGGGAAAATAGAAGAAATTCAGCGGTTTAAACAGTGGTATAAACAACAAAAGGAAGTTGATCGAGTGACATAGAGTGTCAGGGAAACTCGAAAGTTCAAGTTCACAAAGTCGCACAGTGCCCGAAATAAAAAAGAAGTTGTCAGATATCAAAGTCGCCGTGAAAAGGTGAATAGTAGCCCACCGTCTGAGTGTCATATGAAAGCTTATTAGGGTACAGAGAAAAGAAAAAAAAACAGGGACACAGTGGGAAAAAAGCTCGAAATGTCAACTTTCATCTCGAAATTTCCACTTTAATCACATAGTTTATTTTGTCATTAAAGTAGAACATCATAAATTTCATCTTAAAATCATTTAATTAACTAGTTTCTCAAATACCATCGTAACTAAAGTAGCACGTTAAATGCTTTGTTTTTTATTTGTTCTTCTATGTGCTCTGTGTTTATGAATCACTACGTGTTTCTTAAATGGGCTTTCTCTTCTTCCGACAGGACACAGAATCCATTACATTTGTGATATTACACCTCTCTGAATAACTTAAATACTGAGATATATACTTGATATAATTTTCATAATGATAAGAATTAAAGCACATTATTAAACATGGGAACACAGTGGAGCTGTGATAGTGACGAGCTGGTGCCCCATCCAGAGATTGTTCATCCTGCCTCCGGCAAGATGCTTGCTGCGCTGTGTGCAACCTTCAACGAAATAATTTATTACAGCAGTACTGTCTCTTTCTGTCAATTCCTGTCCTTCCTTTTCTTTCTCCAAGTAACCAATAACCACACAATCAGCTCAGTAATAGATGTTAAGTCATCTGTAAGCTTAGAATGCCGATTCTTCAGAACTTTTAAGGAACATTGAAATATCTTCGTAGTATATGTTTAATTTTTATCCATCTATCCTTCCACTGTCGTGCCAGCACCAGCAAGAATACAGCGTGAGGCAGGAACAATCCCTGAGTGGGGCGCCAGGTCCTTGCTAGCGCTGTGCCACCGTGTCCTCACATATTTAATAATTAACAATATAGATTTTTTAAATGATGTTAATATTTTATCTGTATAATGTAATAAACATATTTTGCTGCATTTCATCTTCATCATGAACCGCGAGGTCAGTACAGGAAAGGCTCTGAAGTGTTTGCCATATGGGAGCAGTTCAAATAGGCAGCATGGCTGAGGCAGTGTGTGCTAGATGCTGTATACAGATAATTCTATTTCCGATCAGCTGCTCTAGAGATACTCCGAGTGGTGCAGTGAGAGTAATAGGGAAACAGATGATCTGCTGTGGCAACCCCTAACTGGAGCAACTGAAAGAAGAAGACGAAGGTGTAGTGAGAGTAACAACACTAAAGCAGCTATGGTATTTAGAATAGTTTGGCCATTCCGTGGACCATTATATTGTTACTGGTTAATTACAGTCAGATGCATTAAACTAATAAATATGCAGTTAATTTCAGTGTATATGATAAAGCCGAGATCTAAAAAAGAAAGGGAAACCACACTGGAATAAAAGCACTGCTTTGACGCTGGGTGCCCCCAGTTTGCAAAACCGAGCAGAGAACTTGTATATGCCAGGATTTCAGCTGGCGCAAAAATGTGTGTGGCTTTAGTTTTTATACAACGCGATGTGAGCGTGGAAATGGGAGTACGAAACATTTTTGTGCGTACGCACCATTTATACATGAGGCCCCAGGTCATGTCACTTGCAGAAATTCTCAGATGATTCTGAACTTCTGGGGTGTATTGATAACGGAGATGAGACAGAGGAGAGGAGTCACGTGGAGAAGTTTGTTTTTTGCTGCAAAGAGAATTGGCTGCGTCTTAACATTATCAAAACCGAGGAACTGGTTAAGGACGTTTGCCATACCAGAGGGCCTGTATGTCCGGTCACTATTGAAGGGGTGGATATAGCGGTGGTCCATTCCGGCAAGTACTTGGAGGTCCACATAAATGACAGTTTGGATTGGTGCTATAACACAGAGGAACAATATAAGAAAGGTCAGAGCAGGCCCTTCTTTCTTCAGAGACTGCGTTCCTCTAACACGGGTAGTTACATCCCTCACATCTTCTTCAACTCTGTGATGGCCAGTGCAATTTTCTGTGCTATAGTTTGCTGGGTGGATAACACCACTTCAACAAAGGCCCACCGAATCAACCAGCTAATTAAAACGGCAGGCTCAGTTATGGGATGCACTCTCAACCTCCTGGAGGTCGTAGCAAAGGAGAGAATGAAAACAAAAATTGGCCATCATGACCAATGCTGCATATTAAACATATTTTTTATTGATATTTTATCGGGCTGCATTGCCATCTAATTCAAAGCTGCCTAGTTCATTTTTTGGAACTGTGTAAATTCTGTAAATGCTTTTTGTTTTTTTTAAATCATCCATTCCTGAGCATAGAGGCAATATGAACATGGAGCAGAGAATGAATGTACAATCAGTGCCCCTATCATAACCTAAAAATGAAAGATTCTTTATTAAGTTATCAAAGAACACATTCTTTAGAGATGTATATTAGCTTTAATCAATTTTTGCACGTAAGTTGCCAGAGTGGTTTATGGGCTGTTTTATGCAACTCTATTTGCTTAGAAAAAAACGGAACAAAACAAAACTTAATCAAGCAAATTGGGAATCGTTCCATACTAAATCAGTTCATATTTTGCATTCAAGTGTAGCCTGATTAAATCTGCAGGTGCACATCTTGTCTGGTTCATTTTTTGTTGGCCCCACTCAATTCTGTTATTTATTGCTTATGCGTGTTCATGGATTGAATGATAAACCTTTATGTTATTTAACACCTTTCTATAGAAAACACCATCTAGAAACATGAATCTGTACACTGGAGTTGGGATTGACACACTGCCTGCCTAGCAATAAATGAATAAGCATTTGTAATTTTTATTTTTTGCATTCTATTCTACTGAAAATGGATTTTTCTTCTCTAGTTGGTTCACCTTAATTTTTGTTTTTTTGGCTTTTTTTCCCTGGAACTTTCAGCAGTCTTTGGAGGCCACACGTATATGAACAATTTTTAAACACTGTCCAATACAGTCTACTTTTATGTCTATTTATACAAATATTTATTTACTGTATTAAGTGTTTGCTACGCTACATTTATTTTATAATGCCCCTTTTAAATGGGAAACATTTGGGATTCCAGCTGTACATTGATCATCCTGTACAAGCTATTAACCAGGAAATGAAATATAAAATCCCTTTTAATTCTAATACTATTTTTTCCTTCAATTTATTTTTTCTACACTTAATATGTGCTATAAAGCATGCAAGCCTGAGGATCAGCTTCCAAAACTCTTCCCAGGTATGTGATACCACCATTGGCCAAGAGGGGGCGCAGCAGCTGTTTTGTCACTTTCTTCCTCCACAGTTCCTAGAAACCACCCGGTGAGGGCTAATGATTCCATCCTTTCTGGTCCCTAGGCTTTAAAAGGGTGAGCACCCAGAAGGGGGTGTCACTGGATAAGAAGACAACCTGAGCGAAGGAGCTCCATATTGATCAACGGAATAGCAGAGCCGAACTAATGACAGCCACACACCTTACGTAGCAACTGTTTTGATTTTGTTCTTTATGCCATCATGCATCTGTTTTCATTAAAAGGACTAAGAGTAAACTTGGAGGGCCAGGTTGACACCCCAAAATTCTTCCTTTGTCTGAACCTTCTGTACCTTGGACGATCACAGTGTACATTTACTATTATATACATTTTCCAATGAACAAGGTGGCACAGTGGTTACTGTTGCTGCTTCTTGAATCCCATGCCCAGTTTTTGTCTGTCCAGAGCTTGCATGTTCTCCTCATGTGTCTATTGGTGATTTTCCAGGTGCTCTAATTTTCCTTTTCAGCAAATGTATGTGTTAGCTTATATGGTGATTGTAAATTGGTCCTTTGTAGAGGGAGTCGGCATGCTTGGTAGATGTATAAAGCTTTTTCATGCCCTGTGCCCACTGCAGCCAGAACAGACTCAGCCCCCTACTAGATTAAGAACTAGATTAAGCAGGAATGGGAATGTATGTATGTATGTATGGAATGTCACACACGTGCACTTGGAAGACAATGTGAAGGCTCATCTAATGGTAAGTCCACCTCAAGTGGCGCTGTTGCCTAAAGCTTCTCCTCCTTTCTTACCTACAGATTGGATGAACATCATTAACATCACTTCTGGGTCACATTTTCCTGGTCCCCTTTTGGTCTGGCTTCCCCTTAATGGGCATTGCTGCCATCTTTGTTTCAGTCGATGACTTCACTCCTGTCTGAAAAGACCTCTAAAGATGTTTGCTATTTTTTTTCCATCAGTTTTATAGGGTTTCCCTTCAAGGTGCCCCAACATGACTCCATACTGTTTTCCATATTGTAGGTATATTTATTTACATGTCTGAAAAGAGTTTGAAAGAGAGAAACGTGTCACTCAAAGACCCGCCCATGATAAAACAGTGTTGCTGGAAGGTTAAACTTGGAGTTTGATAGTATAAAAAATTCAGATGCATTCTTCAGCAAAGTTAAACTCAATATTTAAAGCTTGAACCTCAAAACCCTGTAGATGTTTGCGTAAATAAAACACTATTATTTATTGCCATGCTTTTCAAAAAAGAATATCAGCAGGTTCATAGCAAAGTAATTTTATCCATTTTTAACAAATGTGAAAAGGGGGATATTTGAAGTAAACCCTAGGAGTCCAGAATTAATGCCTCACTTCACCAGTTGGCAGGCCACACACAAAATGACACATTTTGAATGTGAGTAGTGACTCAGCCTGAACACTGTTTTTTGGCAGTGTAGTCCAATTACTTAAATAATCAAACCTTAAAAAGAAACCTTGATGCCCTTCTGCTCTTCTGCTTTTATCATTACTTTATTTCAAAAATTTTATTTTGTGCAAAAGAAAACCAAGGAATCTGTTCAAGAAGCCAGCTGGGTATAGTAGAATGGAAGAAGGCAGTTGCTGGCTGTCACAATGGACCTTAACACAAATGACTCATAAATGATTCTAAGGCACTGAAACCTCACCATAAAGCCAAAATGACAGGGTTTACAGTAAGTAAGCCTTCCATTTATTGCCAGACTTGCATTATCTTTTAATGGGTGACATGGCACTCTCCCAGGGCCAGGCATAATTCTCAAAAAAGAACACTCATCTGGAGACAACTTGCTAAAAAAGTTTGTAGTGAACAGCTCCAACCATGCGATTTCTCTCTATTATAAAAAAAAAAGTTTTGGGAAATGTTGGGAGGGAGACGAGACGTGATCTTCTCGGAAGACAATTTGACGTCACACGAGACAAAAGGACAGCTGCTGTACAGGCTTTTAAATGATCGATGTGCAGCACAACAAGCAGAACACACAGCACGGCAGCAGCAGCACAAAGTCAGCAGCTGATCCATCCGCATCTCCTTAGTGAGTGTTCAGCTCCCCTCCCCTTCACAACACGAGTGGGAGAGATACAAAGTGGCAGGAGCATAGAACACCTCCAGGGGGGGTTGAGCAAAGCGATCAAGACGTGATCATCTAGGGGAGACACTTTGACGTCATGCGAGACTAGATATTACAACCTTAGGAAGCAAAACCCATGAGACGGTGACTTTTGCAAGTCACACCCTACTTACAAACAATTTAAAACAAGTTCGCAGACATCTAACACAAACCACATCTACCACAAATTTAATGTTTAGCGGGTATCTTTTTAGGAGACTTTTCAGCTGTAGACTTCATCAGATAGATGCTTGCTGGCTATTGGACCAGGTTAAAAAGAGCACCATTATTCCCTGCAGTTCAAAATCCCACCCCTACTTTGAGCATTACCTTCACAAGAAGTTGGATTGGTTTAGAAACACGTCATTCAGTGAGCCATCTAATTGTCTCTACCCACATTTAACTTTTCTATACATGGGACTTTCAACCGACACTATTACATACCTAGGGTCTTTAGAAACCCAGCATATACTGATATTTGAATCAAGCCACAAATAACTATAACTGTCCAAACTTTTATTGAAACTTCTTCCCTGAACACTTCACTTCTTTTAATACTAATTTTAATACTAATACAATTTACATATAATTACACAGTCTTAGTCCGTACTAAGTGCAATAACTCCAGACCACAGTTAGATTTTTGTGATCATTTCAAGGTGGCTCCTGGAATCTACAATGATCAGCTGTTTTGCAGTCCAGTGATACTTGGCATATATTGCACCTTCTGTGTTTTTTGTCCACTTTTTCTTCTCTAAGAAGCTGTGTCAGGTGATGAGGCTTGTGCTGTTTCACTCTGTGCAGGCTTCTTCACTTTCAACCATCTCCTCCTTGTCTGATTTCTGTCCCTCTACAATTTTCTGCAGAGAATTTTCATGATCTTATGACATCAGACATATCTCTTTGCACTGCCTCAGTCAGTTATTCATTGTTTTTTTTTTTCCTGCTTCGTGCCTCAGTCTTTCTCTGACTCATCCAGGGTCTCTTTTGAGGGCTTCCTATGTCAGCAGTGCTTCTTTTCTTATCTCTTATATCTCTAAACTCATAAATACCTAAATAATAAGCATTAGAAACTCAGCTGTAATAACACATTCTGTGTTTTTTTTTTGTTCACTTTTGCTTAAGTAAAATGTCAGGTTTCAGGTGACGTGACTTGCACTGTTTCACTCTGTGCAACTGCTGCAGATGTTTGCCCCCTTAAACTTTATTCATCTCTCCTCATCTGAGCTCTGCTCCTCAGCAATTTCATGCCCACAACATTCAAGGTTCGATGGCACCAGAAGTATCCCCCTGCACTGCGTCTCTCTCTCTTTCTCTCTGGCTTGCTGTACTGATAAGTTTTGCAACATTTCTTTTATCTCTTATCTTTTAAACTCGTAAACGCCTACATAAAACATAACAAAATATAAACGCATCTGTAATGAGCATATGCAGATACAAATAAATCCTTAAAAAAAGTGCATTTTGTTGGAGCACAGTTTACAAACAGCACTTAAAATGTGCTTGTAAATAAACTGACACTTTACCGCATCTAGGGTCACTAGCGACTCTTTACGTTTTAGGCAAATAAGTAATTATAATAAAATAATAACTATTTTGCCATATTTTTGATAGTACATTTTTTCAAATGAAATGAATGAGGCATGAGGGGATATAATTTCACACTCTATTATATGGGTGGCATGGTGGTATAGTGGTAGTACTGCTGCCTCACAGTATGGAGACCAGGGTCCTTCCTACATGAAGATTACAATGAACAAATATATACATACATCAAGAATGAGTAATAATCTGAATACATAACTTAAGAAATGCAAAGCAACAGTTTCACTATTCTGGACTTACTGTGGTATGCCCTGTCTCTTAATTTGTTTTCATCTTTATCTAAATTAAATAGACCCTTTTTGATTAGATATTAGATTCCATTTTATTGTCATTCAACACAATGCAAGTACCATGACAACTAAAAGCAGTTTCGTATCTAATCATAAGTGCAAATAGTAGTTAACTGAAAGTATTCAGATAAACATGCTGTAAATACAATATATACAGCCGTGAGGGATTTGTACAAGTAAAGAGTATACATAGAAAGATTAATGAGAGTTAAATATGAATTTGAATATACAGAGTCCATGGGTGTACATGTATGGTTTTAAGGTGAGGTAAGAAGAATGGAGGTGGCCTAGGGCTTGGATTTTGAGTTCAGGAAGTTGAAAGCTGCAGGGTAGAAGCTGTTCCTAAGTCTGCTGGTGCTGGCATGTAGGCTTCTGTACCATCTCTCAGAGGGTAAAAGGTAAAAAGTACATAGAGGAAGTGAGAGATGTTTCAAGTGATGCAGCAAGTCCACCGAAGTCACCACTTGTGCTTGAGGCCCTTAAAGTCAGATAGCAAGGCACCAGTAGATGGGCAGTCTTATGGCCTGATAGCATACAGTTACTGTACCACACTGTGATACAGTTGGCCAAAATGCTATCCTTGGTGAAGTGGTAGACGTTTACTAGAATGTGATGAGACAGTTGGATTTTCCTCAGCATCCTTATGAAATGAAGATGCTTCTGTTGTTCTTATTCAGGGCAAACATATTGAGGAACTAGGAAAGTTCCTTGGAAATGTGAACACCAAGGAACTTAAAGTTGGAGAAACGATCAACCACAGTCCTGCAGATTAAAATCGGGGTGTGCCTGCAGCCTTTGGACTTCCTGTAGTTTACAATGAACTTTTTGGTCTTCATGATGTTTAGGACCAAGTTAATTGTTGGAACACCAAATTCGTGCAGGACCTTTTCTCTGTAGGATGACTTATCATTGTTACTGATGAGGCCTACTATCTAGACATTATTGATGAACTTAAAGATTTTTTTAGATCCATGTATGGGGATGCAGTCATGAGTGAACAGGGAGTAGAGTAATGGGCATGTAGGGCACCAGAGTTTGGGGTCAGGGTGGAAGAAGTGTGGTTGTCTAACTAATAGACTAATAATAATAATAATAATAAAAATAGACTAATAATAATAATAATAATAATAATAATAATAATAATAATAATAATAATAATAATAGACTAATAGACTGTGGCCTATTGGTCAGAAAATCTAGACTCCAATTAAAGAGGGAGGTTAAAAAGCCAAGTTCACCAAGCTGTGTGATCGGCCATGAAGGGATGATACTATTAAATGCTGAACTACAGTCATTCAACGAACAGCACAGGTGCCATAGTGATCCTCCCATCTCTTTTAAACATGCCTATTCAAGTTCAAAGTGAGAGTTAATCCTGAAAATGTTGCAGAGGGTCCCATTTTACACTGGGCCAATACAGAATTGGAACGTGGGAAGAAAACACTTGCAGACATGGGAAGCCTGTGGAGCCGTGTAACAACAGTGTCAATGTCTATGCTGCTTGCCACCCTAGAAGTTCCTTTTTAGTGCTTAATTACCAAGTAAGTAAATATTAAACCAGCTAACCTCTGGTTTAGTGCAATCTGCACTGGTAAACATAGGAGTGGCCGGGGGAGGCAGTAGGGTCGCCAGCCATGCTATTTCATGCTTTGCCTAAAATTTGGAGTCACTCAGCCTTAATCTGTAAGTCACTTTCAGTAAAAGAGAAAGCTAAATATATAAAAGTAAATGTACTGTAAAAGGCATAAGGTTTCAGTTTTAAATTATATCATGTGGCACTGGATTTGTCACCTTGTGTCCTGCTTCTCCTCTAGAACTGTGATAATGCCCCATCTACTGTATATGTAAAGTATTTCTGGGAAAATGTAACTGCTTTATGCTATATAGTGTATGTATAAAAGAGAATAAAAGATAAAGGTTAAGCAGCTTTTGTCAGTTTTAAGAGAAACACTAGCTATATGACTCTCACAGGGCTGTAATGGAGCACCCAAAACTACCAGATTATCAAAAAGCACTGGATGTTAGAAGTTAAAAATTTGATATTTAATTTTTTTCCCGTTATGTATGAAATTTACATTTCAAAATCTATTATTTTCCTTGCAAATGTCGAAGTCTCCTTGATTTCTTCCCCCAGCTGTGCGAGTAAGCTAAACTTAGCAAACACAACGATGATTTCACCAAATGTATTATGTTGATGAAGGCTAAAAATCTTTGATGACATTTGCATGACAATAAAGTGCAAACTATATTAAAATTGGAAGAGGCATTGTGAAGAGGACTGCAGAACCGTGCCTGTGTATTATTATTAAATTGACCTTTGTGAATATGCATGAGAACTCAGGGGAACTCTGCATGCTGCAGTATCATTTTTATTGTCAGTTCTTTAGCTCTGAAACTTACTGTATATCGGAAATAAAAAAGCTTTATTCAGATTAAATCGACGGCAAGATTAATAGAAAAAATGATTACTGCACCTGCAATGCCATGTAAGGCTTTTGTAAGTCTAGATCTCAAGGTATATGTTATTACATATTCAAAGCACAAATGTCATTAATCAATTTTTAGTCCTTATTTCAACAAGGTCACAATCAAAAATATGAACAAATTGAAATAATACAACATACGCTTATTGGCCATTTTATTAGGGCCATCTGCTTGGTAATGCAAATTACCTGCCTCCATATAGTCTCACTGAGCTAGACGTATAATATATGTACTATGTATGTATATTTTGTTTAAAACTGGGTGGGAACAATTAGACAGTTCACTGAGTGTCACATTTCCAAACCAATCCAATGCCTCATGAAGGCGGCACTCAAAGTAGGGAAGGTGATTTTGAACTGCAAAGAGCAGAGGGGCTCTCGTTAACCTGGTCCAAAAGAAAACAAACTTCTGATTATGATAAACTGACTACAGTCAAAGGGTGTTCCAAAAAAAAAAAAAATGAGACATATTAATATGTGTCATGTGTGTGAAGAGCACATTGCATATGTTAAAAATATACTTCACCTGCTTTAGGGGAGAAACCTTTCTGCAGCATCACATTATATCTTGACATTCAAAGAGATCAATGAACTAGTGGTAAGGCAGGCACTCTGGGTGCACCCAACCTCAACTATCAGCTTTGCACATCTGGGCACTGCCATTTTTCATTTGTAAACTCTGTCAGAAGTCTTACAAGTCCAGCCACAAATTTCCAATTTCAATTAAGATCTGGCCTTCAGGACATTAACATTGTTGTTTTTACATCATTCCTTTTGTAGCTTTGGCTTTATGCTTGGGGTCATTGTCTTGCTGGAAGACAAATTTTCTCCCAAGGCACAGTTTCCTTGCAGGTTTCAGCATCCCGAGAGCACGATGCTGGTACCACCAAGTTGGCGATGCTGTGTTTTAAACAATGTGCACTGATCACCTTACACCAAACATGTCATTAAGGCTGATATCCAAAAAGCTGAATGATGGCGTCATCAGACCATAGAACCTTCTTAGAGTTCACTTCACAGTCTCCCATGAGACTTTTTCTGACCAGTGCATTTCTCTTTGCCACTTTCTCATAACTGGTGAAGCACCCAGACAGTAGTTGTTGTCTGCACAGTCTCTCCATTTTCACCCCTTGTAACTTGTGACCCATTCTGAGTTCTCAACGGTCTCTTGGTGGCCTCCCTCACTAATCTTCTTCCTGCTCAATCACACAGTTTTTGTGGACACCCTGCTTTATAGCTGTGCCATAGTCTTTCCATTTCTTTTTTTATTAATATTTTATTTTATTAAAATCAAAAAATATTCCATACATGCAAGTCAAGTTTAACAAAGCTGGTTTGAAACAAATTGACCCCCCCCCCACACCCATGAGAAAGAGAGCTAGGTCAGCAGAGTAGCACTTTAATAGTAAAAATATGTAAATACATAAATAAAAATAGACAGAATAGAAAAAGAAGGGAGAGAATCCACTTCCTCAATTTAAATGCTTATTCTAAAATATTTATCAGATCCTGCCAGGCTTTGAACATGTGTTGTACAGATCCTCTAAGTGAGAATTAATTTTTTTCGTAATTTCAGATAGTATATAACATTATCAGTTGCCCACTGACTAAACAGAGATGAGTTAGGATTCTTCAAGTTGAGAAAAATAAGCCTATGTGCCAATAGTGAAGTAAAGGCAATTATAGTTTGTGTGTCCTTCTCCCCTTTCAGTCCATCTGTGAGCCCACCAAACACAGCTGTTAGTGGATTAGGAGGGATTGTGATCCCCAGGCTGTCTGAGAGGCATTTAAAATTTTTTATCCAAAATGACGTTAGTTTGGTGCACACTCAAAACATATGGCCCAGTGAGGATGGAGCTTGATTGCAACGTTTGCAGGTTGGATTTTTCCCTGGAAACATTCTGGACAATTTTAAACGAGAGAGATGTGCTCGGTAGATAATTTTAAGTTGAATATGTGCATATGGAGATCAAGTGAATTCTGTGCATGGCTGCCTTCAACTCCTTTTCTGTGATGTTGAGTGAGAGATCCTTTTCTCACTGTACTCTGGGATCTTTGAAAGGAAGGGACTTTAAAATGTTTTTATATATTACAGAAATGCTGTCTGAGTCCTTAAAACTGATCAATTTATCTTCCAGTATAGAGGTAGGTGGGAAGGTGAGAAAAGCCTTTCCATTTCTTAACTTGTTATTTTTGTATTAATCCTCCTGACTTGTTCTTTTCACCGATTTGTTTGGACTGTTCTTTTGTTTCCATTGTGTAGGTTGAGCCATCACACTAACTAACCACAAGATGAACCATCCACATACAGAAGTGTATTTCGACTACAATCAATTGAAACCCAACACTCATAAAAATAATGGCTCTTTAACGGTGCTTACTGGGCTGTTTGGTTCCTAATAGAACCGTTTGTTCAACAAAGAACCATTTCGCTTTGTGAAGGGTTCTTTGCATGTGAAATGGGTTCTTTGAGGTTTGAAAAGCTTCCAAAACAGAAACATGTAATGTATAATAGGATATCTAACAAGATACAAGAAGATCAAGAAAGCCTGAACTCAGCCTGTGTTATTGTATGCAACAGGAACCCTTTTATTAAACTATGACCCACTGCTGTTTCACTAATCTGATATAATTTATTCATGTTTATTTATGGAACCTGTTATGTTTCTATATAAACAGAGGTTCTTTTTAGAGCACTCATGCTGATGGATTTTTAGGAAGCAGAATTGGTCCCCTATGGCATTGCCCTGAAGAACCACTCAGGCACCTTTACTTTAAAGGATGCAGACAGGTGGTTTCCATTGAACTAATTCTGTGATATCTAAAGCCAATGGGCTGCACCAGTGATGATTCAGGTGTGTTAAAGTGGATGAATACTTATGCCATCAATTAATTTGTATTTTTATGTATTTGTAATTCATGTAGAGCACTTTGTAGAGATGTGTTTTCACTTAGATATCAAAGAGCCATTTTCTGTTGATCATTCTCAAAAGAGCCAAATAAAATCAACTGTGATTCAATGTTGTATAACAAAAAAAATCTGAATACTTCCAAGGGGGTGAATGCTTTTTATAGGTACTGTACATAAATATACTGTATATTTAAATAATATGGAAGTCTTGCATTCATGAAGAAAAATATTAAATTCTTAATGAAAAATCTGCATCTGGAGAAATGTTCCCTCTTCGGAATTTTGCTTTTTATTTATTTCAAAGGATGGCTACAGTCGGTTTCACACATAGCTGACTGGCTTATTGTCTCTTCTCTCTGAAGACAGGATATTCTAATTTGTGAGAATATAAAGTACGCCTAATTAACTGACAACCCCATCAACCTGGCTATGTTAAAAATACATCTTTACTTATAAGAGAAGACAAGAAATCTATAAAATAACGTCTCGCTTCATTACCAATCATTCAGGGCTCTTTACTTAAACTTCTCTATTTCTTAATGCTTTATTCTTCTGGATGTATTGTCTAACTGCCTGCTATTCTGTTTGTATTTTTCTTCCATAGACCTTGCCCCATTTATTTTTTTAACTAAATCAATTTAGCTACAGCGTTGTGGATGATTGCAGGCAGAGCACAGCAGTTAGTGTATGTTCTGTCCTGTGTGATGAAATTTCATTTATTGTTTGATTTAGGCTGTAATGTTTATTAACCTGAATGCACTTATCTTCTTTTTCTTCATCGTTTTCCACTTCCATGTGCCTGCTTAACCTTCTCTATACAGCTCAGTCCTGCACTTCCTCCCCAGTCAAACCCTTCCTTCAAATATACTTTTGCTTTATTCATCCTCCTTCCGCTTTGGCCTCCCTCACTTTCCCTTATCCCTACACTTCCATTCTCATCACTCTTTTGCCCATATTTTCATTATCTCACCTCATCACATGTTCACAGCACTTCATTTTCTGTACTCTCTTAGATATCTCTCCCGCTTTTGTTGTCGTACCTCTGACGGTCTCATTTCTTATTCTGTCCTTTTTAGTAACTCCACACTGCCATCTCAACATTCTCAGTTTTACCACATTCAGCTTCTTCTTCTGCACTCTCTTTACTTCTCATGTCTCAGCTCTATACATCATTTCTGGTCTTTCCACTGTCTTAACAATCTTATTTTTAAACTTTGCATTAATTATTCGATCACACAATACTCCTGATACCTTCTTCCAATTGTTCCATCCACACTGCACGCTATGGGTTGTCTCTGCATCTATTTCTCCAACTTGGGCTGCCACTTATCCTAGATATTTAAGTCTATCCACTCTTTTTAGTAGCTCTCCCTGCAGGCTAATGTCCGAATCTTGATCATCAATAAACCTCACATATTCTGTCTTCTTCTTATTTATCTTCAGTACTCTATCTTACAAAGCCCTTCTTCATTCTTCCAGCGTCTGCTGTTACACAACACAATGCCATCAGCAGAAAGCCTGTGCCAGGGGACTTTTTTTATCTTACGAGTCAACACATCCATAACCAGATCAAAGAGACAAGGACTTAAAGAAGATCCCTGGTGCAGACCTACTCTTACTGGTTATCTTGTCTGTTACTCCCATGCTGCTTTTAACCCGAGTCATCACTCCCTCATATCCTGGACACTCCTCAATACTTCCCTGGTCCTCCTTTCTGTCTCATGCACCTCCAGAACTCTTGATGTGGCACTCTTTCATAAACCTTCTCCAAATGAATAAACACCATATGCAAACCTTTGTTTTTCTCGATGTCATCACCTCTCTCAATGCAAAGACTGAATTGGTTGTTCCAATGTCTGGCACAAAACCAAAATGCTCCTCCTCTATGGTGGTCTCTTCCCTAAGCCTTCTTCCTATAAGCCTTTCACAAATTTGCATTTTGTGGGACATCATCTTTATCTCTCCATTGTTTTCCACTATCCTGAACAACTCCCTTCTCCTTATAAATGGGTACAATCCCACTATTCTTCCACTCCTTTGCTATCCTCTCCTGTTCATAGATCTTTTGCATCTACCCCCTCTTCTCATAAACCTTTCCATCCTTACATTGGTATTGTATCTGGCCCTGTTATCTTTTCATTCTTCATTCATTTCAGGAGCTCCTTCACTTCTACACTCCTTTTCCTTGATAAAAGCCCTTCATTTGGGACTCTATACCCAAATACTACCTGTGGATTTTCTTCATTCAACAGCTTTTCAAATACCTCTTCATTTTTCTTGATCCCATCATGCTAAATCAACACCACACTTGCTGATCTTTCATCTGCTTTATCTCTCTAAAATTCTTCCCAGCCTTGTTCCTAATCTTCGTTATTCTCAAAAATCATTTCCTCTCTCTTTTTAGTCTCCAGACTGTTTGTTAACCTGAATAAAAAATTTAAATTTAAAAATTTTATTTTAAAAGAATTTTACCATAGACAAAGAAATGAAAAAAATGCTGATTCAGAAAATGGATGGACAGATGATTAATCTGAGATGTAGACACTCCTCGAAAGCAATGCTGCTTCACAGAACTTGGACTCCTCTTTGCTTCTTGTCCTGTGGTCCCTTCTGTGACAAATTCTTACATACACCAGGTAGTTGCTTTTAATTTAACAACCCCAATAAATGGGTGCAGTGGTTTGTTTTTCACTCTCAAGTATCTACCAAAATGAAATACCACATCTCTCAAGGTCTTTGCACGAGGTAGAGGCAGCTGAGCAGGTTGGGGTGGAAGTCCTTTATAGGTGATCATAGTTTTCAGTTGGCAAAGATGCCTTGGTCCAGTGTGCACCATGCTTCCGTTGTCGAAGCGTTCTTCAAAAACAACGAATCCATCATCACTACACAACGCACCTTCCAAATGCACTTCAGCATTCCTCCTAATGGTGACATCCCAAATTGGAAAACAATTT
>JANRMT010062820.1:14442746-14557877 GCA_026402145.1 Polypterus bichir lapradei
GTGCCACGACCCTCCTGCCAAGTTGTTGCCTGCCTATGGTAAAGTCAACCCTGATGGAGGATCACAGGAATCATGGGAAAAAGGGGTCCTTTCATCGGATTGGCTGGCTGAGCAACGTTTCAGCCGTGGAATGGCCAAATGGGGAGGCAGCTTGATGGATGAGGTCTCCAGGACTCTAAAAATATCCAAATCTTATTATGGGATATCATCTACAGTTAAATTCTGCTCCGTGCTTCTAAAATTTGTATTATTATGCTGTATAACGGATTTGTTCTGTTCTGTGTATTGTATTGTATTGACCCCCTTCTTTTGACACCCACTGCACGCCCAACCTACCTGGAAAGGGGTCTCTCTTTGAACTGCCTTCCCAAGGTTTCTTCCATTTTTCCCTACAAGGTTTTTTTTGGGAGTTTTTCCTTGTCTTCTCAGAGAGTCAAGGCTGGGGGGCTGTCAAGAGGCAGGGCCTGTTAAAGCCCATTGTGGCACTTCCTGTGTGATTTTGGGCTATACAAAAATAAACTGTATTGTATTGTATTGTAGAGGCAGCTGAGCAGGTTGGGGTGGAAGTCCTTTATAGGTGATCATAGTTTTCAGTTGGCAAAGATGCCTTGGTCCAGTGCGCACCATGCTTTCGCTGTTGAAGCGTTCTTCAAAAACAACGAATCCATCATCACTACTCAACACACCTTCCAAATGCACTTCAGCATTCCTCCTAATGGTGACATCCCAAATTGGAAAACAATTTGATGGGTACAATATTGAACAAACAATCTGAAAACATACAAGCTGTAAGAGCATCAATTTTGCCGTCTACTAGACGTTCAGCGTGCAAACATGCTTCTACCTTAGACATATTCAACACGTCTTTGAGGAGGATTTTGCATGAGGACCTTAATTTTCATCCATACAAAAAGATGGTAGTGCAGTAACTTACTGAGAGAGACTGGGAGAGCCATAGAGAGTTGTGTGCGTTCAAACCGTTCGAGATGCCATCGTCATGTGTAGCGACAAGGCACATTTCCATTTGAAAGGTTGCATAAATAAGCAAAACTTTCACTATTGGGCTGAAACCAACCCTCGTGAACTTCATCAGAGAACCGTGCACTGTGAGAGTGTTACAGTTTGCAGAGTTTGGCATTTTAGGCCCATACTTTCTTGAGGATGGGGGAGCAGTGGTCACCATCACTTCAGAACGTTACTTGAAATGCAATGCAACTGGAAAAAATGGATGTGGAGGATGCCTGGTTTCAACAGGATGGAGAAATAGCTAATTCTGCACTGAGATCCATGAAAGTTTTGTGGGAGATGTTTCCAGGGAAGCTCCCTGCTTAGTGATGTCAGATGGCCTTCACATTCGCCTGATCTCACTCCGCGTGATTTCTTCTTATGGGGCTATCTCAAGTTGAAGGTATACACACACCGACCTCAAAACCTTGAAGCCATCAAGGACGCTATTAGTCACAAAATTGCCACTATTCCCCTTGAAATGGCTGAACAAGTCCTGCGAGTGTTCAAGAAATCGTCTCGAAGAGTGGTGAAAAAAATCTATTTTGTATATCCTTTCTTTTCAGTCAGTCAGTCATTGTCCAACCCGCTATATCCTAACACAGGGTTACGGGGGTCTGCTGGAGCCAATCCCAGCCAACACAGGGTGCAAGGCAGGAATAAACCCTGGGCAGGGCGCCGGCCACTGCAGGGCACACACATACACACACACCCACACGCCAAGCACACACTAGGGACAATTTAGGATCACCAATCCACCTAACCTGCATGTCTTTGGACTGTGGGAGGAAACCGGAGCACACAGAGGAAACCCATGCAGACACGGGGAGAACATGCAAACTCCGCGCAAGGAGGACCCGGGAAGTGAACCCAAGTCTCCTTACTGCGAGGCAGCAGTGCTACCACTGTGCCGCCCGGGTACCCTTTCTTGTGTCATAATGAAATTTTATCTTGTAGTATTTTTGTAGAATAAACATATGTGGTACTTCTCTTTTGCTCACCCTGTATTACGGTCATTGTCAGGTCTAAACTGGCCCGCTGTGGGGATGTCTGCAAGTGCTTTGGAATGGAAAGGCTTTTTAGTTGCCAGCTTCCTTGTGCCTTAGGCTTCTTCAACATACTTCATGTGCCTGCTGCACTGTACTTGGAAAGGCACTGATAATACTTGTGTAGTGACATATGATTTTATACCATTAAACACTGTATAAATGCCAATATTACCTTTAATGATATTCAGCTTTATTCACAGTACATATTTTTAGAGTGACCAGATTTTCAAAGTCCCAAACTGGGACATTTGTAGACTGAATAGTTTGTCATGGTTTGAAAACATGACACAACTCATTAATCCAAAGAAAGTGTGCTAGACACTAATAAATTGAAGTCCCCTTTCCCCATGAAGTATGGTGTGCCTTGTAAAAATGCAAATCAAATTGAAATCTGGGGGAGTGGGACCCCTTCACCAACTAAATATGGAATATTTTGTCCAATTACGAGATGCCAGGAGTAAAACGGGAAGCATAACCTGAAACCCAAAACTAGAATGTCTGATCACTCTATGTATTTTTAATTTTTTTTTTTTAAGATCCTTTAATTTGGGAAACCATTATTGTATCTCATATACTAACCTGGCAATGTTGGGATTGAAAGTGATGTGAATGTTTCACCATCAATGATTCTTGAATCATGTTTGTTTTAGTTTACGAAGAACAATAGAAAGGTAAATGTCAAAGAGCTGACACAAATGGGATATATATTTTTTAAATCATCCCTTCATTTTATGTATTCATTATGACCAATCCATATTTTCCTGAAAACAATATGGACTCCAATTATTAACAAAGTAAACTTATTTTTCTATTTTTTGAAATTGTGTCTAAATAATACACAAATGAAGAAAAGTGACGGTTGTTCTCTAAAGCTGTCTCCATGTATTAACTACTTCAGTTCTGGTACTTATTTTAGGAATGAGTCAATGACAATTGGCTTTTTGATCTCTTTAAGCAGAAAACAACAGTCCTATTTATTTGTTGGCTGACTCTATTACTTCTACTCTTGGCATTCAGTCTTTCAAAAAAGATTTCCTTCCTGAGCTGGAACAAGTCCGAGGAAGAGCCATTACAGAGTTGTGTAAAAAGCAGTGTGGCCAAGTGACTTTGGCATTAGATGGTAAACCAGAAGTCTGCCAAATCACTCTCTCCCTTTGATTCACTAAGCACGTTATTTAACCTACCTCTGCTCCAACCATAATATACAAAGATGGAAAAAAATTACATTATAGCACATTTGTTTGTAAATGCCTTATAGACAGATGTTACACATCATTGATTAAGATATCTGAGAGGCAAAATCACTTAAAAGTCACCAGAATCCTGCACCAAAATATTGACTGTTTTCCCAGTGTTTGCCTTAAATGAGCTCTTTCAATTTGATTTAATTAGAAATGGACATCAGCAAAACTGTGCAAACAAATGAAAGACAAAATCAAACACAAAGTTATAAAAAAGTTAGAATGACCTACAAGTGTATGCCATTACATACATTCTTCTTTAAACAATATGGGATGGACTGCTTACAGTGCCATATACACATATGTTTTCATTGCTCACACACATGACAACTCTAAATAAAACAGTCTTGTGGGGCCAGACGTGATTATCAAATAGGATCACACATTTGGGGACAACTTGTTAAAAAGTGTGTAGTAAATAGCAGTGAAATCCTGAGCTGCAAAGGTCCCACCCACAGGCCTTCTTCCTAAAACACCCACCACCAGTTTCTCAAGTCCATGCATTTTAAACCACTGCTGAGGTATCAGAGAGAGAACATAAGAATCTGAACAAACGTTTACTTCAAATGCATATTTTACAGTTAATTTTTTCATGAAAAAAGGCTCCAGTCCTTTCAAGTTTACGTCGACTCCTACATGATGGTCATAACACTGAACAACAGAGACCACACGTCATATCGTTTACGTTTATCACTCGTCCATTGAAGCTGTTGAATGCCATTGTATAATCTGATGCTACAGAAATGTTTTTCCCTTGCATTAGGCCATGTTTATGTTTAGAATGTACAGTCTCCTCTCCGTGCTCTCCATTCATATGTGTGATAAGGTTTGTTTAGGAGGCTTTTTGATTGGTTGTTCATTGTAAACAAAACCTGGCTCTCTGTCAGACCAAATAAACAAGATGACCTCTTGGTCTTTGCAGTTCAAAATTGCCACTGCTACTTTGAGCACCGCCTTCATGAAGCATTGGATTGGTTAGAAATGTGGTACTCAGTGAACCATCTAATTATTCCCACCTATTTTTAAATAAAGTTCACTCATGGTTGTCTCAGGACTATACATATGGCTTGAGTGAGACTATAAAGAATAAAACTAAAAAAACAGCTTTCAAAGGCACTCATACAATGAGGTACGTTATTACTTGTGTACATTAAATAACACTCCTTGCACTTTGCTGAGGCGTATTGCTATGTTACAATGCTGTCTACAGCCTCTTTGACACTGCCCTTGCACATGCCATAGCTGAACTGAATGAAAAAGCCGTAAACAGCCACTCGGATTGTATTTTATTTTTGCTGCTGAATGATCTGCAAACAGCTCTACATTTGCACAAATTGTGTCTGCTTTAGGTTTTGTCCTACCTGGCACACTTACTCTTTTCAGTGTGTTTATATTTTTTGCTGTCGATATGCTGAGTAATAACTCTACACTCTCCACAGGGAAACAGAACATTTACCTCCAAATGTTTTGCATATCAGTGTATTGTTTTTGGAAACAAATACATTTTTTTCAGAAATGCAAATTCTCTTTCAAATTCTTCGTTCAGTTCAACAATAGACAAGCAGAAATCCATTGTTATATTGATGGATTAAGCATGTGGCCATCCCAAAACGAAGCAAATTCATGCGAAACTTCCACAGTTCCCAGTTTGAAGAATATGAGATTAGTCTAAAATTTGTTTTGAACAGAATTGATATAATTGGTGATTTTTAATACATTTGAAGTCTTCAAAGTGCTGTTTCTGCAACAACTTGCATACTGCTCAACAGCTCGCTGAACAAACAGTTATGTGTGTAGTACAAATGTCCAAAGTGGTATGAGGCCTCCAAATCAGTGCCAAAAATCAGGCCAGATGCCCTACCAGTCTGCCCAGATAATGTTCACTTCCAGGCAACCCGACTGCCTACTCGCACTACTGGTTACACTGAGCCAAATGGAACTTTGGCTTCAAAAGTACTAAAACAATGGCAGAGTCCCAAAAAAATATTCAAAATGTCCTACAGGAGAGGCTTATGTAAGAAAGGGCATGAAAATTAATCTATCAAAAGAAAAAAAAAAGATTTTCATAATAACATACTCCAGAATATAACAATCCACAATGACTTGGTCCCAATAAAAATCCATTAATCAAAATCAAAAGAGAGAAAAAGAATTTACAGTAAACCAATAAAGTTGAAAAAAGGGCAATTCAGGGTGTTAGGAGTTTAGAACGTGGTGCGTAAATGGGTGGAAAATTGGCTCAGACACAGAAGGCAGAGGGTGATGGTGCAAGGAACCCTATAACAATTGGCTGACGTTAAGAGTGGTGTCCAGCAGGGGTCAGTGCTGAGGTTGCTGCTATTTTTAATAGATATAAATGATTTGGATAGGAATATACAGTAAGTAATATGCTGGTTAAGTTTGCGGATGATACCAAGATAGCTGGAATGGCAGATAAGATCATATCCGATGAATCATTACAGACAGACATGGACAGCATACAGGTTTGGGCAGATTTGCGTCAGATGAAATTTAATGTGAATAAATGTAAAGTATTATATGGAGAAAGTGATAATGTTAGGTTTGAATACACAATGGGAGGTCTGAAAATCAAAAGTATACCTTATGAGAAGGATTTAGGAATCATAGTGTATTTGTCACTGTGAACTGCCATACAGTGTTCAGAAGCCATTAAGCAAAAAACCAGAATGTTAGGTTATATAGCACCGTGATGTGTAGAGTGCAAGTCCAAGGAGTTTATGCTGAAGCTTTATAACGCACTGGGGAGACCTCATTTGAAGGGATATAAAGGGAATTAGTACAGTGGATTGAGACTGTTACTTTAAAATAGGTTCTACAAAAACACAGGGACACAGTTGGAAACATCTTAAGGATACATTTTATGTAAACATTAGGAGATTTTTCTTTACTCAGAGAACCATAGATGTATAGAATAAGTTACCAAGCAGTGTGGTAGACAGCCTTGATTCGACTTGTTGTTATTTTGGAAGAATTAAGTGGATAGGACTGGCGAGCTTTGTTGGACTGAATGGCCTGTTCTCATCAAGAGTGTTCTAATGTTCTAATACTAAACTCTTCCACCAAAGTAAATTTGAATGAACCGCAAAGGACTAACTTCCCAGCCTTCCTTTATTGGAATGGTGAGGTATTGGTGACCCCATCACTTGGGGGTCCACCCTTAAAACATAAGAAGCTCAGAACTGAAAATTCTAGATGAAAATTCCAGTTATTTCCCTATAGACTCTTCATCTTTTCCCAATTCTATGTAGGGCACTCTGCTTTTGCTCCATAGCCTATCTGCACACATGAGAACATATTTTTCTTAAAGGTAGGAAAATCAGATCTCAGAGGGGGCAGTTTTTATCTGGAACACAAAGGACCACATGACCTGATGGAGCTGAACTCATACCTATAACTATGAAAGCATAATACTGGAAAAAAAAAAAAAAACTTCTAAACAATATTTGCAATTTTATTGCAGATTAATTTCTTTCACATTCCAGTTTTGCTATTGGGGAGGATAATAACATAACGTTTTTGTCTGAAAGAAAGCTCACTGAGTAAAGACACTGACTGCTTTTCCACATTGTGAGTAAATAGAAAAATTCTTAACTTGAAAAGGCCTGTAATTTCTGAAAATGAATTGTCATAAAATACTCCACTAGTAATCTAACAGTATAACCAAGCCTAATACTGAACAGAAAAACATGAATTCGGTAATAAATTACCTCACAGGGCGACTCATGGCCCAACAAACTGATCAACACTGAATTAGGACGAGTTTTAGTGGAAGTTAGCTCACACCCAGCCTAAATAATAGACAAAATAAAATTGACTGAGAATACAATTCAACAACATAAAGAAATAACAGTATTAACATAAATGATAGTAATTAATGAATCACAAATCTAAACATAGGCTAGGAGAGGAATCCTGGCTTAAACAAGACACATGCACAGCAAGACAGTCCTATACTATTATGTACTATGTACTATTATGCTAGTGTCCCAGCATGGTAGACTGTGGTAAAAAAAAAGTTTTATATGATATATAACAATGATTACTGTGGCCTAGAGATATGTTAGCATGTTTGTGATAAACTAATACTATTCCCATCACTAAGAAAAAAGGGAAAACAACAAAAAGATCAATATAAAAAGGGTGTTAATGGTAAAAAAAATGCATAAAGTACAGAAAATATGAAATGTATTGACACAACTCCACTTGATAACATTTACAGACCCAGTGAAATTGGGTTTTGGTTACCATGCCAAAACTGACGTAAATTACACTTATTGTTGAAAGCCTCTTTAGAAATGAGACTTAGCCAGCAACATGAGCTGTCATCTGAAAGAAAGGACAGCAATTTTTGGGAAGCATTCAACATCTCTGATCTAATCATATAAAAATAGAAAATTCTGTCTAAGTACATAAGAAAAAAACATCATGTCTCTATTTCTGGCTTTCTTTCCCTTGTAACTCAGCTTGTGTCACTTTACAAGCAGAACACACTGACCATTTCTGTTTGTTTGCCTTGTATTTAATACCTGTGCAGTAGAATACACGGAAAAAGGAATTTTGATGGCAGCAGAAATTAAAGAAGGCTCCATGCATGTACAGCTAGGTGTTTACTTTTGTGGCTTTTATATTAGCCCAACAGTGATGGCAATGGGTTCCTTTGCTTATAGATCTTATCTAATAGAGATAGATAATAAGAAACAGTATATAGGTCTTATTTAATGCTGCTATTATTGTGCTTTCTAAATGCAACAAAAAGTGCTTTCTTTTGAGAGATTTTCTTCACCTAACAATATAAATAATGCCCATATAATGTGTTGGTGTATTGGGTACTCAAGATGGCTTACAATAATGGCACACAGGACATTTTTTAAAATATTTTAACAACTGGAGTACAGCCACAAGAATGCTTCTCTACATCGCAGTAAACACATATGTTAATCAAAAGCATCCATCCATCCATCCATCCATAATCCAACCCGCTATATCCTAACTACAGGGTCACGGGGGTCTCCTGGAGCCAATCCCAGCCGGCAAGAAACAAACCCCAGGCAGGGCGCCAGACCACCACAGTAATCAAAAACAATAATGGTATTTTTACTTTCCTAAGGGTGTCTTTTTTCAAGTAGATCATAAGGTTTCCATGTTGTCTGCTCTCTTTCATTATTAAAATATGTGATTTGCCCATTTATACTCTGTGTTACTCTATGTTTACTATGCATAAAAGGCAGGAAATAAACAGCTTCTGCGACAGCTTATCTTTACGCACTGTTACACACTAAGCTTTAGTCCAATTCTGATCATAGTTTCGACTTTATTTAGAATTTAGATATGTTTTGCGAAGGTCTTGATGCAATGGTGGGTTTGTAAGTACTGCTTTTTGCATTAATTTGAAGCGCCATGGCCTGCAGTTTTACAGTTCAAGTGCCATAACCAGACACTGAATGTCTGCTGCACATTCTTCCTATGTTAGTTTACTAAGTAGTGCTCTTTCAGTTTCAACTTAGAGTACAGGAAATGTTTTTTAGTGTAGGTGTCAGTACTGTCAAGCTGTACTTTTGCCTCTCGAAGTTACATGTGAGGACTGATCGAATGTCACTTTATCATGGCGCTTACCTGTATGTCACTGCACCGTGAGTACAGGCAGAAAGAAAGGCATTCGGGCTAGAGGCTTGTTCATTGTATAACCCCCCACCACACACACACCACCCCCCCACCACCGAATTGATTGACTGTACCATGCAATATTATTTACAGGGTTGGGCCTCATTAAATATCTTGGTTATGTGCTGGAAAATTCAGTTTTCTGGAGAGAATCCCTAAAGCACTATTTTTTTGTGATTTGTTTAGTTGATATTGGTGTAAACAAAGATTTTAAATCATATAAACACTTTCTTTTAAATCTTTGAAGTGTTGTACTCACTACTCTTCAGCCATTTGCAGCTCCTTTATTGCATAAGCAGAGCAATACACTTTTTGAGTACGTAATTTAGGTGCAATAAGGCCAAAGACCCCTTAATGTATAAGACAGGGCTGGATTTACACATTTCCATGCCCAAGGCCAAAGGACATAATTCTGTGCCCCTCCCCCCAAAAAAACTTGATTTATAATTTTCAATTTAATATGTAATAGTTTATTTTTAAAACATAAACACTTAATACAATCTTTGTAATCTTTGAACCACATCATATTTTTAATTCAAAACTACACTACTACACTACACTAAATTGCATAACATTAACACCTACAAAAAAACTTTCCATTGAATTTCTTCAAGTCGTCTTAAATACCTACTAGAATTTCTTCCTTCGCACTTTTGTCCATGAAAAGGCTTCAATTGTTTCTTTGCCCCTTATAATTTGGCGAACACCCGTGTCAACTTTTTCTGCTTACGGCTTTCAGGCTCACGGCCCTGAGTAAACTAAACAGTATATAAAAGTAGTAACGATATATTTTACGTAACTACTATCAGTAGATATGTAGAAGTCAAGCGATATGAGTGTAATGAATCACTTGAAATCACTATTGTAACGCCAAATCTGGAATTTTCCTTTAACACGTGGTTTACGCTAAGTGTGTGAGAGGGAAATAGCAAATGCTTTTTGCTTGTGACTGAGCAAGACAGCTCCAGCTGTAGAGATGGGCAACATAAATGTAACACTCAGTTTACTGTATTTAATATATATGGATGTAAATTTAAAAAACAGCATTTTATATGGCCCTTTCAAAATAATACTAAAAAATTTGCAAATATTTGGTTGTTATTGCTTCTGTATATATGCACCCCTTACTGCTGCGCCCTAGGTCATGGCCTAGGTTGGCGTAAAGGTCATGACATTACGTTAAATTTAAGGTTAAGTCGAGGTTAAGGTTAAGACGTCTCTAGTTGCCTAGTATGCCATACCCAGTGACTGACTCCTATTAGTCTAGAACTCACTCCAACAAAATGAAACAGGTTGGCATTATGTGCATGAGAGCTGATAACAAATGAATGCTCATCCAGAAGTACAATGTATAGAATGCAGTGATGAGGAATAAGGAATGCGGTTGTAATGAACACAAACAGAGGAGAAGCTGGTCTGTCTGATGTCTCATGTTTTATGTACAAGAGAATGTAAAAAGGGAAACAAAGGGCTGAGACAATAGTTGAACTTGCCATGCCCATTAACCTTTGTATAGCACAACTCCATCACGTGGCAGGCTATTGGCTATCAGAAAAAGGGACGAGCATGACTATGTTGAAAGGTCAGCACACAGTCGCTACATGTGACGTACTCTGCAATTTTCAGTCATGTAAACCGACAAGGTCCGTTGATGAGATTAGCAACTGCATTGGCAAATCTGACAAATCCTATGAGTAGAAGTCGTGTGACGGGACATCAGCTTTAGCCACTACACCACACCATCTATTAATAATTCTCTCAGGAGATGTGAAGTACTCGCCTGTCTCATCTTGACTTCCAGAAAGCATTTGATAAGGTTCCACATGAGAGGGTGGGCATCAAACTAAAAGGGTATTGTGTGTAGATGGGTGCATAATTGGCTCAGACACAGGAAGCAGAGAGCTATGGTGAGGTGAACCTTATTAGAACTGGCTGATGTTAAGAGCAGCATTCCATCTAGGGTTGCTGCTATTTTTAATATATACTTTATAAATGATTTGGATATGAATATAATTAACAAGCAGGTTACATTTTACATGATACCAAGCTAGGTAGATTGACAGATAATCTTGAATCCATTGAATCATTTCAGAGGTACATGGACAGCATACAGGATTGGGCAGATTTGTGGCAGATTGAATTTAACGGAAGTAAATGTAGAGTATTATAAATAAAAATGTTAGGTTTGAATACAGAATGGAAGGTCTGAAAATTGAAAGCACACCTTATGCGAAGGATTTAGGAGCTGTAGAGGACTCAAAACTATCAACTGCCAGACAGTGTTCAGAAACCAAGTCCAAGGAGGTTCTGCTCAAGCTTTATAACACCCTGGTGAGGCCTCATCTGGAGTACTGGGTGCAGTTTTGGTTTCCAGGCTGCAAAAAGAACATAACAGCACTGGGAAAAGTCCAGAAAAGAGCAACTCAGCTGATGCCATGGCTACAGGGGCTGAGTTATGAGGAAAGATAAAAAGAACTGAGCCTTTACAGTTTAAACAAAAGAAGATTAAGAGGAGACATAATTGAAGTGTTTAAAATTTCGAAGGAAATTAGTACAGTGGATTGAGACTGTGACTTTTAAATGAGTCCAACAAAAACATGGGGACACAGCTGGAAACTTGTTAAGGGTAAACAAAAAACATGAGTCATTTTTTCTTTATAGAGAGAAACCCTAGAGTAGACAGTAGTAGTAGACTGGTGGGCTTTAGGGACTTTTAAAGTTTGACTTGATGTTATTTTTTAAGAGTTAAGTGGATAGGATTGGTGGTCTTTGTTGAGCTGAATGGCCTGTTCTTATCTACATTGTTCTAATGTTCTATTCTTGCATAATCAAATTCAATATGAGATATTTGGGACAGCAGGTGCGACAGCAGTCAATTGCAGGATAGGTACACACTGGAGAAACCTTTAGCAGTAAAGCTCAGAATGATCACCAAAAATTGGACACAAATAAATAGCAAATGAGGATGTAAATTAACAATAGGAAAAAATTAAGGGTAGAGATTTACACTGGCTGTGTTGCATTTATTTTTATATAATAGATATTTACAATTTCCTGTTTCGAAAATGACTGAAAACATTTTCCTCCAAGAAAAACAATTTTTTTTGTCGGAAAACAGAACATCTCTCACAAATGATTGCCTGGATTATAAATATGGACATTGTGCGCTGATCTTATTTTATATGAATGCCAATCTGAGCAGGCATTTTAATAGAGAATGTCATAGTATTGTCTCAAACATGATTTCAAGGAAATACTATATTACTACATATAATCTTTCTCCCTACATTTTATTTGTCATGACTTACAGCTTTGTGTTCAAATGTGTCAGTACTGTTCAATACAATATTGCATAACTGTGCATCATGCTGTTTTATAATTGAGAGTAAAGTGATTTTGAAAAACAAAATATTTGAAAAATATATTAATAAAAGGAATGCTACCGTGCACCAAATGCTGCTGGGATAGATTCTAGTCCAAAGTATCTATGAAGTGGATAAAAAGGGTTCACAAACAGACAGATAGATTGACATGGTAGTCATTTTCCAGGAATAGGTTACAAAAACTATTAAAATTCAATTGCCTTTATAGACTTGTGAGTCTCATGAAGAGAAATAAAGAAATAGTGCTTAACCAGACCCTGAGCCCATTGATTTTCCAAAATCACTTAATCCTATATGATAACTTGGAGTTCATCCTGCCCTGTCAACCTGCACAAACTCTAACACCTACACTCACTTATGCCACTTGTACTTTGGGATATTTAATTAAACTTCAATTGAATTTATTTTATGCATAGTTCAGTTCACTGAATATTCACTCAGGGTTTTGTAACAAGTTTACCAGTATAATAAAAAAGTAAAATTATTAAACCTTTCATAATGTATGCTTTATTGCATTATCAGATCACCTATGACTGTTGAAGCAGGCAGGCATGGGCACCCTCATCCCCAAAGAAGGCACTCGGAGTCTCAGGACAGGCAGTAGAATCAAAATTTATTGTACGGCGCACATATTAAGGTGGGAAGAGCGAGTAGCCATGGGCAGCTTTTATATTTATTACAGTTCTTATTACACAAGTCATTATTCATCCTCATCTGACTTCTAACATCCCCCTGCTTTAATTCTGCCCCTAATTAATTCCACCATTATTTCTCAGCTGATGGGGTGTCAAACCCCTCTCTGTCCATCATGTCTGTCTGAAAAGGCCTACTTGTACTCCTCTACTAGTTCAGCGCTTGCTACCATTATTTTATAGACAAAGAGTTCACTTTCTCTCTCTAAGCGAGGGCCCCATCCTTTTTCACCTCTCCTAACATCTAATCTTTGGCCTATGAACTATTGGTGGTTTCTAGCTCATACAGAATAATAAAAAATATGTAGGCATAAGACATTTTAATCCCAACTCTTACACCTTAATGCTTAGTGAAATATAATATTTACTTTTCTCATGTGCTTATAATACTTTTCTAATAGTAGAGATTACCAATTTCAAGAATACATTTTTCCATATGACATGCACCTAACACGAAAGGTACCATCTAACCTCTAAGGAAGAAATGTCAAAAGCCAGCCATTGTAACCAGCCTCCGACTTCTGAGCACTGCGCAAGCAGCAGCCTTTTTATGGAAGCCCAGCATTTCTCATTGTTCTTCTTTTTCTTTCTGAGCTTCTTTTCTTATTTAAGATTATATTTGATCTGACTTCTGGCTTATAAGACCTTTGATTGACTAGTCCTGGACTATATGAGTTCCCTTGTTGTAGACCACTCCGACCCACTACAGTTGCATATTGGACAAAGACTGGAGTGGAGGATGCAATGATCTGTCTGCTCCACAAGGCTGATTCTCACCTGGACAAAGCTGGCAGCACTGTGAGGATTCTGTGTTTTGATTTCTCCAGCGCCTTCAACATCATTCAGCCAGCCCTGTTAAGAGGACAGCTCAGAGATGTGCAGGTGGATGAACCTATGGTGTCCTGGATAACAAACTCTGTGTCAGGCAGACCACAGTTTGTGATGCTCTAGGACTGTGTGAGCAACACTGGAGCACCACAAGAAACAATCACTCTGTACACCTCGGCGCCAAGCCATGTCACTTGTAGAAATTCTCAAATGATTCTACACTTATGTGGTGCATTGATAAAGGGGATGAGACTGAGGAGAGGAGTCAGGTAGCAAAGTTTATTTCTTGGTGTAAAGAGAACTGTCTGCAACTTAACATAAGAAAATCCAAGGGACTGGTTCTTGACTTTCGCTGCACTAAAGAGCCTCTATGTCCGGTCACTATACAGGGATGTAGAGGTGGTCCACTCCTACAAGTATTTGGGGGTCCACATTAATGACAGGTTGGACTGGTCTTGCATCACAGAGAAACTATAAAAGAAAGGGCAGGCTCTTTTTCCTTTAGAGACTATGCTTCCTTAATGTGGAAGGTGACATCCTTCACATCATCTACAACTCTGTGATGCCCAGTGCAATTTTCTATGCCGTGGTGTGCTGGGCTGGTAAATTCACTTCAAGAGGGGATCACCAAATCAACAAACCTATTAAAAGGGAAGACTATGTTATGGGATGCACTCTGGGCCACCTGGAGGTCGTAGCGAAGGAGAGAATTAAAAAACAAAACTGAGTGCCATTATGAACAATGATGCACATCTTCTATCTGTTACACCAACACTGAGGACTTTCAGCCAATGAATTGTTCAGCAAATGTTTGTCAAGAAACACAACTCGGGCTCCTTTATACAAACAGCAATACACCTGCATAATGTGTTGCTGTTAACTGTGACTGCCAAGACAGAAATTTAAATTATTTGAAAAATTTCTGGTGTGTTGTCAGACAATAATGTGTGTATATATATTTATTTATCTGTTTATGTATTTATTAATTTAAAGAGCTTTTTTTAAAAAGCTTAATTTCACCTGGGGACACAATGTTCTGTCTACCTATTTATGTAAAAATGGTTACAAAATTTGGTGATGATAATAAAACATATAGTTTTTATGATACAATGATACTACTGTTGTAGTCTTTGTATTGAGACAGCTTATAGAAAAGGTCAGCAAAATGGACAATGATCGAGTGCTACATCAACAGATCTGGAGGTGCCTGAGGGAGAAAGGAGAACCAGAGAAGTATGTGAGGATTGTCCAGATAATGCAAGAGGCAGTGAGGACTTGGGTTAAATGCAGTGTTGGGGTAACAGACAAGACTGCAGTTAGAGGAGGTCTGCACCAGGGATCTTGAAGTCCTGACCTCTTTGATCTGGATATGTTGACTCACGGGATAAAAGACCAATCCATCTGGTTCATGCTTTTTTCTAAAGAAATTTTGTTGTGTAACATCAGAAAGGAGGAAGCAGAAAGGAAATTGGAAGAATGGAACGTCTGAGGATTAATGAATGTCAGGATACAGAAGATAGCCTACAGAGATCAATATTGAAAAGAGTTTAAATATCTAGGATCAGTGAGAGCCCAAGATGGAGAATTAGATACACAGATAACTTACAGAATGCAGTTTGGATATAATAATTGGCAGAAAGCATGAAGAACATTGTGTGATTGAAGAATTAAGGCAAAGGTTAAAGGTCAGGTTTTAAAGACAGCGGTAAGATCAGCAACGACATATGGAGCTGAGACATTAGCAGTAAACGGAGTACAGCAGAAGAAGTTGGATGTGCAGAAATGATCATTTTGAGATAGATGTGTGGAGTTAAAAATGAGGAAAGAATAAGAAATAAGACAATCTGAGGAACAACAAACGAGATATGGTAGAGATATGTAAGAGAGTAAAGGAAAGTAGGTTGAAGTTGTATGGATATGAGATGAGGAGATGCAAAGATTATGTGGGCAAAAGAGTGATGAGAATGGAAGTAGAAGGAAAGAGAAAGTGAGGGAGGCCAAAGCAGAGATGGACTGATAAAGCAGAAAAAGATTTAAAGGAAAAAGATTTGACTGAGGAGGAAGCGCAGTAGCAAGCTGTATAGAGAAGGATCATCAGGTACATCGATCGCATGTAGAAGTGTGAAAAGAAGGAGTGGATGGAGAAGAAATAAGGAAAGTAAAAAAAATCCTGGAATAAGCAAAATGAAGGCAGACCACAGACAGATGGAACTACCATATTACTATCTTTTATTATTAACATGGGCCTTCCAAACTCAATGCAGACTGTTACTGAGAATATGTTTAAAATTTTAACATAATAGCCCTTAGTAGATTTGTAAAATGTATACACAAAAAAGAAAAATGTTAATTGTGGCAGCTTAATTAATTTTCTTTTTTTATTTTGTAGAAATATTAGCATTTAGACTTCATGAAAGAAATTCTGGTAGTATCTATCCTTAAACATAGTGACAAGACAAAGATAGAAGACATACTGACCAGATGATAGCCACGTATTCAGGGGACCGTATAGAAAGAAATACATTTGTGTCATCTGCATGTCGAGGCAGCAGATGCCGAAGAAGCAGGCACTGCAACATTAAATGCTGATGATAGCGACAGTTCATCAGATGAAAGGGAAACTTGTTCTGACAACATCAGCATAAGTAACACTGAACTCATGGACCAGACAGCAGCTACAACTTCACAGTCTAATATGTCAGTACAGATGATACAATCTGTAATACAAGAGTGCAACAAAGCTCGACAAAACAATAGACCCTTTGGGGGGTTAGGAAATTCAGGATAAAGGAGTATTGGATTTAGAAACATGCAGGCTGAGGTGATTAAGAAATTATATTTAAAGTGAAGTTGATTTTATGATTCTACACTATATACATTTCAGAATTCTACACCATACACTGTACATCTCCCAAAATGTACTGTGCATCATACATTCTATATTATATTATATATCGTATGGTATATTGATTTGTCAAAGCACTTGAAGATAATGAAAAATACAGCTTAAGGTGCCGGAGACTTGTAGCCTAGCTTGGCAGCTCTGGGTGCAAACAAGGAAATAACATTTGGCAGGGCACCAGTCCAATAACACACACCCCCACACACTTGGGTCAATTTGAAAAAAGCTTTTAACCTAACAGACATGTCTTTGGTTATGCCAGAGTAAAACCGGTTGAAGGAAGGCCCATACACTTGACGCCTTTGGAAAGCATTCAGATCCCTTCACTTTTATATTGCAGCTTTGCACTACAATCATTACAATTATTTTTTTCTCACATAAAACAACTCTCAATATCCCAGAATGACAAAGCAAAAACAGGATTTTTAGAAATGTTTCCAAATTTATTTAAAATAAGAAACTGAAAAATCACATCGATTGACACAAGAATTAAGAACCTTGGCTATGACACTTTAAGGGGACTGGGGGGTCTCATGGTCTGGAATCCCTGCAGATTTTTTTCTCCAGCCATCTGGAGTTTTTTTTTTGTTTTTTCTGTCCTCTCTGGCCATCGGACCTTACTCTTATTCTATGTTAACTAATGTTGACTTATTTTATTTTCTTACTGTGTCTTCTATTTTTCTATTCTTCATTATGTAAAGCACTTTGAGCTACATTTTTTGCATGAAAATGTGCTGTATAAATAAATGTTGTTGTTGTTATTGTTGAAATTTGGCTCAGTTGCATCTCATTGTATTGTTCGTTGTTGAGATGTTTCCATACCGTGTTTGGAGTCCACCTGTGGTAAATTCAATTGGTTCAACAAGGCACATACCTGTCTATAAAAGGTTCCACAGATGGCAAGGTGTATCTAAGCAAAAACCAAGCCCTGGGATCGAAGGAATTGCCTGCAAAGCTTAGAAGCGGGATTGTGTTGAGGATCTGCGGAAGGCTACAAAACAATTCTTCTGCATTAAATGTTCTGAAGAACACAGTGACCTCCACTATGCATAAATGAAAGAAGTTTGGAATAACTATGACTATTCCTACAGCTTGCTGCCCAAGGGTAAGGGTAAGAGGGGTGCTGAAGAACCAGATAATCACTCTTGCTGAGTTTCAGAGAAAAACTTCCAGAAGAACATCCATCACTACGGCACTCTACCAATCTGAAAACATGGAAATTTTTCCTCAGTAGTAGATTTTCTGTTTGATGAAACCAAGACTGAGCTGTTTAGCTTCAATTCTAAGCATCACATCTGGAGGAAACCAGGCACCGCTCATCATCTGCATAATATCTTTCCAACAGTGAAGCATGGTGGAGGCAGCATAATGCTGTGGAGATGGGAAAAACTTCCATAAGATCTACCATCACTGTATCACTCCATCTATCCTGACTTTATGGCAGAGTGGCCAGATGGAAACCTCTCCTCAGTAAAAGATAAGATTCTCTGGTTTGATGAAACCAAGGTTGAACTGTTTAGCTACAATTTTAAGCATCACATCTGGGGAAAACCTTGCAAACATTTATCACCTGTGCAATACCTTTCCAACAGTGAAACATAGCGGAGGGTGCACAATGCTGCGGAGTTGGGGACTGAGAGACTAATCTGGGTTGAGTGAAAGCTAAACAGATCAAAATACAGAAGAATCATTAAAAATGGAAAAACCTTCTCCAGAAACGCTCTGGACCTCACACTGGAATGAAGATGACGATAAGCACAAAGAAGAGACAAAAAAAAAATGGCTTTAGGAACACCTAAAGGGAATGTCCTTGAGTGTCCCAGCCCAAGCCTGGACTTGTACCTAAATAAGAGATGTGAACATCTAGTCCCACAGAGCTTGGGAGGATCTGCTGAGAAGAATAGCAGAAAATTTTGTAATCCAGCTGTGTGAAGATTGTCATTTCATACCCAAGAAGACTGTAGTGTATAATCTCTGCCAAGTGTGTATCAACAATGTATGCAGTAAATGATCTGAATACTTGTGTCAGTCTGATATTTCAGTTTTTGTATTTTTAATATCCATCCATCCATCCATTATCCAACCTGCTGAATCCGAACAGGGTCACGGGGGTCTGCTGGAGCCAATCCCAGCCAACACAGGGCACAAGGCAGGAACCAAACCTGGGCAGGGTGCCAACCCACCGCAGGACACACACAAACACACCCACACACCAAGCACACACTACAGCCAATTTAGAATCGCCAAACCACCTAACCTGCATGTCTTTGGACTGTGGGAGGAAACCGGAGTGCCCGGAGGAAACCCACGCAGACACGGGGAGAACATGCAAACTCCACACAGGGAGGACCCGGGAAGCGAACCCAGGTCTCCTAACTGCGAGGCAGCAGCGCTACCACTGCGCCACCGTGCTGCCCCTATTTTTAATATATTTGCAAAAATATCTAAAATTCTATTTTTACATTGTCATTCTGGGGTATTGAGTGTTTCTGGAGGGAAAAAAGTTTATTTTAAATGATTTTACAGCATATAACAAAACGTGAAAAAGTGAAATATTCCGAATACTTTCTGAATGCAAAAGAAGATGAAGACATTGCATTAATATAGCGCTTTTTAAGACACTCATAATGCTCTACATTGAAAGGGAGAGCCATTTCAACCACCACCAATGAGAGAACATCACAGTCAGAGTCACAGGGAGAACTTCCACGCAATAGTAAAACAAAACAGCACGAGATCTGAACACTGGACGCTGGATGTGTGAGTGGGGATATGAGAAACACCGCACTACCATACTGGCCGAGTAGATTCACTTTCCATTAATGTTAACAGGGAGTGGCAACAAGTTGGCCCTAGAGCCCCAAGTTAAAATCTGAGACTAACTATTCTCTGATCGGATTTTGCATGATTGCGCTGTGTCTGTGTGTGTGTGTTTTTTTCCAGATACAATAAATTACAGACACAAGTAAACTGACCCAATTTGAGTGAGTGACTACTGTGATGGACTGGGCCTGCCTTTAGGGCTGGTTGGTGCCTTGTGTTCAGTGCTTCTAGAATAGGCACTGGCCCCCCATGACCCTGAGCTGGATAAGTGGGTTAGAAAAATGAATGGATTTAGTAAATAGATTTTTAAGTTTTTCAAATTTGTCTTTATCCAAGAATAAAACTGCCTTTTATAAAATGCTGTTGTGTATATTTTTGGAGTGCATCTAATTGAGACAAATTTTACTTGAAATGAATCCCAAAAGAAATTGGCTGTTATTAATAGCAAGTTGTGGTGGTTAACTGCTGAAGGCTTGGGAGGCATGTCTTGCCTGGAATGCCATCTGCGTGAACTCTGCATGGTCTTCCACATTGTTATGGGCTTTTGCCAAAGAATCTGGTCTGGAATTGACATACAGGGGTCTTGAAAACACATTCGGCCTTCATCCCTTTGCACATTTCAGATTTATACAGCCTGCATTAGTGGAATTAGATTGGCAAATTTTATTTGGCTGAGGCACAAATATTCTCCTCTAAAAGTGAAAATGATTATAAAAAATAAAATAAAAACTACAAAAAAATAGAAATATCGTATTTTGTAAGTATTCAAAACACTCTCAAAAAATGATTTATTAGCTTAAGTTCCACTGCTTGCTTACTAACCAGTTGTGGTGTAATGTGTCAGGGGTCCATGATCTATTTGGCATACCAGAGTAAAGGTACAGGATTTTTTAAAGAGCTGTGCAGCTCAGACTTTGTGAGTGTAGGTGTGCGGCTCTTGAGTGCTTAATGGGGGAATTGGTTGATTTCTTGTTTGCATGCGGGAAAGCAATTGGCACAGCCATCCCTCATTAGTGCTCTATGGCTCGTTAAGGAAGCACCTACACTCACATGGCTATAAAAAAGGTCTGAGTAGGTAAGAAAGAGATGAAAAAGATGAAGAAGAAATATCAACAGAAAGAAAGAAGGAATGAGCAGTTGGACAGTCTGGCTAGTGTAATGGAGAGGAAGTGAAGTAGTCGGAGATGGCTGGCAGTGGAGCTAGGGGAATGGCACTATGAGGTTGGATTGAACCTGGATGAGTGCTTGAAACGAGGGTGATTTTGGGCTTTGGTGGTCTTGTGGGTACCAAAGGAGGTGGAAGAGAGGTAGAGAGAGCCAGACTTGGCATGTACCGGGCTGGATGAGCCATTTGGTGGACCGCATTTGCCGGGGTCTTAGCCTTGTCAAGCACAGCAATAGTGAGCAGGAGAAGCTAGAGCAAGATAGTGCACTGAGGAAAAAAGTAAGGCACAGATTCTGACCGATTATATCCCGGGTTTTAACTGTTTAATTATTGAAAACATTTTATTGAATTTTAACTTCCTATCACACTGATTTGATTTAATAAAATGCACTTTCAACAATTAACATAGCTGTGGGCACCTAGGGTATCACACTAATCTCACTTACTGTAGATGGAAAAATCCTGAACAACCTGACTTTTTCAATGGATAAAATACTTCTTATACTATTTGAAGCTGGAAAAAAATGAAGTTTTTTGTGAACATGACAAGCTGTTCTCAAGGGTATAGAAGTCCACCTGACAATCAAGTTATTCGCCTTTGCACAAGTAGGCTTAATCTCAGACTCTAAACCAGAAAAAAGCATCCTCCATTACAATTAAACAAAAAACCCTTCCCTTCTCTCATTCACAAAAAATGTTTGCAAAACATTCCAAGCTTTCACATAACAAGAAAAAAACTGTTTAATTCTTTAAATTTGCAAGTAGTGGGCAGCAAAACAGCAGAGTTTCATTTGACATAGTTTTGCAAAATTGCCTTTAAAACATGCAATTTTGCAACTGTGAATCAAGAAACTCATTGAAATAAAATTCCTGGGGAGTTTTAAACGGTTGTGGGGTAGAAATTATTTTGTAGGAAAAACCATTGTCTCTTTGGCCATCCTTAATCGTCACCCTGACCTTACATGGGTCCTTCCATGCATATCAGCAGACCTGAATGGGTGAGAATGAGCATAGGATGTCTACACTTTAGAACACAATTTCACATAGGAAATGCATATTGTGACGTCCCGTTGAAATAAACACACTCAGGAGCTGCTTGTCCAGGTTGAGTCTTTTTATTGGATATGCCGCAATATAAACGATGCCCTAACACCACCTGCTGTCTGGGTCACAGGAACACCTCCAAAATAACAGAAATAACCCGGTTTCGTCCTATCTACCTCTTGCCTACCCTTTAACTGTTCGTTCCCTTCTCAACATGATGCTGTCTTCCTCTCGCTCCACCAACAACAACCACTTCTGAACACCCACTCCCCTTTTTTTCACGCACTGTTAATTAACCCTGATCCATGTCACTCAGTTCTTTCTCTAGGGAGGTGCCCGGTGTCCCAAGCCCTTACAAATAGTGTTCCCCAAAGACTCCACCCCAACACTGCTTCCACTCCCTACAGCCTATGCAATGGCAAGACACGTCACAATATATACCATGTTTGTGAAAAAATAAATTTGATTTGAAAATACCAAACGTATTCTTTGAAGACTTTGTGAACACAAAAATCAAAGAACTCTTGCCTGTTTTCCTTTGGTGCAGATTGATAGACAGCCAGCCAGTTTTACAACTCGGTACAATCTGACACACCAACAGCAAGATCAACAGCAACATGGTATCATACAACCAGATTAAGGGGTACAATGTAACAACGTGTTAGCAAGCTACCTCAAAAAAGTGAGTGGCAAACAAAATAATCTGGACACTATTTGAAAAGTCCCAATTACTTTAGGCAGTTCTCCATCATCAATTAATCAAATAGTCATCTCTAATTACATATGCAAAATCAGAGTTGTGGGGAATCCAATCTAACTCACATGACTTGGTTAGAGGAGCGCCAGAATAACTAGAGAAAAACCCACATAGATGCAAGAGGAAGGCACAAAATTCGCAACTACTTTATCAAACATTAGATTAATAGTCCACCTCATAATGTTAGTGCCTGACAAGCACACGTAGTTTGTAGTGATGGCCGAGAAAAATATAGAACTGGAGTATACGGAGATCAGTCCTTGACAACAATAAATCATATCAAAGTCGTCCACGAAAAAAACCTCACGTTAATCGTGTTGCATAATCCACATGTCAAGTTATCCAATTATATGCTCACGACGTGCAGAACACATGCATTTTTTGTTGAATTATAGTAAATAAGTACCTCCAAAAATTAGAGTAGTCCAAAAACAGACATGAGATTGCACTTTTAATGTGAAAAACAGCAAATTCCATTACTGCAAACTACATGGGGTAAGTAACATAAAACAATATCATTTTTGGCTGCAGTATTTCTTTAACACATGATGATGATAAATATAATAAATATAATATAATAAATATAATAAACTTTTTAATCAGTACTGATGCTGCATAGTTCCAGAGTTTAAGACCCATTACGGAATTGTTTGGGAAATTTTTCCCACATTTACATGTAGGTTTTTTTTTCACAAGTTCGATTGACTGTAACTCTTAATTACAGGGTATGACTGGGTATTTATGCGTGAGTGAGTTTATTTTGTACTGAATCAATGTTCTGAGAGGAGCAGAAAATAAGTGAGGAAAAATATAAGGATCAGGAAAAAGATGTAGTCCAAAGGCAAGCAAGGATCGTAACTGGGGATTAAAAAATATGTCTGCTAAACCTTTATACAAGTTCCAAAAATTTAAGTCAAAAGGACATGCCAAAAATTTGTTAACTAGAAAATCAATAAATTATTAATTAGAGATTTTAAAAATGTGTGAAGTTATCCGCAATCTCAGATAAATGCTGGTCCAAAGTGACTTTTTATCCTGTCACTTTGATGATTCCACACAAAGTGCAAATCCAGAAAATGTCAACAAATGGAGGTAGCTGTCAGCAAAGAAGAATGTCGACGAAACAGCATGATATAAACAAAGAAATGACTAAAAAGACTCCAAATTAAAATCCAATGTAATAATGAAAATTGTCACGATTAAAAATTCTAATACAGTGAGAAAATAGCAAGAAAAACAAGTTGAAAAAGTTGAAGTAAATTAAATTCACCGTCATAGCAACTTGTGCCTCAGACATGGTATAGTACTGCAGTGTGTCATGCTTTAGCTTGGGCCTCATTCCTGGCATAAGTATTTTTTCATTTTTATTGATATTTTCTCATCTTTTAAATATAATTTTATATATTGAGTAATTGATTATTTGTGTTTTTTTGTTTGCCCTGTATTGTATTTATTGCAGTGTATGTTGTTTTATTCATTATTGATGTATTATTTTAATTATAGATGTAATAGTCTTCTTTGTGTGCCTTTAGAGCCTCAGGAGGCGCCCCCCAGACATGTCAGCTAAGGAAACCCACTGTTCGCTTCTACATTGGGCTGAGTGGTTTAGTTTCCCCAGGAAGGCAGTTTTTGAAAAAAATCTGCTACAATATGAAGAATGGTTGTTTTTTTGTCACTTTTGGACAAGGGGATTTTTATGGTTTCCTCTCCACTTTTATTAACTTTCTTTCATGTTGGGGGAACTGTGAAGGTGGAAAGTGTGTCACTTGATATTTAAGCAATGATGAGGTTTAGGTTAAGGAGGCTAGAATTGTTTTTTAATTAGAAGGAGTCCTAGCTAGGAGTGAAGACTGTAACTTGATCTTTGAAAAACCAGGCCTATCATAACATATTGTGCCTAGCCCTGCTTAGATGACTACCAGTCAGTCTCAAGCCAGAGGGCTGGTTAAATGAATACATGCTCAGTTATTTTAAACACATAAGTAGACATTCAAAGTTTCTGGAATAAGCTCTGGATGTCAGAGAGTTTGTGATGGACTAAGCTTGTTAAGAAATTGGATGGACAGTAAGTTAACACTAGAATCCCTGAAGCAAAATTACAAATTGTAATTGTAATTCAGGGCCACCTTAAATTTGCACCTCTCCATCACCATCTTTTGTTTTGCAAATGTGTCGATCAGCACAAGTAGTATGCTATCGATCCCTACCCACCTGTCCCCCAAAGCTCGAGCAAAAAATTCTCCCAGCTCAAAGCTTCTTATCTGCATGTGAGGTGCCTGAAGTTGTACAGTGTAAATAATATAGCGTTATTTGGAATACATACATTTCATGTGTGTTCCGTGTCTACAACAATCTGGGTAAGTGTAGGATGAAAGGAAATGTGAGATAAGAAATGCAGAACACATATCTAAAACAGAAATGTTTTCCCATGTTATACTAATAATAACGTGAAGTGTATAATGTTTGAAGACTTTAGCCAAATATCAAATAAACACATCCGCTTTTATTCAAGAATATAACTAAAGAAAATAAAATCATTCAATATACATGTTGCTGTCAATGAGTTAAAAACCCAAGCTCAAATGTCAATCGGATGAAAATTGATATGTCTTCTTGGATGGTGCAGAGGTAAGAACTGCTGCCTTATAATTAAAAGGTTTACGTCTGGGCAGTCTGCATTTTGAGTAGTGAGCTGCTATTATTATTACTATAATATAATAAAAACATAAATTTGATTTTAGTCTGCAACACTCGGTGTATATTTTGGCTACTTGTAAAAGTTAGCGCTTGTTTTTTTATTATTCAGTTTTATTCTCTCAGTGATGTTCACATGGTCCAACAAACTTGCCTCTCCCTCTCTGAGCTGATGGTATTTATCTTAATTCTTTTCACAAGAGCAGCGCTGTGGTTGATGCCAGCTCAGTACTATTTGTTTTACCGGCAATCAAAGATACAATGTCCAGTGACCGCTATCAGACTATCATGCTGGCATTTGCGCTTTGTCAACAAAGACATCCATGAGGAATGTGTGAAAAACAACAAGTTTGCTGTGATTTTGGACATCTGGCAACGTTTTGTTTGGAGTTGTGTTTTGAGTTACAACTCAGGCAAAGACTTTCTGAGTCTGTGATCATAAAGCTTATGGAGCTGTTTCTGGACAAGGCAGAACCGTAACAACAGACGGCATTTTCACAGTGCTTTTGCTGGCTAATAGACTGCTGCACCACAACACAGCTCTGCTTGGCACCATAAAGTAAAATGGGACTTCCACCTGCAGCTAAACTTCCACGTGCAGCTAAAGTCACTTTAGTATGGGAGCAATTCGCCATGCTAGTGTATACATCTAGCACTGCAATGCTGACAGTGTATGCGCCCAAAAAGAAGAAGTCTGTCTGCATTTTCAGTATCATGCACAATAACGCTCCGTCATGGGATAGCAGGCTGCTTGCTGCTTGTGCTGATCAACACATTTGCAAAACAATAGACGCTGATGGAGAGGTGCGAAGGAATTAAAGGTGGTCCGGGATTATGAGTTTTTTCGTAGGCTTCAGGGATTCTAGTGTTAAGAGTTTAGTTACTGTCGGTATGTGTGAGTGTGCCCCGTAATAGGGTGGTGTCCTATTCAGAGAACATTTCTGCTTGTGTCCATTATTTCTGAGATAAGGTACACCCTAAAATCCAAAAAGCTAAAATAATCAAATGGTATAAGTGGTTAATTTATCAATTCATCTTCTGAACTTGCTTATTTCAATACAACATTGCAAATGATGGAGTCTCTTCATAAAAGTACAATCAAGGAAGGATGTTGAGGAGAAACAGTCTGAGATCTTTTATTTATTTATTCACTTATTTAAAATGATTCATTTTAATCATTGTCAGAATGTGAAGTAATAAACAAACAATCTAAAACGATAATTTTCATAACAATCTTGATAATTCCATTCATGATTTCATTTTGGCATTTGTTGAATAAAATGTTTTTTTCACAACTCTGAGTAAAGCATTCAGTTTGCAAAATTCATATTTTTCTAAGTGAACAAAAATTATCATTATGTTAAACAGAAAAAGTCAACCTTCCTGTTTCAATTTATGGGTGTCTAGGGAGCTGGAGTCTATCTCAGCAGTAGAAGGATGCCAATATACCAATGGACACATATGCACAGACTCACTAATACCATACCAATTTAGACTTGCCCTGCAGGCCCATCATATGGATCCATCCTTCAAATTCCTAAACTCACTTAATCTAAGTTTTAGAGTCACAAAGAGGCAGCGGCTATGCAGGCAGAAAGGCAAAACAACAGCCAATGAAACATGGGAAAATTCACACACACATCCATGCACACTCTCTGTCACTGGGCCAATTCAGAGTCCAACTATTAACTACCAGGAACCAGAATATTAGGAGAGAAACCTTCCACATACACAAGAAGAAATTGCAGACTCCACACAGACAGTAAAAAAACTTGTATTTGATTTCAGAAGTGTGAGGCATCAGGGATAACCACAGTGCCTCCTATAGTGTGATGAAACAGGATCTGTTGACCATTCTATTCAATAAGCAAAAGGAACTAGGATTCAAAGGGAAGCAAGACATTGTTTAACAGTGTTGTGATGTGAAATTTTGCATACAAGTTGATAAATATTTTGTATGTCTTTATTTGTAACTTAGACAAAGCAATGTAATATTAGTGTTACATTACAGATAATAACAGCAATGGTTTGATGGTTTAAGAACCCTTTCCCCTTTTTAGGAATGAGTCTCTGTAATTTTACAACAGGGTTGGTGGAAGTTCCTCAAACAAGTTTGACCAATGTTTCTAGAACTCTCTCAGTCAACCCCCACAGAAAAGCCAGGTTGCCTAACTGCCAAGCTTTACCTTAACACATGGTTTGGAGTGTAGGTGTTGAAGGTGTTATGTGCCCCATTGGTCTGAACTTTGGCTGTTTGGAATTGGCTTGTATCAGAAACCTTTAAGAATCATGACATCCTATTGGCTCTAGGGGTTGGACAGAAACCCTATAAATTTGCTTGCTTTACCTCACTCTCTCTCTCTTTCTCTGACCAAATGATGAAAGACCATCTCACACCATGAACTGAAAAGGACAACACAATGAAGAGCACAGCTTGGCAGCCATTTTGAGACAGGCATGCGGACTGTTCTGAAGAAAGCTGACTGAAACTGATAACTTAACTAGAAACATTTTAAGTAACTAACAAGTCTGTGTGCCGCCTGAAACTACACATCAGCATTTATCAGGTTGTATGGCTGCCAGTATTGTCTTTTACTACACCTAATTGCCTGAGGTTATAAATGTAGAAGTGAAGGTGGGGAGAAGTTATATGGTACAATACTTTATAAACAGTGGCAAGTCTGTGAGATTTGAGGCATTCTGACAAAGGCTACATATTAATAATACAAAAGGGGAAAGTAGACTAATAGATTACTCTACCAAGACAAAACAAACAGCAACACCATTTATTTCTATAGCACATTGTCATATAAACGATGTAGCCTCATATAATTTACAATAGCTAAAGTGAAATCCATCCATCCATTATCCAACCCGCTATATCCTAACTACAGGGTCATGGGAGTCTGCTGGAGCCAATCCCAGCCAACACAGGGCGCAAGGCAGGAAACAAACCCTGGACAAGGCGCCAGCCCACCACAGGGCGCGCACACACACACACCAAGCACACACTAGGGACAATTTAGAATCGCCAATGCACCTAACCTGCATGTCTTTGGACTGCGGGAGGAAACCGAAGTAACCGGAGGAAACAAACGCAGACACGGGGAGAACATGCAAACTCCACGCAGGGAGGACCTGGGAAGCGAACCCGGGTCTCCTTACTGCGAGGCAGCAGCGCTACCGCTGCGCCACCATGCAGCCCTAAAGTGAAATGGGCCCACAAAATATAAGTGCAGGTCCCTTCTACCACCTACCTACCCCACACCTTCAACTACTGCAGCAGGCACAGCTCTTCTATATCAGAAGACTGCCCACCAGGGAAGAAGTAAACACATCTAACCACCTGGACCGAGATATATTTATAAGGCTCATTTTTGGATATTTTAACACTTATGCAGCATATCTGTTGATCATGACAGGGATGCTATTTACAAGTCAGTTTATTTTCAACTATTCATTTCTCAGTCTCTTTTCTACTCTTTTCTATCTCTCTTCTCTTTTCCATGCATTCTGTAAATCTGTGGCGCCTAACCCAGTGCTGGCAATACTGGATAGTGTGCCAGTCTGTTATGGGGTACAACAACAATGAACCTATTTAGAACTGGTAATTGTCACAAAAGTAAACTGAAATCCCTGTAGAAAGCATTATTAAAAAGTGGAGAACATAACAATTGATTGTCTTGCGTGCACAATAAAAATATCAGCAATGTGTATTCTATTCTACTGTATGTCTCAAGGAGTATTTGAACAGTAGACTACATCCACACTAGTATGTTTTCATTTTGAAATGAAAAAGATCTCTGTCCACATTGGCATTTTCACATCATTAACGAAAGTATCTCTGCCCACAATAAAACAACCTAAAATGCATACTGTATGAAGTAGCTGTTTGCCTACACTGAACCTGCATGCTTCAAGCAGACACAGGAAGAGAAAGTGCCTTCTATGCTAGACATTCTTTTGCAGCTTGCATTTAGAAATAAAGAACGGCAATGGCAAAAATAAAAAACAAAAAAAAATTGTTCTGTTTGGACTGACAATGATGTGGATTTGTTATTGAGAGGAACACAGAAGTAAAAGTCAAGCAAAGCAGTTGAGAATACAGGATGTGGTCATGTCAGTGTAACTGCAGTGACATTTTACAGCACTCAGGAAAGAACCACATATTAATTCCAAACCAATCAGATTGTAATTAGAGTCTGCATTCTTAAAACTCTTCATTTTCACCACCCCCGCCCCCCATACAATAATGCTCAGTCTGCTTCAGTAATATTAATATTCAGTAATAGTTTTCAAATGTCTGCATCTTCAGAGGTTAAAAAACCTGGTTATGTGGATGAAAGGTGAAAACAAAGAGATTTCTGCATTTTTAAGCAAAAATGTAATAGTGTAGATGCAGCCTTAAATAATTTCTGTATTATCCAAAATGAGTTAAGCTCTCATGATGATATATTAGTTGTGCTAAGACAGCGTGAAATCTAAGTAATCAAGGTAGACTTCAGCATTAACGTTTTCAGTATACCATCTATTGGGATATACTGTACTGTATTTTGTAATGCATGTAATAATAAAATGCATTGCATTTGTCATTCTAACAGATGGTGCATCAAAAACATTTGTAGTAATAAAATTCAATACAATAAAAGCTTGTGATGCACCATCTTTTTGAATGACAAGTGCAATGATTACGTCTTTGTTAAATGCCATTTGGTATTGAATTCATAATAGTATTGTTCATGTTTGTGATGCACCATTTATTGGAATGACAGAGACATAGCAACCAGATGGACACACAGACAGACACACAGATACTTACCTTTCCATTAAGGTGGACTAGCTGCGCTATCCGTCTAAGATGGGTTGAAATCTAAATAATCAACATAGACCGTAGTGTTAATAATTGCAGTGTACTTTGTATCAGTAGGTATTTTGTAATGCATGTAGAAATCAAATGCTGTGCATTTGTCATTCCAACCCATCAAATGCATTACTACAAATGTTTCTGATGTATCATCTGGTACAATGACAAATGTAATGATTGTGTCTTTGTTATATATCATTTGGTATGGAATTCTTAAAAGCAGTGCTCATGTTTGTGATTCACCATTGTTTGGAATGACAGAAACCCAGCAACTGGACAGACACACAGACAGACATAAAGATGCCTCTCCTTTTATTAAGGTGGAAGCTATTTACTGATTGGTCAAGCAAATAATATTTCTGTGTTCTGTACTGTAAAAATCCCCCACCCTAAGTTTCTAACCTCAATGGGCTATTCTGTCTCCTGGCATTAAAAAAAACTCTTTCTAACCTTCACGGCTGCAGTGCCAGTTACAATAAAATGGAATTTAGGGACATGAACTTTATTTTTTTTTACTTTGTTTTCCTGGTATTCATTTTGGCTTTGGACTTCTAATTACACTTAGTTATCAACAAGAGCATATCTGACCGTTCTTTAGGAAATCCACTTACACATATTTGTATCTTTACTTGCCTAAAAATAATTTCTGATATTTAGCTGCACAGCTCATTTTTGCTGTGCAAGCTGATTCCTGAAAATACTGTATATACTGTAATTTGAAAGTTTTCTTCAGTCTATTATGTGAACCACTTGGAACAGTACGCATTGCCAACTTGTTTAAAATTTAAGTTGTGTTTTTTAGACAAACTATAAAAACTAAATTTGAAGGAAAACCAACTCTAAAACAAAAATATTGTTAAGATACCATCTTAGCTGGAAGTGCTCACAACGTGCACAGTAAAATTCCAACTTGGGCATTTTTTATGGAGTAAAGGGCAGGTATTTAATTTAGCAGACTGTGGGAAGGAACAGAACAAGACACAATAATGTACTGGGGTCTACCAGTTTATTTGCCACAATATATAAAACATATTTTATATTTGTATTTAACTGTAGTACAGCATGGAAATATTTATTTTGTGTAATTAAAGAAATAAAAAGGTACAGATAAATATACATTTAACCATTAATCTTCAGGAAAAAGAAGAAGAGTTGGTGTCCCTAATTAAGAAATTCCTTGCTTTGTACACCAGTAAATATAAGGTATCACCAATATACTAACAACCCAACTGTGCTTCATTCATTCAGAATATGGAACCAATGTAGGAAGCACTTCATGTAAGAGAATATTTTATCTGTGGCACCTCTACATGATAACCACCTTTATCCACCTTCTCAAACTTAAACAGCTTTTAATGTCTGGAAAACATACAAGATTAAATCACTTAGAGATGTTTGTACAAAGATTATGTCTTCGCATCCTACTAACAATTACACTCCAAATTTAACTTTCCATCAACGCAATTCTTTCACTACCTTCAAATTAGAAACTTTGCTAAACAAAATCTGCCCAAAATCCCTCACCTCCCACCTATTTCTGTTCTAGAATAGATATTGATCAGTCATGGGAACTCAGACAGCATTTCTATAATATATGAAACATTTTAAAGTCCCTTCCTTTCAAATATCCCAGAGTGCAGTGGAAAAATTGCTAGCATTTCTTACTCTTACTCAACATTTCAGAAAAGGAGTGGAAGGCAGCCACAGGCACAGAATTCATTCGAGCTCCATATGTGCAAAACATTCAATTATTCAAGTTAAAATCTTTTATCAAGCACATCTTTCTCGTTTAAAATTGTGCAAAATGTTTCCAAGGCAAGATCCAACCTAAAAACGTTGCAATCAAGCTCCAGCTTCACTAGGTCAGATGTTTTGGTCGTGTACCAAATTAATGTCATTCTCCACAAAAATTTTTAATTGCCTATCAGATGGCCTTGGTGTCACAATCCCTCCTAATCCACTAACAGCCGTGTTTGGTGGACTCCCAGATGGGCTTAAAGTGGGGAAGGACAAACAAACTGGAATTGCCTTTACTGCACTATTAGCACGTAGACTTATCTTGCTCAATTGTAAGAATCCTAACTGTCCTATTCTAAGTCAGTGGGTAACTGATGTTATAAACTATTTGAAATTGGAAAAAATCTAATTCTCCCTTAGAGGATCTGTGCAAAACATTTTAAAAACCTGGCAGAATCTAATCAATAACATTTTAGAATAAGCATTTCAAATGGGGAGAAGGATTTTCTCCCCTTTTTTTCTACTCTTAAAGTTTTAATGTTTGCATGACCAGAATAATGATATCGATGACTCTGTCGTAAAATTTAATTCCTCCTGTGAAACCGTTTTAGACGCAATTGCTCCGCCCAAGATATGCAGTAATAAAGGTAAGACCTGTTAACTGGCTAAATAAAACTACGCGATCACTGCGCTACGCCTGTCGTACTGCTGAACGGCGTTGGAAAAAAGATGGACTGACTATCTCTAAACAGATTTTCAGGACTTCTCTTTTCAATTTCCAGGCTGAAGTTAAGAAATCGAAACATGACTTCTTTGCCGATTTAGTACCCCGCCATTCAAACAATCCTAGGGTTTTATTATGCGGCCATTCACCCTCATTCTATGATGGGATTAAATAGCACTGTTCTTTCATGTGAGCAGTTTCTATCATTCTTTGTCAGCAAAATTGATACTATCCGCCGTGGCATTGTTCAAACGGGCTATGAAGTTCCTACTGTTAATCATGACATTGTTCTAGTTTCCTCTGATCAAGTCTCACTTTCAATGCTAAAAAGAACTATTGACAACCTTAAACCAGCTTCCAGCCCCCTCGATATTGTACCACCACGTCTCTTAGTGGAAGCCTTTGATGTGTTAGGCCCATCTTTACTAGCCATTATAAATGATTCTATTAGTTCAGGTGTTGTGCCCTCATTTTTTAAACATGCTGCAGCCCATCCCCATCTAAAAAAGGCAGGATTAGATCCTGGAGTTTTAACCAACTTTCATCCAAATTCCCAGCTCCCATTTCTGGCTAAAATTCTAGAAAAAATTATTTATAATCAATTGGTCGATCACCTTAACTCCAATAATTTATTTGAGACCTACCAATCTGGTTTTAGGCGTTATCATGGTGTTGAACCGGCACTCCTGAAAGTGTTCAACGACATCTCTCTTATTACTGACTCAGGTGATGCGGCAGTCCTTGTCCTCCTTGACCTGTCCGCAGCCTTTGACACCACTGACCATGAAATATTGCTGATGCGGCTCGAACATCTTGTTGGGATTAAAGGGGCTGCTCTTAACTGGTTCAGGTCATATCTAACTGGTAGACACTTTTCAGTGACTTTAAATTCCTCTTTTTCATCTACTGTTCATCTTAAATATGGTGTTCCTCAGGGATCCATTTTGGGTCCTATTTTATTCTCTATATACCTTCACCCTATTGGAGTGATTTTTAGGAAATTTAACATTTCTTTTCACTGCTATGCTGATGATACTCAGGTTTATATTCCCGTCTGCAACTCTGCAACAAATCAACTCCACAACTGTCTGTCAGAACTAAGATCCTGGAAGGTCAATAATTTTCTTGATCTAAATCAAAATAAAACGGAGGTGCTTATAGTGGGTCCACCAGCTAAAGCCCAAATTGGTCTTGGACTTCTCGGCTCTTTCTCTGCCTTTTCCAAACCTCAAGTCTGCAATCTTGGTGTTACCTTTGATAGTAACCTCTCTTTTGAGAAACAAGTAAATTCTGTAGTCAAGAGTTGCTTTTTCCAACTTCATCTATTAGATAAGATAAAGCCTTTTTTATCTTCTAAAGATCTTGAGAAAGCTACTCATGCTTTTATTTTTTCTCGCCTCGATTATTGCAATTCGCTGTATTCTGCGATTAGCAAATCTCTGATACACAAGTTACAGCTGGTCCAAAATGCTGCCGCTCGCTTTCTGGTTGGGGCAAGGAAGTATGACTCTGTTTCTCCTATTTTAGCTTCTTTACACTGGCTGCCTGTCAGTTTTCGAATTGATTTTAAAATCTTGCTGCTAGTTTTTAAATCTTTACATGGGCTTGCTCCTGCCTATTTATCTGAATTGTGTATTTTACACCAGCCATCCAGAGTGCTTAGATCTCCTGGTCAGTTGTCTCTTGTTGTCCCTCGTACCAAATGTAAAACCAAGGGGGACAGGGCCTTTGCAGCTGCTGCCCCTCGCCTGTGGAACTCTTTACCTCATCATATAAAGGAGTCGTCTACAATTGAACTGTTCAAAACAAGATTAAAAACTCACTTCTTTTCACTTGCATTCAGTGACCTTCAGTAATACTGATGGTTTTCCTCTTTGTGATCATATAACATTATTTCTATTTATTATCTATCTTATGTTCATATATTTTATTACTATTTATGTTTTATTGTTTTTGTTTTTTTATTTTTCTTTTATTCTATTATTGTAAAGCACTTTGGCCGCAGCATTACTATGTTGTTTTAAATGTGCTATATAAATAAATTGACATTGACATTTTACTCTAGGTGTTGGCCTTGTTCTCTTTCTCATGGGTGAGGGTTGATCTGAACTTTGTCAAGTTTGACTTGCTTGTACGGAATGTTACTTGCTTTTAATAAATTCAATAAAATGTTTTAAAAAAAATTGAAAAGAAATCATTTGTCAGCCTGTTCAGAAAGTTTGCATTGAAAGATGCTGCTCATTTCTTTCTTCCATACTGTATTCCTTTGGATTGTTATGGCGATATCTTTGTGGGTATCCATCAGATCTGAAACGAGATCTCTCACAACATATTTTATAAAGAGCTTGTGCTCTGCTGTGAACTTCGTACCATAATGAGCCGTTCTTTACGAATATTGTCTCTCCTCCGACTAAGTATTTTATACGGTTTGGTAACTGATGAATGGCAAGTATCAACTCTGCCTGAAGAAGGGGCCTTGCATATTGTAATCTTTTTAGTTAGCCAACAAAAGGTGTCATTTTGCTTGACTTCGCTCTAGTTTTATCTACATAATTGGGAACTGAATTACAAAAAAAGACAATTATGATACAGATACAATTCTGCTAATGTGTCTCTTTTGTCACGATTAATTTCTGTAGAGGGATTTTAGGGCTTTCTGTTATGCTTAAAGTGAATAATGTCTGGATCTAATGTAGCTTAACGAATGCAATTACGTTTTACCAAGTTTACATGAGGATGAACTCCTTCCCTGTGCTCTGTCCCATTAAATTGAGACTAATGCTTTAATATAGAGAAAACAAGACATTAATTGCTGGTGCACTGTCATTAACAGGAAATCAAACAGCCAGCCAGGCAAACCAAGGCGAAACACAAGGCCAAAACAAGACTAGCTACGGATTAGTTAAACTTGTGACTGAACTTGTTCCGATGTTCACAGAGACAGCACTTACACCTGAGGATCATCTCCTCTTAGTGCTGTACTGTACTGTGTAGTCTGGTCTTGGTCTGCTGTGTCACATATGCATGCCTTAGGATCACCATCCAGGATCTTCCCAGGTATGAGATACCACCCTGAGCCGAAAGGGGGTGTTGCTGCTAACTGTCTTGTCGTTTTCTTCCTCCACAGTCTTAAGAAACTGCTCAGTGATGCCAACAGACCCCACCCCTTCTGGTCCTGAGGCTTCAAAAGGATGACCTCATAGAAGTAGGCGTCACTTATCACGTAGATGACTTTACAGATGGAGCTCCGAGTCCGGCAACCCAAAAGTAGAGCTGATTTAACAAGAAGCCACCCTTGTACATGGCGATTGGTTTTTGTTACTTCATTTACTTTTGTTTAAAACTACAAGTAAAAGGGGAGGGCTGTGTCAGAACCTGAAAAAATTCTCCAGTTGTCACAACCTTCACTAACTTGGATGATCACTGCTGCTATGTTGGTACACTGTAACTTACCCAAAGAGGCCAGATCTAGCCTTTAAAAATGAAAACAAGAACAGCAATAGAACAAAGCAATGACAAATCCTAAACCAGAATGGATTAGACAAATGCTTTGGAGTCAGGGAGCAGAAAAAAAAAGAAAACCCACAATGGTAAAGAGCCATAGAGAACACCAAACCTGAAATCAATCACTTTGGGGTGTTTGCCCAGTTAATTGTTACATCACCTGTAGACGATTGATTAATATTAAGCCATAAACTTTGAACAATAAAATGACTCATGGAAAATAGGAAAATTAGGAACAAGAAGAGAAAACATTGGTTAGAATATAAAATAGGATGAAACAACAGGCAGGAGCAGTAGCAGAGCATGACAATTATAAGCTACAGCCAAAACCGAGAGAAAAGTTATGCTAAAAAGTTCACTGCGATAGAAATGCTAGCAAATTTAATATAACTGACCTGGCAATCGTTTTGAGCAATCAGAATTGATGAGTTCAACAGCAAACAGTTACATATGATCAAGTATTAATATAAAAATTGTCCAAAGCAAGACTTAAATTTGTGATGTTCTGAACAGTGTGAAATGGTTCACTGTAATCTTTAGAAAGATCAATATGAGGTAAAAGTTTAATCCATAAGCGACAAATCAGTATCCTGCCTACTGTTGGCTCCAACTGTTCACCCAGTGCTGCTGGCACCCCAACCCTTTACCAAACAAAGCAAATTAGCAAATGTATGAACATATGTCAGTTGCTTCAAAAAGATTTAGATGAACTCCTACTTATAACAGAGACTGTGGAACGTACTGCACAGCTTGTAAACAGACAGCAGAAAACTGATAAAGGCAAAAAATGAGAGCAAAAGCCATTTAAAGCATTAATCCAAACCTACTGCATACTCACAGTGCTGTCATTTACACTGTCATTGATAATAAAATGTGGAAAAAAATAAATTGCTTACAGTCAGCGTGACAGATATTTCATATCATGACTGTAATTTCCCAGGAAACAAGGTAATTGATTTGTAGGTAGAGTGTAAACCAGATGAAAGTAAAAAAGATTATTTATAACTGACCTTGTTTCTGATGATTAAACAAGCAGGATAATATCTGATTTTTTTTTTTTTTAAATTATACCATTTCCTAAATAAAACAACAAACCTTTAAAAGACTTATCATCTTATTGACACAGTTTTTAGTTTCAGATTAGTAAAATCAATCAGTATGTAATGATTGTAGCGCAAACAGCTTTTACAACTTCATTATCAAACAATTTACTATAATTACTTTGGCATCCTCTGTTCATTTCCAGGGAAAGATCTACCTAAAGTTCTGTTAATATAGTAAACACATACAAAAAGTTACACTTATTATAATTTGTTTCAGGCTAAATAAATAGTACTAACAACTACAGAAATTTGCAAGGTAAATACTTAATTGATTATTATTACAGTAGAAATTATAATATTTCAACATGAAGAACACAAACATAACAACATAAAATGGTGCTCTGTCCATAGCTGCTTCCTGTCTTGTTCTCTATGCTATCACTGAAACGCAGGAACTCAAAAAATCTGGCAGATAACTAAAGTATCAAGGAAATCAGAAAGACATCTCACATCAGATTTATAACTCAGAAATAGCTGGTCATGCAGTGCATGCAAACTCCATTATATTACACATAGCCAGTAAGTAAGATAAATTATTCTTGGTGAAAAACATGCAAAGAAAAACAAATTAAAATTAGATGAGAATAATACATAACTATAGTAGTATGCAAAAAATAAATACAGCCCACTTAAATAAGATAGATATACAATTAAGAAGAATAGAGTTCTCAAATATAGAATTGCTTTTTTAAACCTCTAAATGGTCTGGTGATAAGGTCTGTTGACTAGGACGGACAGAAAAATGTGACATATAACTGAAATAAGAACATAGGAAAAGGAACTCAAACTACTAAAGGAACTGGGTGGAATTAACAGAATTAATGGATTTAATGGAGGGATCTATCCATATAATATTGTAGCACCTCACCAGTGCAGTGCCAATGGACTTTCATTCTTTACTCCTTACTTTTAAGAAGCTCACTTTCCTTATAAGAATTACATGCTGTTACAACAATAGTTGGAATTAATATGTAGCTTTGGCAGGCTTATTGTTTTGATTTTTTTAGGGTCTGAGGCTCTTCATATGCATGATGGAATGGCAGCCAATCCTGTGATGAATTATCTCCAGGCTGATGTAACTTTTCAGCGCTGTTATAATGTACTGCATTATGTTTCCTACATGTCCTTCCAAGAACTACAGTCAATTCTCGTTATCTGCAGCGGATACAGAAACCATACGGGACCCAGCTCGGGGGGCAAGACTGGAGGAAAGAGATTGGGTTGGGCGGATGTAGTGCCAACGCTGCAGCCCCTTGTGGCTCGGTGATAAACATTCCACAGGTTCAGCTACAGAAGACCTTGTCATAGCTTTAGTCAAGTTAGATGGTCTTCTAGGTGCTGCATCAGAGGCCACAAGCAAATGCACCACAGCTAATCTGAACCATCCAATCAGTAGTAGTGATCGAAGAGTACAGAGAGCAAGTACTTAAACATCGCGAGTTTATGACCCACACTTAGTGGGAATTTCCTGTTTTTCAGAAACAACTGCAAGCCCTGGTCTCCATCATGAATCGGGTTCATCAGCTTATCCCACCAACCAATGCCAAGTAGACACATTCAAATATAGGATGCAATGCAGCCCAGAACATCTAAGGGCATCAAAGACCAGTTATTGTTCAATTTCACACGTCTCTCATGTGTGAAAGATCTTTAGGATTTTTTTTTTGGATGCGTATGGCTGCAGATACAACCCCCTGATGTCCATCCCCAGCCCATCCCACAACCTGTAGTGTGGATCTTATGTGTGAATACGTGTGATTAGACCTTAGGAGTCACAAAATGTGTGAAACAAACTTCATCATTTTAGATATAAGAGCCTAAGACTCTACTGTGCCTTCTTCAATAGGTGGTAGATTTATGCAATTTTTCAAGATTATTAGTGTGAGACTGAAGGTATAACTGGTAGTAGTAGGTTGCTGACCTACTGAGGAGTTCTAATGAAGTTTTCTTTCCCAAAATCTGTGGTGAATAAGAAGATGACGTCTATATTAAGAGATCTAATAAAATCACCCTGAGGCTAAAATGCATTTTTTTTTTCATCATTTTGCTTATACTGTAGATAATTTAGTGGGTTTCTATAAAGTCAAGTGATTGCTCTCTGATTACATCATTCCTGCTCGTCCTTTACTTCCCTTTAAAAATGTCAGACCCTCTTGTCTCTTACAACTTTCCAGTGCATTTAAAATTTACCTACCCTTGATATGTTTATTTTAAAATTTGTTTTGTTAGTTTAAAAACACAGATCACATAGATTATTCTCTGAAAAACCATTATCATTTTTTTCCTCTGTATTTAATTCTTTCACATTTGTATCTTAATACATTTTTTGTTATAAAATGTTGGTCTTTAATAAAATTGTAGTATTTGATAAATTAAAATTTCTCAGAAGATGATTCATTCCACTGGGTTTATTAGTTTCTCAGTTTTAATTAAATCTGCTTTACAAATAAAACATGGAGAGTCACGCTTGCAGAAACATTTTAAGCAACAGCCTGGCCTCCTGACCTCATTACACAGGATATCAATAGGTCATTCTGATATTGACCACTTTTGTAGAAGTCATTTTTTATTCTTGCACTCAGAAACCAACCTAATTATAGGGTGACAGGAAAACAAGGCTAACAAATTCTGACTGGCGCTCAATCCATATGGATTCCCCTAAGCATCCGTAATAATTCCATTATTTACTTGCTCTCTGTTGAAACAGGATTATATGCAATATAATTGCATTTGATAAGCCAACGACCCAAATATTGAGAAAGTCTATATGAAAAGAAAGTAAAAGGAGAGTGCAATGTCTTTGATTATGGTTAACTTAGATAAAACAGAGAAAATTATTTCTTCAAAACATTTTAACAAATTTCATAACAGCATTCATTAACAGTAAAAATTTATTTCTTGTATAGCCCAGCCTCACACAAGGAATGCCTCAACAAGCTTCAACAGGCCCTATTTTTCGACAGCCCCCCAGCCTTAACGCTCTAAGAAGACGAGTAAAAATTCCTCCCAAAAAAGCCTTGTATGAAAAAAAAAATGTAAAAAATCTTGGGAAGGGCAATTCCAAGAGAAACCCCCTTCCAGGAAGGTGGGGTAAATACAACAAACAAAACAGAAACTCAGGATTACAATATAATACAATAGTACAGTGCGCCTCACTAAGTTCAGGCGCAAGTATTATATCATTTTCTTTTACATCTTTACAAAAAAAATTATTAATTAGCTTTATGTTGTATTTTGCAGGACCTAATTGAATATTGAAACTTTTTTTCAATTTTTGCATTTGATTAAAAAAAATAGGAAGAGGATAACAAAGTAAAACACCTAGCATCAAAATTATTCATCCATAATAGGTTTTTTTAAGGTTTATTAATAAATGTAATGAAACTTATTGTAACATGTACCCAGTTTATGTCACAATTTTTGATGAGTTTTCATTCACCTAAATGTTTATAAAGCTTTGACAGTCAAATCCTTTGGTGTTAATTTCACATTTGTATGTGTAGTGGGGTCAGTGATGAAGTAGAGTGAGTCCAAAATTAGCTGGGTGCCAACCGGACAAACCCTGTATAATTTTAATAAAAGAAAAATAAATGAAAACATGCACACAATTCCACTATAACAAACAGCTGGCTTACAACCTTCTAGTCTGCTCTAGTAGTGTTCTTAGAGTGTGCTGGTCTGCAGTTGTTACTGATAGTTGAGCTCACAAGTCTAAATGAGACAAAGTCTTCTGAGGACGCCTACTTGGTGGGCCAGAATGGGCGGGGTTTCTCTGGCTCCATTCCTTTAAGGGGTAGTGTAACTGTGCTGTGAGGGAAAAAGGAGACAAGTCTGCTAGTGACAACACCCCCTCTCATCCCAGGGTGGTCCCATATGCCTTAGGTGAGCTTGGAAGGCGATCTTCTGGTGCCCATACATGACATGTTATTTTGTAAACCATAGGAAATTTAGAATATCTTCTGTTATTAACATTATCTATTAAAGTGAAGCTTCTACATAACAACAGCCGAAAACTGTTGGATGGAGTTGGTGCAATTAGTAGTTGGTGTTTCTTTCTTACCGATGAAGGATTTCAGTTTTCTCAGTCAGCAAACCCACAGGCCTATGAAGCAGCAATGTGTACTGAAAATTATCCATTAGTCATGCTATAAAACATCTTCAACTATTTAACACTAGAATTACCAAAGCCTATGAAAAAAATCGTTAAATCCGGCCCATCTTAAATCCCTTCTCACCTCTCAGTCAGGATCTTTTGTCTTGTAAATGTGCCGATGAAGACAACCAGCAAGCAGCCTATTATTCCATTCCCCCCACCGCTGCAGAACCGGCACAAAGTTCTCCCAGTTCCAGCCTTCATCATCTGGGAGTGAATTGCTGGAGTTTTAGAGGGGAAATAATAGATTGTTATTTGGAACACATGCATTTCATGTGTGTTCCGTTTCTACAATAATCTAGGCAAACACATCGTTAAAACAAAAACATTTTTCATATTTTAGTAATGAATGACAAAATGTAGACATTAATTATATAAAGTGTGAAGCCTGAAGTCCAAAGATCAAAAGTGAAAAAAAAAAGCTAACTTTTACAGGTACTATAAATTTACAACGGCTATTACAGACGCAAATCAAATGTATGAGTTTATTGTATATTAACAATAAGAGCAGCTCACTACTCAAAAATAAGTAAATATAGGAGGCAGTAAGGATCGAACCGGGGGACTCTTGAATACAAGTCAGCAATTCTTACTGCTGCACCTTGAAAGCTATAGTATCAGCCTTGAACTTTTTGTGAAAGTATTTTTTGATCTTTGGACTTCAGGCTTCACACATTATATAGTTTATGTCTACATTTTGTAATTTATTACTAAAGTATGAAAAACGTTTCTGATTTAATGAGGTGAGAAGGGATTTAAGGTGGGTTGGATTTATGAGTTTTTTCATAGGCTTTGGTAATTCTAGTGTTAAAACAAGCTCAAAACCTAGTCAACATTTTAGGAGTATATTTTACAATATTTTGCTGCATCTGCTAATTAAGACTTTGACAAGGGGTTAATTACAAGCTTACTCAGGGCTAACTGACTTGTTTGTGAATCACAGCCAGCAAGGAAGATTCAAACTTTCTCGATCACCCATCATCCTTTACTGTACACCAACCAACGTTTTCTTAAATACATTGATGATACGGTACTAATAGTATTGTTAAAATCCAATATTTTATCCCAGGTGTTGTGGGGTACAAAATCTGCAAATTTTGGCCTATATTTTCATTATAATTTGTTCAAGATAAAACAGCAGGTTAACTTAAATTAAATCATATCCTCTTCCTGAATTAAACCTCACTTCTAAAACAGCTGTTCACACAAAAAGATGGCTCAGGCAATCAATTATTTTATAACCTGAGAAAGGAAGGGCATCTAGGACAACAAGTTGCTAAATGGGTTTACAGCCTGGGAAAGGAAGGCATTCTAGTAGGTACTAAGCAACATCAAAAAGTTTTATTGTTTGGGAAAATGGAATTGATTCATCATATTGACAGCCAGCCAATTAGGTGTGTCTAACTGCGCAGAATTTTATAATGAATATGCTTTTTCTGAAGAGCAACATCAGACAAAGACGTCAGGAGAAGAGAACAGAGAGACGTCAGAAGAGGGCGCCAGCAATGTCTGGCTGTTTCCATCTGATCGTCAGAAAAGCATCTAACGAACAACTACAAGTGCTAGATCACAAGCCGCCTGCGACATTCATCCTTGTCGTCTTAATTTTTCATAAGTTTTTTCTAAAGACTATATACAGTATATCCAGATTTTGCTATCCACATTTTCTTTTATGTTTTTCTCTACTGGTATTATTATTCCAGTAATAAATACCACACTGCTTTTAACTCTCCATGCTTTTTCTTCATGTCTAAAGTGATTGAAGTAATTAGGTAGATTTCTTTGAGCACTTGGTGCAGCCGGAGATTTGCCATTACCTCTGTGCTGGGAGGTTTATTAAAGCTGCGGGTGTGAGCTCCACCCAATAGTAAGGAACTGTATGTAAAGTAAGGCATTCTTGGCAGATAAATGGCCTATAGTCAAATGTGGCACTTGGTGCCATGACCCACCTGCCAAGTTGTTTTGCCTGCCTAAGGTAAAGTCATCCTTGATGGAGGATAGCAGGAATTGTGGGAAAGAGGGGTCCTTTTATTGGATTGGCTGGCCCAGCGCTGTTTCAGCTGTGGAATGGCAAAATGGGGGAAGCAGTTTGATGGCCGAGGTCTCCAGGACTCTAAACAAATCCAAATCATATTATGTGATATCATCTACTGTTAAATTCTGCTACGTACTTCTAAAATTTTTATTTGTATACTGTACTGAGGATTTGTTCTGTGTATTGTATTGTATTGACCGACTTCTTTTTGACACCCACTTTACGCCCAACCTACCTGGAAAGGGGTCTCTCTTTGAACTGCCTTTCCCAAGGTTTCTTCCATTTTTTTCCCTACTGGGTTTTTTTGGGAGTTTTTCCTTGTCTTCTTAGAGAGTCAAGGCTGGGGGGCTGTCAAGAGGCAGGGCCTGTTAAAGCCCATTGTGGCATTTGTGTGATTTTAGGCTATACAAAAATAAATTGTATTGTATTGTATTGTATAGTTAAGGATGCTAAGCCTTTATATGTCTGAATATATTCCTGGACACCAACAGTAATATTTAGGTCTGAGATATATTTAAAACATTGTATGTTGTTCGTGCCAATAATAAGTAAGTCTCTTGAAGTGCTGAGAGAGTGACAGGCTGTGTGGTTTAAAGTGTGTCATTTATGGGGCACTGCTGTGGTTAGCATCTGTGTGTATGTGTATATTTATGTATGTGTGTGATAATCTTAAGGTGCAACAGTAGACCAACCCGACAATGAACCTGATGCGTACACTTACCCCTAGGAAAACAGTAAGTAGAGGGAAATAACCACGATAATACACCAGGGTTGTTTTAATACTGATGCTTCAAACTTTTAAATGGTGATCTGATAGCATTTTTAAAGAGATGTGAAGAAAACAATACAGATCAACATAGACTTAAAAGGAAGCAGTCCTATCTGTTATGATTTGCTTTCAGTTTTTCATGTTCATATTACTTTTTGGAATATGTAGATTCCAACTACCTTAACGGTTTTTCAGTTTGGAATTTATTTAATTCAGTTGTATTATTTTTGTGTAGTTTTCAACACCCTTTTATAGAATAGTTGCTACCGCAGTTCTTAGGAAACTGGAGCCTGTGGCATTCTACTTCCAGACACCATACCATGCGGCAGGTTGCAAAAGCTCTCTGTCTTTACAATTTTTATGCAATCTGTTTTTACATTTATTAATGTTTTTATTGTTGTTAAATAGTAATGATAACATTTAGCCTCTGGTGTATTAATAAAGGCAGGCAGTGTGACTGCTGACACCACTGTGTGACCCTGAGCAAGTCACAAGACCTGCCTGTGATCTAATCGGAAAACCAAAAGAAATGTAACCAGTTGTAGCATAAATGTTGTAAGTCGCTTTGGATAAAGCCATCAGACAAAAAAGTCAATGTCTACTATAAGTTTTTGAATTAATTTTTCAATTAACACAGGTCCAAATGTTCTATCATCATAACTGCCTTTCAGACCAACTCACCTACAGGGTCAGCATAAAGAATCTGATGGTTACCTACTTCTATAAAATCTGAGAATGTAAAAGACTCTGAGGAACGTAAATTGGAATAAAATAAATAGCCCTGTATTCTCCTGGTAGCACTACAATTACTAACACTTGAGGAGCTCCAATCCACACTGTCGCAAAAGCTGCTACTTCAAAGATGGAAAGGGCAAAGATCCTGAACAAGGATAAATGTAAGGCAGAAAGGACTCAGACCTGGCCTAACTCCATACAATGAAAAAATGTTTGATTGCTTTTATAAGTTGTATGAACTGTTATATCTCATGGTTTATTATGGTGAGTTCAAGTACTATAACATTTCGATTACTGCAGTTAACTGGCTTAAACTCTAATTTCAGATGCTATTTAAATGTTTCATCAGGCAGAATGAAAAAACAGGAAGTGGACTGGAGATTTATGTGAATGAGCTATGGTGAAAAAGAAAGGATAGTACATCCATCCATCCATTCATTATCCAACCTTCTATATCCTAACTACTGGGTCACAGGGGTCTGATCCAGACACTGAAATGTGGACTACCATATATACTCGCAGATAAGTTCTCCCATGGATAAGTTGGGACTTCATTTTACCGTATACTTTCTGGTATTTTATAATGTCGGTTGTATAAGTTGAATGCGTAAAACTCACACTATTGGTCCAAAAGATTATGATATGCTGAGAGAGTAACCACGTAGCCCACTGCCTTTTTTCTATATATTGGCACTCCAGCCACCATAAAAAACTCACATAGGTTCCATTCCATCTGAACTAGTGTGGTGCTGAGGTGTGACCCATCGCATGGCTGCACTCTGGTCCTAATCTGGGATCCTGAGTTGGTTTGTCATGTGGTAGGTGCAGCAATACACTGTATCAGCACATGCTTCTAGCATCCTCCCCCTCCTCCTCCATTGTGCCTACGTGACCACACGGTAATACCGGAACTATTCCGAAGAAACGTGTGCACTGATTTGTGTTTTTTTAACTCACACCCTCATACACCTTTATTGAAAGAGCATCCCTTATCTATGATGGAGCATTCGATCAGAAGAAAATATGAAACTGGTTTTAAATTAAACGTCATTGAAGTAGTGAAAGAAATTGGTAACTGTGCTGCTGCAACAAAATTCGATGTGTCTGAGAAAATGATGTGAGATTGGAGAAGGCAAGAAGATATATATATATAAAAAAAATTTAAATGTCATATGTTTGAACGGGCGTATAAGTCGGGGTCTGATTTTATGATCGATTTTTCAGGTTTCAAGACCAGACTTATGCACGATGTCAGGGATGCCAGGGGCAACGACCTGGCCGGGATGCCTTGAGGGACCGGAGGAGGGTCTACGTGGGCCCTGGATCACGTGGGGGCCGCCATTCTGGTTGCTTTGGGGGCCACGGGCCTTGGGAGCCCTGGACCTCAGCACTTCCGCCACACCAGGAAGTGCTGGGGGGGGAGAAGAGCAGGGACACCCGGAGTGCTTCTGGGGATGCAGCCGGCACTTCCGCCACACAGGGGCGTGTCGGCGGATGATTGCCGGAACCCACCTGGAGCACATCCGGGTGATTATAAAAGGGGCCGCCTCCCTTCATTCAGGGCGAGAGTCGGGAGTGGAGCGGACTGAGCTAGAGAAGAGAGAAGGAGGCGGTCTGAAGAGGCATTGTGTGGCCAGGAGTTTTGGGGTATTGTGGTGCACTTTTGTATATATGACTGTGAATAAACGTGTTGTGGGTGAAATGAACGTGTCTGCCTCTCTGTGTCTGGGCCAGCTACCACAACGAGTATATACAGTAAATCTGTCCATATTACTGCTGAGGAATCATTCTGAATGCTGCTGACTTCAAACAAGGAAACACACATCTATCAGCATGTTCCATTTGTGGACACTACATGCTGAACCTGCTCTAATCAAAAGTTAATGACTTTAAATAAAAACATGGGGTGCAATCTGAGCAGGTCTGACCTCATTTCACTCCAACCTACAACCATTTTATTGACAGCAGCAGCTCTCTATTAACCAATCCAGAAGTTATTATGTACATTGGGAGAGTTGACGTTTGTTTTAATTATAATTTTTTAACTTCTGTAAACTTTAATTTCCCCTTGGGGACACATAAAGTATCATCTCTCTATCTATAAAGAAATTACATCTGCATCAGCAATAAACCGCTGTTTGTCTCCAGGAAAGAAAGATTTCCTTTAATCTCACAAGAAATGTTTCACAGCAGAAAATGATGGGCTCTTACTACCAAGAACACAGCGAGTAAAAGACTTCCGCCACAACAAATGGATATTCAGATTTATTTAAGAATTTCTATGGCACATGTAACATCTTCAGAGGCAAGTTTCGTTTTAAACTAATGCTAATGTTATGGTGAACCTTCTGGGGTTATTTTCAGGGAATCTCTGAAAAATCTCAAAGTGTCAACTTGTTTCCCCCTCAGTTTGTACTTCTTGGCAGCAAATGAAACTGGTGTTAAACGTTTTGAAGATTGCCACACATTGTCCCATTTGGAAGAGCTTTGATTCTCTGTCTATTAGTTTCTCGATGTATAAAAACAATAGGTTTGGATGTACAAAGGGAAAATAAGTAATTCCTTCTTTTGAAATGCATCTTGATGCATTTCTAGTATTCTTTATTTTTCTGTTTCCATAGCTTTATTCTTTTCTGTTACTGTGCACAACTTTGAATCTGCTATTAATTAATTGCCAGTTATTGTACTGCTATAATTGAAATGAGTGCTGGAAAGGTATAGCTCTTTTACTGTGGACGCATGGTGGAATTCAGCTTCTGAGGTTTGCTGTCTAAATATTCATATTTGGTGAGTATTCTTTAAAAGTTAGGTTTTGAATTAAATGTAACACATATTAGGTTAAACTGCTTAGCTGCTTATGTTTTATTCGTATTAAATAAGTAAACTGCACTGGAGTTGGGCTTTAATCCCAAGTCTAATTATGTGGAGTTTTCTTGTTCTCCTCAGATCTGTGTAGCATTTCTCCAAGTCACCTGGTTTCATCCCAGAGATGTGCTGTCTGTATAAGATTTACTGGTAACCTTAAATTGTCTTAAATTGTATGCCTTGCTATGTAGATTGGTTTGTTATCAAAAGATGGTTCCTATCTTCCATTTTACTTCAGTGGATGGGTGGATAAAGTACAGTAATCCAAAAAATGTAAAAAAAAAAGTTACCAAGAGGAAGATAAAGCTTTCTGAAAACAATGCAAAGCACAGCAGATGGAGAAATAAAAAAAAAGTTAGTAGGAGGAAAGGCAGTAAAACCATTCTATTTTGAACGTTAACCCTCACCCTGTTTCACATAACACTAAATCAGGTCTCTCGTCAAGTGTAAGATGTGATTTATAGGAATGGAAGTAACGAGAACTTCAATTTGGTCCTCATTTGATTGCTTCCATTCTTACTTACAGGCACCCTACACCCTCGTGCCACATTTAATTTGAGTTACTATGAACAGAAGCCATCACTGAATAGTGACACACTTTGAACTGTGTCAAGTATACCAGCTTTGACAGAGTGATCTACTTTGAAAGTGCCATGTTTTCACAGTCATGGTTGGATGCCTAATCTTTAGGACATTACCTTTTGCTCCCAGCACAGTCAAGATTGGTTCAGTGAGCTAAAATCCAGTTTTGGCACTTGCTAAGGGTGACGTAGAGGTGAATCAGGGTTGGGATTTGAATCTGGAACATTGTCCCTCAAAGAGTCAGTCCAGCATCACCTTAAATAAGATCTACTGCAATCATAAAGAGGGGGCTCGTGGGATATGTAATTATTGCGGTGTACCATCACAATTCTTTGTTTTCTAAGTGAGGGAATCCAAGATGTACAGTAGTCTGACTGTGACAAACTATATAGTTTTGTGGTTCTTGTTTTATGTTGTACTTTTGGAATCATATTCTATGTGTTTATAAGCCTGCTGCAAACAAATTCCCCGCAGGAATAATGAAAATGACCACAGTGCTTTACTGAGAAATAAACAAAATTACAGAAATATTAAGCAGCTATAACCATGGTTTATTTTTTTAGGAATGATAAAAGAGTCTATTTTTACAAACTACAAAATGTAGTTATAGAGTATGTGCATAGATAGATAGATAGATAGATAGATAGATAGATAGATAGATGGTATACATGCATTTTCCACATAAAATTGTGTTCTAAATTTAAGCACTTTCTGTAAATTAAAAAAAAATCTTGTCTGCTCTGACACTTTCCAATGTAGGGTATGGGGCACAGAGGAAAAGCTTAAAAACTTACCAAATACATCCAATTTTTAAGAACTTATCCTTTAATATGCAAATTGTTCTTGGTGAATAAATGTCACCGTTACTAACTATGGAGTCCCGGTAGATGCGGATGCAGCCTCAGGTACTGAAATTATTAAAGTGTACCACCAGAAGCATTTTAAATTATTGAATTGTAGATATGAAATGATTCTAACAATGTTTATCATTTTTGGTGGTTCTCATATAATGCAAAAAGCACCTACTGCAATAGCCCATGTCGGTCTGTCTGCAAACTCGGTTCCCAGTGGGCAGATTTTGTTGGGACAGTTCAATTTTGTGGCTGTGCACATTTCTGAAATTTCAAAATCGCCCATTGTAAAGCATTTATGAATTGGTGAACTCATCTCTCTTAAAACAGAGAAACATGCTGTGACTCTTCAGCTACAAATTAGTTTATTGTTTCAGTTTCACTTTGAGAGATGTTACCTCAGCTTATATATCTTTTCCTTTTTCTCATTTGACAGCCATGCAAAAGTATGTTTTTTATATGTTACATACTTGACATAGTTTGTAGTGATGGCCAAGAAAAAATTTAATGTCATGTTTTCAGGCAGAACAAAGATAACGGAGTTTCTGATACAGTTGGTGCCTATGGTGATCAATGCTGGACAACAGAAAACTATATCAAAGAGCGTATGGAAAAAAATCTTACATTACTACTGGCACATAATCCAAATGTCAAGGCATCCAGTTATATGCTGACCATGTCCCACACACATGTATTTTTTACTAAAATTTTCTTAAATTAACCACTTCCAGAATGTATCTGAGCATTTGAGTTGAAGACCTGAACTTCCCACCTCATTCATTGGTCAGGAGTCCAGGGCAGTAACAGCTTACTCACTGGCTAACATTACACCTCACATGATATCCACAAAATGTGTGCACTGAGAAATATATACAACTAAAGATTATAAATTAAAGAAAAGCAAGTGAAAATATTATCAGAAAGAGAATATGTCTCATACCTGTGCATATCTGTGATACTTCAACAAGCAGAAGGTCAGTTCATCCAGGGAAGTGCACCGACCACCCCTAAATAATTCTGAAGTTACCCCCATTGTAGCTCTTCGTAATGAATATAAATGTAATAATGGGAGGCAAGTCTCCCATTGTCTGAGGACAATTCATTTTAATTTACAAGAGCGTTCTTTCAAAGGTGGTTTATTTAACAATATTTTAATAAATATATGTGTGTTTGGGATGTTGTGAATATACAACTGGATAACTTGCCATGTGGATTATGTGACTTGAGTAACATGACTTTTATTTATTACTGTTTGACACTGGTCACCATAAATGGCTATTAAGTTAAAACCTTTGCTCTGTATGAAAACCTGAGAATTTTTTTTTTTCTCAGCCATCACTACAAACTAAATAGGATTAGTAACACATAAAAATATGTTTTGAGGGGAGTAGTTCTTTAAGCAAAAAAGTCATGTTTATTTTTTTGCTGAAGGTGACAAATATTAGTGACACACTAACACTGAGTATTTTCAGCCAACGAATTATTCAGCAGAAGTGTATCAAGAAATACGACGGGGCCGCCTTTATACCAACAGCAATACGTCTGCATAAAGGATAACTGTGACTGTGACAGCCAAATCAGAAGCATTCTTTCTTTTGAATTTTCTTGCTTTATAGTCTTTCCAGTGTATGTTCAGACCAAAGCATGTGTGTCTATGTATTTATTTCCTTACTTATCTATCTATTTATGTATTTTATTTATTTAAAGAGCTTCTGTAAAAAGCCAAATTTCCCCCTGGAGACAAATAAAGTTCTATCTAATTATTCATATTCTTTTGAGATTGTTCCTATTCAAGGCATATCAAACAACTCATGGATAAAAAGATTACTGAACACCAGATCTTAACTGAATCAGTGTAACATCTTCTCATCAGATTCTAAATAAATGTATGAGCATGGTGGTGCAGTGGTTAGTATTGCTGCCTCTACTCTAGTGTCGATTACTTTCCTCTTTATTCTCATTCTCTTCCACATCTCAAACATGGGTGACTAATTTAAGTACAATCTATGATGGAGGTCAGTATTGGCACCTACTACCCATTATCATGAAGTGGATTAGGTGGAATGAAGCACATTCAACTTTCCACATGTAAATCTTTCAGTTCTGTGTTTAAAGTATATTTTGAATTCATCCATCCAACCATCCTTTTATGTTTAACCCTAAATATCCAATTCAGCAACATAAGAGACTGAGTGCAGGGCAAGAAGCAACCCCAGAATGAGGTGACAATCCATCAGAGGGCACACCCACACCCACATTCAATCACGGTAGGCCATTTTACAGAAGCCAATTCACTTTTGAGAATTACATCTATATTTTGTTATGACAGAAATTTATAAAGAATTCATTTTCTTGCTCTTTCAAGTGCTACTGAAGAGTGCCCATCCACATATATTTACAAATACTCTACATCCTGTATATGTATTCAGCTGCATCCGCTTTCTGCTTCCATAGATGTCTGCTTTCAACATGCATATCTTTTTTGATGCACATGGTACCACAGATAAACAGTTCACTTTTCAAGTAGACCTGACATGACAACTGCTTATATAAGGTGACTGCAAATGAAGCTTACAATTTGTGTCAAATTTCCCTCAGAGTGATGTAGTCATGTTACCCAGATGGAGAGAAGGAAGCAAGCATCATTCTGAATATTCAGTTTGAAAAAATCCCTTTAAAAAATTGAATATCAATGAAATGAAGCTTGTTGTGAAACATTTTAATGGAAACCTGACCAAAACTAAATAATATCAGCAGTTAATGAAAATGAGAAATGACAGAGTGCATTTAGAGGCCCTACAGCTTCAGAGACGTGGGTCCAATTTCCACTTGAGTTTGCACATTTCTGACTATGACGCATGTCATCTGAAAGATCAGCAAGTTTGGTTAATTGCACCTCTATATTGTCCTGGTATGAGTTTCACATGTGCACATCAGTTTACTCTAGACTGAGGTGAAATTTGATTTGAAGGTGGCTTACATATCTTTGTGATTGTAGCATTGTCTGCAAAATACTTAATATTGTGTTACTCTTCTAACTAATTACACACTAAATGGACACACTTCTAAAGTTTTGTTTGCATCAGATATACGTTCCTGTAACATCAGATGAAGGAAAATGTACTTAAACTATAAAGACAGGGTTGATAAAAGAGTTGCTTTAGAAAAAGAGTCTATTTAAAGAAAAAGTCAATATTTTTGAAAGTAAATTAACATGCAAAATGACAACAAGATTTGTGAACACATTTTTATGGATGACTACAGTTTACCTCCTCCCTGAGCAGGTGTGGTAATAGGTGTAATACATTTCCTGTTACAGGGTTGAGGCAGAATGATTTAACTGGCTAGATCTTTTGTGTCACAGCTGTATACTCTGAATTCCATGAGTATATAGGATGTTTGCCAAACGGTACACTGTCACATGCAAGCAAATCAAAAGTATCCATACAGCATTATGGAGTGTCAGACATGTGCGCATGGGAGGCAGCTAAATGGATCAAAAGAAGGAAATTCCACACCAAGCCAGGGGGTGGCGGGGTGCACTAAACCTTCCTCTTTTATCACTGCAGACCGGATATGGGAAATTCTGCCTGATTCAGGCCTGATAATATCACTTCCGGTTCCGGGCCTCAATGACATCACTCCACCTGCCTGCCCTAAATACAAGACATTTTCCTCTGTAGCTTCAGTTCTGTTTTGGATTCAACTCTGTACACATCTGTGCAACTTATTTTGCCTTTTTGCAGCCAGGCTTCAAGTATATGGGTGGTTATTCGAAACCTTTCTTTGTGTGTCAAGACTGTTCATTTTTACAGAAGGTAAGGATGGAAATGTGGGCATCTCGAGAAGTATGATAACTAACAGGTTCTCTTCTTTCGCCCACAGCCCAAAGGACAAAGCTCATTGGCGTCACTTCTAGTTTGGCTCCAGAAGTCCCGCCTCTTCAGCCACATGGGTTATTTAAAGAACAGTGTAGATGAAAGTCAGAATTAATTCTGAACCAGAGGGTGAAGAGCAAAGAGCGTCATAGAAGGAAAACAAACCCCATAGCCTTAGAAAAAATGGCATGGAAGAATGATCCACGTCGGCAATAATTTCGCTAAAAAATACCTTTCTTTTTCCCAGTTTTGGTTTCAAAATAAATGGGGTACCGGCTAGTCCCCAAAACTTAATTATTTCACTTTTGTCCATTCATTTATATGACAAAGCTTGTTTGTTTAGGTAATTACTAAACTATTGCCCTCTCATTCCAATATTTCATCCATATCCTTTTCAAAGGTTATCAAAGTAAATACTTTAGCGTTTTGGCTTGGTAGTTTATTCGACATTACCATATTTGTTTGTGTAAAACCACATCATGGCTTCAGTTTTTTAAATGTAAGGTTTTTAAACTCTTTTGGGGCTCCCCACAACAGAACGACATGGCGAAGAGCATCCCAAAGCGTGATTGCTGCATCTGTGGAAGACAGCATATCAATCGCTGGGGCAACTGCAGGCTCCCAGCGCTGTAGCAGCTCGCTGCGAAAACAAATACTAAAAGGTCGCAATATGAGTACCTGCTGTCGACGGGTGATGCAAGGAACATTATAAATGCAGAGAACAGTATTACTTGGCTATTAACGTGGTCGCAACCCTGCCTGAATGGTGTCTGTGTACAGGAGAGTGGTAGATCCTGCTAAAATGAATAAGTGTGCTTTTCCTGTTTCAAGTTGAATAAAGCTGGTTTTGCTAAAGTACTGAGACTCAGCCTCATGTTTTGGGGTGCAAGACAGGGACTCAAACGTCACAAAATACACTTCTCATTAATTTTCAACAGTGTTCGCAAGTACAAGATTCTCATATTTAGTTAAAAGAATTTTATTGAATTTTTGATGCCTTTCAGAAATGTGATGACCCCAATTAGGTCATCACATGGACTCCTCTGCTTGAGACTAAACAGGTTTAATTTTCTGAGTCTGTCAGAATAGGACAGGCCCTTAAGTCCTGGGTTGCACCTGATTGATCTTCTTGTACATAAATCTTCAAGTGCTGCTATGTGTCTTTTGTACCATGGTCACCCTCTCTATTGAGTTTGCCTAGACTCATCGTGTTCGAGTTTACTGTGGTTACCCAAGTTTGCTTCTATATGCATAGTCATAGATAGATAGATAGATAGATAGATAGATAAACATACTTTATTTTCCCCAAGGGGACATTCAAATTTTAGAGAAGCTTCAGAAAAGAAAAAAATATGTGTGTATGTGTGTGCATGTATTAAGTCACACACGTGCAGGCTCATCAGAGGTAATTACTACCACATCAAGACACAAGGGGACACTGTCACTGACGATATTTTCAAATTTTTAATTCACAGCTCCGAAAAGATGCCCAATAAGGACAATTGACTCTGTCCCTTCCATTCTGAGAACTATAAGACCAAGTTGATGTCTCATTTGGGAAAGAGCAGACTACTGTACAGAGCTGCTACCCAATAGTTGACCATGCTTCATAGCTACATTTGCCCTTGTTTGGAGGCCCTACAGCCATTTTTGTTCTTGTTTGCTCTATTGTACACTTGTCTGATTTGTGCTGTCAGCACTGTTTTTAAAAGAGGTAACCCGGCAGGCACCCCAACGTTTATTGTGGACTTCTGTGTTCCCTCACTCAACCACAATATATATAATAACAAACAAAAAACAACCCCCTAAACACACATAATAACTTCTAGGTTGGATAATATGGAAGCTGCTGCTGTCAATCACAGGCTTGTTGGTGGGAGTAAGATGCGGTCAGATCTGCTCAGTTGTACTGTAGCTTTACATTTAAAGACATTGGCATTCAAATGAAGCAAGTCCTGCTTGTTGTGACCACAATCCCAACATGGTAATTGATGTTTGTTTGTTCCAGTGTCCCCAATTAAGTCAACAGTGTGATCATTAATCAATCATACATGCCTAGTCAATTATTAAACCAAAACTGGTCAAGTATGGGTAAGTCTGAACAGAGGTATGGATGTACTCTGCAATCTCATTGTGTCTCATTAAGGGTTAGTTTCTGCCTTGTGTGTAGTGCTGTCATTAAAGACTATGATTTCCCATAAATCCAATGATGGACAAATCAATTAATTTGACACTCCGAAAGAAAAGTAGGAATGGGAACTGGTAGACAGTTTATAACGGAATGCACAAAACATAGAAAAGATACTGCTTTCTTCTGAAATGAGATAATATCTTGTGCAAATTGGTCATTAAGCTACACCAAGTGGCATTTCAGCAGTAATGTAATTCTTTTACTTTTTAAGTGAAACATATTCTGCTGCATAAATTAATTTCACCATTATGAAAGGGAGATCCAGTACCAGGGAAGCACAATTATGGCAATGCTCCACTCAAATTATTTCATTATGGATGACACAGAACATTGCTCAGTGCACTTTTACTCACATCACATTGTCTCTTTCTCTGTTCTGACTCAAATTTGAAATAGAAAAAGATTTTATTGAGAGAGGACTGGGATATGGATGTTGTCAAAAGTTGTACCAAATTCGTTAAGAGAGTCATACAAATCATTCATCTTTCACAAACAATTTCAAAGATTCGTACTCATTAAACCAGCAATGGATTTACTTGAGGTAAAAAGAAATAATCAAACACCAAAGGATCATTAACCCATATAAAGCTTTTCAGATCTCAGAAAATTAAGGAATGCATGCACCAACCTTTATATACGAGGGATATCCAGAAAAAAAGGTTACAACAGCTGTTAAAAATCGAAAAATGAATATATTTCAACCAAATTTACAGGGTATGTTCCAAAATATGTGTTTATTTCTCAACATAATCGCCGTCAACTTCGATGCACTTCTTCAGTCTGGGCACCAGCTTTTTTATACCCTCATCGAATACGCTCCGCTCCACCTCCGAAAGCCACTTCTCCACTGTCTCCTTCACCTCCTCATCGTTGGAAAAACGTTTCCCACCCAAGAATTCTTTCACAATTCTTCCACAAGCTGACGATGGATCTCGGCCGCGGATTCGTGAAGCAAAGTGAGGAACTTGATAACCGAACGAATCTCGCATCGGCAGTAGGTGGAGCAAACGGCCTCAGCAGAGGTTGACGAACGCACTTGCTGTGATGACATTTCACAACTGACTGACGCAGTCCCGGGCTTATTTTGACCGTTAGGACCCCCCTACACGCAGGTATGCCAACCTTCGAAAAAAAAAAATTCCCTGCACCCTTCAGGGCACTTGTAACCTTTTTTTCTTGATATCCCTCGTAGTTTGCTCTGTTGATAATAAATGCTGTATATTCACAGATCCTTCTGGGCAATATGTCACAGAAAAATCAATATGATGCAATAATGACGGCACCCATAATAAAAGAAAATGGTGGTAAAAAGCGAAGTCAAGATCAAAAATAAAGGTCAAAATAGGGAAATCAACCGTGCTATTACCAAAACCAAAACATGACACAAAATGAAGGTCAAAAAAGGACTGCAATTATAGAAAAGCAAAAGGAGGCTTAAATTCTTAAACACAGATATGTTAGCGATCAAATGTCACAGTCTCTGATAGCATGCCCCGCAGCGATCATGAATACTCAAAATGGCTACAAAAAAAAAACAAAACACTATTTTAATACAAACAAAAGCTATCACTAATTGAAAAACTAATGTTGGAACTGAATTTTAGGGCACAAAAAATCCCCCATTTTGAGTCATATATCTGTAAAAATGAGAAGGAAAAAATATGCAAAAAAATTAAATGATTTAATAATAACAGATGTAAAGATAAATTATATCACCTTTTTCCAGAAACCTTCTAGAAACAAAAAAAGTGGATGCATACGTTATTAAAAAAAGACTTTAGAATTCCCTGAAAAAATTTATAGAAACTGCAAAATCATGACAATCTCTCTTCATATTAATTTCTTGGGCTATAGAGGGCAGTTCAGAAATAAATTGTTCAAACATTTAGAGCTAAGACTTCTTTTCATGACAGTTAATGAGCAGCACTTTAAATTGAGATAAATTACTGTTTCTCATTTTAAATACCTGACACCAAAAGACTGGCAGTGTTAGGGGCAGTTTATACTTCACCCTCAGAATGCATACGCACATGCATCATGGCTGCCGTGCATTCAAAGCGTTCATTTAATGATTCCTCTTAATAACTCATAAGTAATTACGAGGACACTTGCGCAAGATGCAGTACCAGCAAAAAATTGGGGGGGGGGGTGCAATCTGTTCAAATTAGAACATGAAGTCAGAGTCTTTGTTTACTATCAACACGAGACAGTAAGCCGTTTAGGAGATCCTAGAGGATCAATGTGCATACTTCAATGTTTGATGAATGGTTCAATGTGGTGAAGCAAATCATCAAACTTTTTTGCAGACATACAAATGTATTTGTGGTGCTTTGCTTCATCTATTTCTTGCATAGGCAATACAAACGTTGCGTATTTCCCAACATAATAACGCAACACATTTTAAAGCTATTACATACCATCTTCTGTGCAGTATTTGAGCCACAAAGAAAAGAAAATTAGGAACAAAGTGAAGGAAAAAAGGTCTATTTAGCGATTAAAGTAGAAATTTTGACTTTAATATCGAAATTTCCACTTTAATCTTGTAGTTTATTTTGTCATTAATGTAGAATGTTGTAAGCATCATCATAAAACCGACCCAGTTGTTAATCGTTACGTGCTTCTGGAGCTTCCTCCTGAGCTGACAGCAGCAGCAGACAGCGATTGCCACAAAGTACACATTACATTTATGACATTCCTGCTCTCTGCAGATTTAGAATCCTTAGACTTGATATCACTTTTATGATGAAATGTGTTAAAGCATGTATGTTACATTTTACAGATAAATCATTAACTTCATTTAAGTAATTATACTGTTAATAATTATAATAATTAATTATAATAATTGATAATAACATATGTGAATGGTGGCAGAGTGGTAGCGCTGCTGCCTTGCAGTAAAGAGTCACATCCCTGTTGTTCCCTGCTTAGAGTTTGCATGTTTTCCTGGTGGGTTCTCTCCTTGCAATAAGCTGATGCCCCATCCAGGGATTGTTTCTGTCTCATGTCTGATGCTTGCTGAAATGACCGTGTCCCTGGATTGATGGATGTAATAAGTAAACATCAATCCTTTTCAGAGAAATTGCGGCAAGGTATCCTGGGAATTTAATGGATGTTTCGGCAAATTCACAACACAGCAAAGTCAAACGTTGTTTTCTCACTGCCACTTGATGGAATCCTCCAGATTTACATAAAGTTCACACGCAAGTATAAACAGTAAGCAGCTTCTGTAGAGGTAGCATCCACAGGCACACACGTCACATTGTTTGAAGTATAAACTCAGCCTCAGGGTTTAATTGATTTTTATGTTGTTTATTTTATTTCTGGTTATTTTCATTTGTTTATTACCATAAATGACATTTTAGCATCCCATTACCAATGTTATGTATGTATGAAACTCCAAAGGTATGATCACATTTCTGGGATTTTTGGTTTGTTTTTATTTATTTACGGAAGACTGTATAGTTCTTCTAGTTTGTGTTAAGTTAAATCATGAAAACAAACCACTCCTGTGGCTCCCAGTAGAGGGAGCAGTGAGATATGGTTAGTGGTGGTCAGTTTACGCTATGCTCTCGGTTGCCACGCTTATGTCTCATTCAAATGGGTGTGGCTACGCAGAAAGGCAGTATGGTTTCACTCCATTATTTTCCTGGATAAAAATGGGTAATATACAGTTCTACCATATTTATCTTCATTAAATCACATTGTAAGACTTTATTTCTACTAAAAGTAAATTATTATTTTTAAATGTATTATATTATTGTTTATATAGTATGTATTAAAAGTAGCTGTGTACGCCCGTGCTGTAAAAAGCCTGGGGTCCTAGAAACTATTGAAATTGTCAGAATAAAAACTGAAATGTAGAGATGTCAGCTAATTGAAAGGAACTAATCTGGGCATCTCTCTTCTTGGAGGTTTCGTTTTGCTGACGTGCTCGCATCTTTTGTGTGTTAGTGGCAGGAGGAAAAGTAAAAGAGATACCGTTTTACCGATGTGCTCGCCTCACTTGGGTATTAGTGGCTAAGTGAGTGACTCTCTATTTGGAGGTTTCATTTTGACGACGTGCTCGCCTCGCTTGTGTATTAGTGGTTAAGCAACTTTCTGTTTCCTTGGAGGTGGAGCTCATACCCCGACTCCACCTCTCACTTCCGGGCCAGAAAAGCAGACAGAAACAATTCCACACTTAGACGTTTATATATAAGATTGACCAGTTAAAAGGTTACTCCTTATTTTTTTTAAAAGGATGCCAACTTTTCCTATGTTAGTAGCATGCCACATTCTCGCCTACAGACAGATTAATGTCAACAAAGTAATAATTTAATACATTTTTACCTTTTTGTGCTCTATATTTTACATTTCTGTGTCACATATATGTTATTAAGTGGGAAAATTCATGTTAATGGCTAAAGATGAAATGTTCAGTTAAACTGTTAGACAGCTTGCATAGATAACACAGTACAACAATATATAGTGTAAGTTTTGAATGTTGTCTAACTCTGTTCTGTATGTTTAGTAAAACTTTACAATGTAATTAGTGTTGAATGCAAGTTTACAATATAATTGATACGTTATTTGCTATGTATAGAGCAAGTGTGGATTGAATACCAATTTATATTAGATGTAGCCAAAGAAATTTAAAAGAAACTATATTTATTAACAAGTGAAATGAGCAAGACTATACAGAAAGGCAGCATGGTTTCACTGTCTCCATTTTTTTTCTAACTGCAGTTGTCATTTAGCTTTACTGCTAACACTGCCCCACAGCCATGGAGGTGTTACACGTGCACATGTTTTGGTGCCAGGTCATTTGAGAACGAGTCGCACACAGTTCAGAGTATGGACTTTGTTTGAAATTTTAAAAAAAGTATCCATCGGTGAGAGAAAGTATAATAGATAATCATTTTTAGACAGTTTTCTCAGCTTCTGCTTGTTGTTTTACTGAAATATCGGTCTATGCCATTGGTTTGGCTTGCCTATCTGACTACACCTCAGAAGCGTTTTTTTTAAAACTCTGTATCACTTACTCAGATTTTGTAAAAAAATATTTTATAAGATGCGCCAAATACTACTACAAGAAATAGTTGGGAATATCTTTTTTTTGGTGGAGGTGAGCTGAGACTCCAGAAAAAAGACAGATCTAAATTCTGAACACAATATGTTTCTTCTACAAAAGAAAAACAAATATAAATAACCTTAAGTGGTTATCTACAGTAAAATTTTGAGTTATTTAATGTTGTTTTATTATCAAAAACAAAGATTAATATTAAAAAAAATTTAACATTTGCACTTGTTGTTTAATCCACTTCACATCTGATCCACTGAAGGGATATAAATAGTGGAGGTCTATACTATTTTTTTTAAGACATCACTTTACTTAGTTCTGTAGTGTCCACCTTATTGCAACATTTATTAATCATGCAGCTCCTATGTTACTCGATATAATTATAATTAGCCCCTGCATCTCTAAAATTGACATTTAATTTTAACTTGTTTATCTGGGCAATATGGAGTAGCAAGTAGTGCAGAATTTGAAGCAACTATTAAAAGTCCGACGCATGGTCAATTTTTGACAAGATTTTTTTTTATAGCTAATGGCAGTTCCAACTGCTGTGTCGGGAATTTTTAAATGAGTTCTTTAACAGAAAAGGATTTTCTTGTTCTATTAGTGCTTTAGAAGGCAGGTTTGGAATTACAGTCTAGGCAGCTGCATGCTTTTATTCGAATGCAGTGGAGGATTAATGCACTGTTTTGAGTTTACCTCCACTGTTTCTGTGTCTGGAAGTCAAATATATAATCATCATTATCAACATTATAACTATTTTAACAGAAGTTACTTAGGTTTCTCCATGGTACAAGGCATCCTTTTGACATAGTCATTGGCGTCCCATTGGACCTCCTCCCCTTCACCTCCTTCCTATCGTCTTTCATTCAACATACCCAAAATCACTTTAGCTCAACACCTACCACTTACAAATAAATTCAGCATTCATCCTCCTCTCATTTCAAGACACTCCACAAATCCACCTGTTCATTCACAAACCTGATCTTTCAACCAGAGCAAAAATAAGGAATGTAGTCAGTATAAACTGCTCCTAAGAGGAGATCTTGCTTTCCTCTCCTTCACTATAACTTGTCATATTTTAATTATGTGAACAGAGAATAAATTTAGTATAATATTGTATAATAGTATAACATACTATTGTTACTATTATTAGTATAATATTGTTTTGTTTCGTACATTAGAAAAAAGGTTGATAAGGACAGGATATTCAGCCCAACAAAGTTTGCCAATCCTATCCATCTAACTCCTCCAAAATAACATTAAGCCAAACATGGGCAGATTTTGACACAACCGTACTGAAACATATTTACATCATATCCCAAGTCACATATCATAAATTGTTTGTAATTGAAAACTACAATAAAAATCTAAATCTCACAATAACATGTTTCAAATTTTTAAAAATTACACAAGTTCTACTGTGGCAAAATAAACATGTTATTATTTTTTAAACAAAATAGAAAATGTATGTACAGTGGCTTGTAAAAGTATTCGGCCCCCTTGAACTTTTCCACATTTTGTCACATTACAGCCACAAACATGAATCAATTTTATTGGAATTCCACGTGAAAGACCAATACAAAATGGTGTACACGTGAGAAGTGGAACGAAAATCATACATGATTCCAAACATTTTTTACAAATAAATAACTGCAAAGTGGGGTGTGTGTAATTATTCAGCCCCCTGAGTCAATACTTTGTAGAACCACCTTTTGCTGCAATTACAGCTGCCAGTCTTTTAGGGTATGTCTCTACCAGTTTTGCACATCTAGAGACTGAAATCCTTGCCCATTGTTCTTTGCAAAACAGCTCCAGCTCAGTCAGATTAGATGGACAGCGTTTGTGAACAGCAGTTTTCAGATCTTGCCACAGATTCTCGATTGGACTTTGACTGGGCCATTCTAACATATGGATATGTTTTGTTTTAAACCATTCCATTGTTGCCCTGGCTTTATGTTTAGGGTCGTTGTCCTGCTGGAAGGTGAACCTCCGCCCCAGTCTCAAGTCTTTTGCAGACTCCAAGAGGTTTTCTTCCAAGATTGCCCTGTATTTGGCTCCATCCATCTTCCCATCAACTCTGACCAGCTTCCCTGTCCCTGCTGAAGAGAAGCACCCCCAGAGCATGATGCTGCCACCACCATATTTGACAGTGGGGATGGTGTGTTCAGAGTGATGTGCAGTGTTAGTTTTCCGCCACACATAGCGTTTTGCATTTTGGCCAAAAAGTTCCATTTTGGTCTCATCTGACCAGAGCACCTTCTTCCACATGTTTGCTGTGTCCCCCACATGGCTTGTGGCAAACTGCAAACGGGACTTCTTATGGTTTTCTGTTAACAATGGCTTTCTTCTTGCCACTCTTCCATAAAGGCCAACTTTGTGCAGTGCACGACTAATAGTTGTCCTATGGACAGATTCCCCCACCTCTGCAGCTCGTCCAGAGTCACCATGGGCCTCTTGGCTGCATTTCTGATCAGCGCTCTCCTTGTTTGGCCTGTGAGTTTAGGTGGACGGCCTTGTCTTGGTAGGTTTACAGTTGTGCCATACTCCTTCCATTTCTGAATGATCGCTTTAACAGTGCTCCGTGGGATGTTCAAGGCTTTGGAAATCTTTTTGTAGCCTAAGCCTGCTTTAAATTTCTCAATAACTTTATCCCTGGCCTGTCTGGTGTGTTCTTTGGACTTCATGGTGTTGTTGCTCCCAATATTCTCTTAGACAACCTCTGAGGCCGTCACAGAGCAGCTGTATTTGTACTGACATTAGATTAAACACAGGTGCACTCTATTTAGTCATTAGCACTCATCAGGCAATGTCTATGGGCAACTGACTGCACTCAGACTAAAGGGGGCTGAATAATTACGCACACCCCACTTTGCAGTTATTTGTAAAAAATGTTTGGAATCATGTATGATTTTCGTTCCACTTCTCACGTGTACACCACTTCGTATTGGTCTTTCACGTGGAATTCCAATAAAATTGATTCATGTTTGTGGCTGTAATGTGACAAAATATGGAAAAGTTCAAGGGCGCCAAATACTTTTGCAAGCCACTGTATGAGGTGAGGTGTTCTGGGATTGGGCTACACTGCTTTGAAGGCCATGTAGGTTAGGTGGATTGGCCCTTGATAGGTATATGTGTAGTCATCCTGTGATGGGCTGTCACCCGTCCAGCGATTATTCCTGCCTTGCATCCTGGCATCCCTGCTGTGGATAAGTGAGTTTAGAAAATGAATGGATTGATGGAAAGTTACAGCACCTTTCATTTTTTTATTTACTTCATCAAAGAGACATTTTTGTTTATTAAATATCTTTCAGCCTATTTAATCTAAGCAACACTTCTCCCTCTACAATTTCCAAATCCCTCAGTACCTGCCTAATAGTCCCTGTTACTGCTGGGCGGTTATCTACTTCATCACTGGCTTTGGAGTTCAAAATTCCAATGTAAAAACTTCTGGAAATTTCAAGTTTACACCACATGTCATTTCACTGTCTGTATATTTTAATTCACTCTTAGTGTTCCTGATACACTTCACCTCCTCCTTGACTGTTCTTTTGCTACTTAAATTCTGAAAGAATCTCTTTGAGTCATCTCTTTTTATAAGCAATACTAGGGAGGGCAAGCCCCCCGGCACCTTCGGCACCCAACCTCCAGTTGCGGCCAGACTATTAGTAAAATCAGTAAATGTACAAAAGAAAAATTATTACTTATTGGAGTCAAAATCACGAAATTCTATAAATATGTAAAAGAAAAAATAATTATTATTTAACGGAGTAAAAATGATAAAATGTGAATAAAATATTTACTCTCTTACCGATTGGAGTATTCCTGTTAAACTGAGGTCCACTATGCTCGATGATATTTATAACAGACTAAATAACGATCCATTCATTTTAACTGACAAAAACCACGACTTTCTGGATATTTTAGTTTATATTTTAAAAACAGAATAAGAATCTGAAAATCTAACAACATCAAATTAAAGTTCAATAAATTCAGAAAAGAATGATACCAAACATGTATATGTAGGTTTTAAAATAAGGCCGATTTAAAGCATGACAAAACACTTCACATAAAATCGTTGCACTTTTAGGCTTAGGATTTTTATAAATAGAGAGTAGATTCCTGTTTAAATGCTCCTAAGCTTCCCTAATATCTCTCTTAATGGTTGCTGTAATTCTCTCATACGCCCTATGGTTAGCATTACTATTACTAGTCTTATTTGCCTCATACAGCTGCCTTTGTCTTTGCAGCTTCTTTTTTTATCTTTTTATTTGCACAATGATATTTTTTTTTTATTTTTACTAATTTAACATTTTAGAATGTACCTTTCTTGACTTATATGTAAAACATTATTAAAAGTGTTCCAATGCTCCTCGACTGTCTCCACGCCTAAAAGCTATTTAGACTTTGCCACATCTTATCAAAATTTGCCCTAAAAAAGTTAAACTTAACACTTTTAGTGTCTGTGCTCTGTCAAAATGCTGAGAGCTGTACAATATTATGATCACTTGACCTTACTGATTCAATTACCTCCACCACCCTGAATTATATCCTGGTTATTATAAAATACTAAATCTGGACAGGCTTCCCTACTCATTGGTGATTTAATATACTGTGTTAAAAAACAGTCACTAATTATTTTCAAAAGCTCCTTCTCTTGTACACTGCTATTTTCATAGTCCCCATGACTATAATCTCCTCTTCTAAACTTGCCTTTTTAACATTATTATAAAGATATACATTGAAATTTCTGTCTGCATTATATTAAACCATTCTGATTTTTTATTGCATGTTTACTTTGATATGTGTATTATTGTATTATTATACAGTTGTAGTAGTTAATGATTGGGATTATGTAAGAATAAAAAGTATTAAATTGGACATGAGTACCTCCCCTTAAAAATAGAAACTCCAGACTGGGCTTACCATATTTTTCAATAAAAGTGCAATTGGTGTGTTATAGTTGTACCTTTTGTGAAAATGTTTCTTTGATATTTGGACTTCAGGCTTCATACATTATATAGTTTATGCCTACATTCTGTCATCTACTACTAGAATATAAAAAATGTTTCTGTTTTAACAATGTGTTTACACAGATTACTGTAGAAATGGAACAGACATGAAATGCGTGTGTTCCAAATAATGATCTATTATTTCCACTCTAAAACTCCACTTCACTCTCAGATACTCAATCAAGGCATGAGCTGGGAGAAGTTTGTGCACGTTCTAAATTGGCGGGGGGATGGAATAGCTGGCTGCTTCTAGCTTCTCTTTATCAGCACATTTAGAGGACAAAGGACGCTGGCGGAGAGGTGTGAAGGGATTTAAGAAGCGATTTAAGGTGGGACGGATTTACGAGTTTTTTCGTAGGCTCTGGTAATTCTAGTGTTAAATACACAATACTACAACATCTTTCAGACATTAAAGACCACATACTTTACATTGCAATGATAGCACCCCAGGGGTCTTGGACCATACATTGTGCTGTGCTGATGCTTCATCTAATATTGTTATTGTTAGTTTATTATTCTTCTTGTTTCTATAATTTTGTTATAATGTTTCACATGTGATGAAGACCATGGAGTGGCTGCTGCTTCACCACCTGAGGCCACAGGTCCGCCACGCCCTCGACCCTCTGCAGTTCGCATACCAGGAGAAGGTGGGAGTGGAGGATGCCATCATCTACTATATGCTACACCAATCCCTCTCCCACCTGGACAGAGGCAGTGGTGCTGTAAGAATTGGACTTCTCTAGCGCCTTCAACACCATCCAACCTTTGCTCCTTAGGGACAAGCTGACTGAGATGGGAGTAGACTCACACCTGGTGGCATGGATCATGGACTATCTTACAGACAGACCTCAGTATGTGCGTCTTGGGAACTGCAGGTCTGACATTGTGGTCAGCAATGCAGGAGCGCCGCAGGGGACTGTACTTTCTGCGGTCCTGTTCAGCCTATATACATCAGACTTCCAATACAATTCGGAGTCCTGCCACGTACAAAAGTTTGCTGATGACACTGCTATTCTGGGCTGCATTAGGAGTGGGCAGGAGGAGGAGTACAGGAAGCTAATCAAAGACTTTGTTAAATGGTGTGACTCAAACCACTTACACCTGAACACCAGCAAGACCAAGGAACTGGTGGTGGATTTTAGGAGGCCCAGGCCCCCCATGGACCCCGTGATCATCAGAGGTGACTGTGTGCAGAGGATACAGACCTATAAATACCTGGGAGTGCAGCTAGATGACAAATTGGACTGGACTGCCAATACTGATGCTCTATGTAAGAAAGGTCAGAGCTGACTATACTTTCTTAGAAGGTTGGCATCCTTCAACATCTGCAACAAGATGCTGCAGATGTTCTAACAGACGGTTGTAGCGAATGCCCTCTTCTACGCGGTGTTGTGCTGGGGAGGCAGCATAAAGAAGAAGGACGTCTCACGCCTGGACAAACTTGTTAGGAAGGCAGGCTCTATTGTGGAATAAAGCTGGACAGTTTAACATCTGTAGCAGAGCGACGGGCACTAAGAAAACTCCTGTCAATCATGAAGAAATCACTGCATCCACTTAACAGTGTCATCTCTAGGCAGAGGAGTAGCTTCAGTGACAGACTTTATCACCGTCCTGCTCCACTGACAGACTGAGGAGATCGTTCCTCCCCCACACTATGCGACTCTTCAATTCCACCCGGGGGAGTAAATGCTAACATTACTCAAAGTTATTGTCTGTTTTTACATGCATTTTTATTACTCTTTAATTTAATTTTTTTTTGTATCAGTATACTGCTGCTGGATTATTTGAATTTCCCCTTGGGATTAATAAAGTATCTATCTATCTGTCTAATGCCTTATTATTTAATAATTATGTTCTGTCTCTTTAAATTTCCTGATGTTCCTTCGGTTTTAGAGGTGGAACCCAAGAGGCCACCCTTATATCACTGCTGCTGGGTCCTCCATCTGCATTTAGAATTGGTCAGAAAGAGAAGTCCGGCAGTGGATCATTGAGTATGTGTTGGACTATTGTAAATGGTGTTGATTGGTGCAATACTAGAAGGCAGCTTTGAGGGCAATTTTTTTGGGTTTGACAGTGGCCTTCTTCACCATATATTATCTTGAAACTTATACACTCTTTTTTCCCAGTACACCATGAGTCTATTGTTGGATGAGCACTGATTCTAGTAATGGAAAGTATGCAAAATCAGTCGGTATATTGAATGCATTTCTTCTTGTGCTATGGATTTAATAAGAAGTGTTCTCAAAATAAGCAAACATTTGGGAATACATTTAAACACAAAAAGTGCACACAGAAAGAGGCTAAAATGTGTTGGTATATTTGTGTCTTAAAGTTTATGTCTTTTTTTATTGACCAGTATTTGACCTGTGTACAATACATGAGTCTACACCTTTTAATAGTATTACCCAGAGTGTTGTGCAGTTGAAGTAAACAGGAATCCATGTACTTTAGTGTTGCCCTTACTTGATGGCAGCGGCAGTGAGACTGTACTTTTGGATTCAAGAGAGATGTGTACCTGCTATTTTATATATGTGGGGGCAAGCCTTAGTAAATTTACACTTCTTGCTCCTGTCTGACACCATCTGTACGAAGGTTTACTGTTCTGATATTTAATTCTATTCATTTTATCTCAGGGAGTCATGAAGGCACAGTGGTGAGTACTACTGCATTACAGCTCCAGTCATATTTTTGGCCATAATAACTGGTCAAGCATGGCTGTCAAATACACACTTTTTTGCACATTTTTTTACTGTTTATTTAGAAAAAAGACAAATTACTGATAAAGAATCCTTTAGAATAAAGGGTGATCACAGCTAAAGGTTTACAGGCTAAGGTTTACAGTTTCAGACCAAACATTAAGTCAGTATTCACAACTGATTATACTCAAATGTTAGAAAGCAAAGTACCAAATTTAAATCTACGTTTCTTTATTCCCCTCTGGATGATTTTTACTGTATAAAACATTACTTAAAACAAAGCCTGTTGCCTAACTCTAAAAACCATTCTATTATCTTTGTTTCTTCATCTTTGTTTCAGGCGATTAATTAAACGCAGACAGCTTATCAGATTTTACTTTCTTGTTTAGGTGACTTTGATCCAAAGTGTCAGTTGATTTCTTTGTGAAGGTTGACTTAATTGCCAAACTGCCTGTTTAAATGATGAAAAGCATAAATTGAATGTACTTTTCCACCAGCATATGTGTGGGTCCGGGGCATATGCCCAAATGCGTATTTTAAAGCCAAAAGTTGTAAACCAAAAACAAACCCAAAATATTTTGAAACCGCTACTAGCAGAGTTTGTAGAATTTAATGTCAAAACTTGGACACCAATAATGCATTGCTTGAATACCTGCCATGCGAGGATTTCATGCATAACCTTACATCATGCCATAATGCTGAAATGTAATAATAATTAAATTAAGTTTTCACAAAACTGTATACAGTAATCCCTCGCTATATCGCGCTTCGACTTTCGAGGCTTCACTCTATCGCGGATTTTATATGTAAGCATAACTAAATATATAACGCGGATTTTTCGCTGCTTCGCGGGTTCTGCGGACAGTGTGTCTTTTTACTTCCTGTACATGCTTCCTCAGTTGGTTTGCCCAGTTGATTTCATAAAAGGGACGCTATTGGCAGATGACTGAGAAGCTAACCAGTCACAGCACACCGTTAAGTTCTCCTGACTGAGAAGCTAACCAACCAGAGCACGCAGTTAAGTTCCTGTGTGCTGAATGCAGTGTTAACCAGGAAGTCTCGTCTCACTCATTCAGCATCAACGTATTTCGCTGTGTAAAGAGTTAACGTTTGTGCTCTTTTGTGTTTATCTTTGTGCATAGTCAAGCCCTTCATTATGGCTCCAAAACGATCTGCTCGAAAAGGTAAACGTTTTGCATTTGTTGAAGGAAGGGAAAATCTACACCGCTGTAGGACGCCATTACAGCATCAATGTGGCTATGATTCTTTTTATTTAAAAAGTAGGAAAGGAATATAAGATCTACGGCTGCAGTGTCCTTTTAACCAGGGTGCAAAACGAGTTGTAAGTGGATGTAATAAGACAGTAGTCTGGATGGAATCTGCTTTAGGGATTTGGATTGAAGACTGCCAGAAGAACAACGGCAGTGCTACACAATCGCCTAAAGTGGCTCCTTTACAAGGGCTGTAACGCTCTCCTTTGTTGTGCATTAAAATTAAACTCATTGTTATCGGACAAGTCATCGTGTCATTGTTGGTGAGTAACCATAATTAATTATCTACTTACTGTACTTAGTACATGTATGTACGTTTAGTGTCACTGTACACACATTTACTGTATACTATTTTTCTTGCATTGTACGTATTTATTGCTGGTGGCCTGTCTATCATAATGGCTGTAACATATGTGATATTGGAGACACTCGATATCTTTAAAATAATATTTAGGTTTTACTGTATATAAACAGTGTGTTTATATACATAATTTCAATGAATCTTACCTAATATCTAAGAGAATACAAAGGGATTATGCTGTATAACTCTGCGGGGAATATTTATAAACAGTGTGGGAGAGTTTATAAGGGCTTAAAATATATAAAAATAACCATACAAACATATGGTTTTTACTTCGCGGATTTTCACCTATCGCGGGGGGTTCTGGAATGCAACCCCCGCGATCGAGGAGGGATTACTGTATGTGTTACTGTCTATGTTGGTAACGTTCATATGTTTTAAGACTTTTAAGAGTCTTGTTAGTGAGAAATCAAGCAAAATGACACCTTTTATTGGCTAACTAAAAAGATTACAATATACAAGCGTTTGAGGCGACTCAGGCCCCTTCTTCAGGCAAGATGGAATACAGAAGCTGGATTTCCCTGTGTTATATAGACACTGGGACAGATACAGCATTGGAAAACCTTTAAGTGAGACATCTTAAATGTAAAAAACGAATAGACCTCTCCAGGCTAAGATTCATTTAGCAAGTGAGGAGAACAATGCATAGTCAAGATTGTTGTATAAGATAACTGTCCAACAGAGTCTTTTGAAGTTTCTGATGAGTTTTTACATACAATGTGGGTCTGTAGACAGGATGTCTGGGACAGTCCGAGAGATGCAAACAGTCCTTATATCTGGGCATAAAACGTTTGTCTCTAATTTTTACATTTAAGATGTCTCGCTTAAAGGTTTTCCAATGCTGTATTCGTCCTGGTGTCTATATAAACACAGGGACCTCCAGTTTATGTATTACATCTTGCCTGAAGAAGTGGCCCGAGTTGCCTCGAAAGCTTGCATATTGTAATCTTTTTAGTTAGCCAATAAAAAGTGTCATTTTGCTTGACTTCTCACATAATGGCTAACAAGGTACAGCACTCTAGTACTACAAGAGTCTTGTTATAAACATGTTGTTTTTCTCAAATGCAAAAGAATCAGTTGTGTAGTAACTGAAAAGTCAGTCAAAAAAAGGCTGAGTGAGGAACAGGAGAAAGAACAAAATCAAAAAACAAAGCAAGATATCAGAACTGGTAGTCAAATTGGAGGAGGGTTCTGAGAAACAACTCACTAACTAAATCAAAGTCAAGAAGAGAATAATTTCAAGAGCCAGAGATAATTTATCCAAGTATCTGACACAGAATGACCATTGAGATTACCTTTCTACATTTCATCAATGATTTCTCTGTGTTGTAACCTTAGAAGCCATGCCGCCATCAATCATGGCCCACATCATGAAATCAGAATCCACAAAAGTCATTGCCCACTGTCCAAACGAAATGTCTTAGAGACATGTTTTAACATTTAACAGAGATGTTAAATAAAAATTTAACTTTTAAGAAAATAACTACGGAGTTGAAGTCATTAAGTATGAAACCCTCCGAAATGGCAAATAGATTATTTTTATTCCACCAATTTTCATTTTAACTAAGCAGGTCAAGAGTTTTTGTAGAATTTGTAAATTATTATCAAAAGTGGTATAAGTTTTGCAAACCAAACACCACAAGAAAGGTTGAGTGGCAAAGAATAAAGCTTCAGTACTTAAGGGCAGCACAAATGTAAAACAAAATTAAAAAAACACAATTCACTAACAATAAGTTAAAACCCAAAACTTAGTCATAGACCAACTAAACCTTTTTTTAAATTTGACTTTATTCCTTTCATTGTTTCATTGCTTGCTTCACTGTTTGATTTTTGAAATCCAAAACCAAAACGCCAAAATTAATGCTCCACCATGTTTCACAGTGGTGGCAACCATAAAAATATTGATAAAGAGATTAAAAAAATAATGCAAAAAATTTTAGAGCAACAAAAATAACAATAGTAAAAATCTTACAATGAATTACACTGAATCAGAAAATGATATAATGAACACCTATCAAGTTAAAAAACAACTCTTATCAGCAATAATAATACAAAATATTAAATAACACAAATCTGTACATATTAGACTGGGATCCTGTGAAATTAAAAATCACAGCACCATGTTTGCTAATAATACAGCATTAGCAAAACTACTGATTATCAAAAGACTCAGTTACACTTTATAAAAGCCATTGGCACAACATCAAGATCCTTTGTTGCCTTTTCAAGTGTAAATTGAAGCTTTTTGTTATTGGAGTGGTGGAGTTTTATGCCAGTGGTTGCCTTTTTTATTTATTGCCAAATAAATTTTGTCTAACATAACATTTGATTACTTCAATAATTTATTTAACTAAACTCAAAATAAAGAATCAAAACACTTCATCAAAATGAAAATTTAATAAGGAAAAAAAGATCCAGAAGAAAGAAAAATCTTGAAAGATCATACTTTAAACCATATTTATTTGGAGAAATGCAGAAAAACTACTAAAAATGAAACAATAAGGAAGGGAACTTTTTAGAATACTTTCAAAACAAACAAACTGAAGTTAATTAACAAGACAGCAAAGTGAATTGATGTTTAAGCAAATATCGTCCAACCCCAAATTAAAAAATCCTAAATACCAAAACACATTTTCATAACTGGAGTATTCAAGAAGACTAAATTGTCAAAAAACTGCAAACCTTAACAAATAGGGAAGCACAAAACCAGCAGAAGAAAACACTAATGTGCATGCAGGATTTATACTTCACGTGACGCGACACATGCTGCAGTAGACCCTCCTGCTACGCAAGCGTTTTACTGTTTATACTTGTGTGCATATTTTATGTTAAATCTGGAGGAATCCAGCAGGTGGCAGTGTGAGATATCATCATGGTGAGAACATGTTCGGCTTCACTGTGTTGTGAATTGCATGAAACATCCATGAAATTTCGATGACACCATACCGCAGTATCTCTGAAAAGGATGTTTAATGATTAAATCCATCAATCCAGGGATGTGTCCATTCCAGCAAGCATTGGGCATGAAGCAGAAACAATCCCTAGACAGGGCATCAGCTCATTGCAAGGTGAATACAAGCACTCACATACACTGGTGTCATTTTTGTGGCATCAAATCCCCAAATCTGCATATCTTTGGAAGGAAACCGGAGCACAGTGTGGAAACCCAGCAGGAAGACATGTAAACTCCAAGCAGGGAATACCAGTGACGTGACTCCCTGTGAGACAGAAGTGCTACCACTCTGTCACCGTGTCACCCCCATGTGTGTAATTATTAACAGTATTCATTATTTAAATGAAATTAACGATTTATCTGTAAAATGTAACATACATACTTTAATGCATTTCATCATGAAAGTGATATCAAATATAAATCTAAAGATTCTAAATTTGTAGAGAGTTGGAATATCATACATTTAATTTGTTCTGTGTGGTGATCTATTGCTGCTTGCCGCTGCTGTCAGGTCCTAGAAGCTCGTAGCGATTAAAAACTGTGATGACGTTTACGATGGTCTGCTTTAATGATAAAGTAAACTACAAGGTTAAAGTGGACATTTCAAGATTAAAGCCGAAATTTCCAATTTAATCACAAAATACACGTTTTCACCATGTCCTTAATTTTTTTTCTCTGTGGCTCAAATACAGCGCTATACATTATGTTGCTGTTGTGAAGTTGCAAAAAAAAAAGACGGCACAATAGATGATATGTGAGACTTTTAAAATGTATTGTGTCATTACGATTGGGAATATGCAACGATTGAATATAAAAGCACCACGAATGCATTTGTATGTCGGAATTTTGCTTCACCACATCAAACCATTCATCAAACATCGAAGCGCGTACATCGATCTCGTAGGATCCGCATAGAGGCTTTCTGTCACATGTAGATAGTAACCAGAGATTCTGACGTCCCCAACTTTTTGCTGGTACTGCAACTCGCGCATGCATCGCGTTAATTTCTGAGGACCTGCTCACAGGACGCGTCAAATGAACGCTGGGAACGCGTGGCAGCCATGATGCAGGCACGTACACGTTCTGAGCATGAAGTACTGTATAAACGAGCCCTTACATAGCATTCTCGGGTAACTGCTGATTTAACTAATATAGCACCTGAGATATGTGCTTGAAAATGATATTGTTAAGGGATAAATGGAGAACAGAAAACAACAAGAAGACAAACCAAAAGCAGCCAAACGAGAAAAAATGTAAAAAATAAAGAACAATACAGGACAAATCAGAAAACTTTACAGCTTTTGTTATAATATAAAACATAAGAATTTTCTAGGTTTAGTTTGGCTTTTGAATCACCAGGACTCAATTCCCATTGTTTATTATTAAATAGCAGAGAAAGATATTTGAGAAAGATATTTTAGTTAATATCATGTTTTCTTAATCATGTGATTTCAAAGGTTAGGGCTCTCTGTTTACCAGAAGTGATGTGTAAATATGTCTGTGCAATCATGTAATTTGTCTTAATCGTAGTTATTTTTTCTGTAAAGTAGGCCTTAACAGTAGGATTGTTATTTTGATTTTGACTTGTTTACACTTCGACTGTTATGTAACATCTTTGCTCCTAGTTACCTTTTTTAGTTTGGCCTCACAATTTTGAACCTTGCCTGTTTCAGATCATATCTCAATTTTTATTTATCAATTCTTGGTATTCAATGTATTCACAATGTATTCATAATACATTTTGAGGATAGTGCTATCTATCCATCTATCCATGGACTTTGGAGAGTATCTTCATTTTTCAGAAGTGAAATTGGTCTGTATGATGCACATTGTAATAAGTCTTTATTTTGTTTAGGAAAGACGGTAATTAATGCTTGCCGAAAAGTTTGAGGTAGAATTTTATTTTCTCTGGCTTCTGTAAATGTTGCTAATAAATGAGGAGCTAGCTTTGTTGAGAATTTTTTATAAAATTCACCAGGGTAGCCATCAGGGCCTGCTGCTTTCCCACTCTGAAGTGAGTTTATAGCATCTAGTAATTCTGATAGTGCCAGAGGTTTATCCAATTCCTCTGCACTGAGAGTATCTACTTGTGGTATCTGTAATGCATCCAGAAATGCATTAGATGGTGTCTTGTCTTCTTTAAACTCAAAAATGAGTTGTTCAGTTTCTTTAGTTGTTAAGAGGTTGAGTTATGAATGCAGAGCCTGTCTTTTCCTATGAAGATAGCCAACAGCTTTTTTGCCCTACCAGTGCACATGCTGGATGATGAAGAGAAGGAAAGGAACACACTAACACCTCACTCGATCTGCAAAGGTCAACATCCAGAGAGGCATTAAGTCCCCCATACCTATATGTGTATCTGTGCAGGTGGTTTATTAATTTGACCCAATGTGTTTAGTTTCATATTATATATTATTTATGTTGTTCATTTCATTCAATTTCCTGTTCATTTGAATCTACAGTTATTTTTTTATGTAACGCATACAAGTTAACGTACTTGATTGAGTATAATTGTACAGGACAATCAGTTGTATTGTACTGTAAAATCTTCTAAGTGATTTCCTTCAGTATCACTAAAGTGAAATTTACATAGAAGTACTATGTGGACCAATATTATACTAATTTGTGGATATCTCAACACTAAATAAACACTGGAGCTCAATTCAAAATATTTGCCAGTCCAACTTAAACCAAATGTTGCTGAACATGTAAAATACTGTGAATTGTGTTCTAATTGTCTCTTTTTGTTACACCCTTTCCCTGTTCTGAGATGGTCATGGTCTAAAATATTGACGTTACAAGTGACTTCTTTATTTCTAATAGTTGTACAGTGATTATAGGGATTGCAGATGATTTCCTGATAGAGGTAGACTTTTTGTCCATTGCAAATGTTGCCCTCTCCCTCAGATTCAGTGAAAACCTTTACTCATTAATGTTTTCACAATGAGATTTTTTTTTTCAAATTTGATAGTTGGTTTCAGGCTTTTGTATATAAAAAGTTGACATTGATTGCTGGTCAATCTATTTAATACAAATGAACAAATGACATGTTTAAACCTGATATTAATTTGTCACTGTCATTACCTCATTTAGTAAACTGCATCTGTAGTCTAATTGTATCGTATACTTTATTGTCTGATTCTGCACTACTGGGCTAGTGACAAATACCTCATACTATAAGTTATAACAACATACATTGAATTCAACTAAACTGAATTTCCATTGATCCAATTTAAAGCTATCATCTTCAATCCATTTCATCCTCAATCCAGTAGTCAAATGGATCAAAAAATGAACCTGGTAGGCCTGGGTTCAATTTCTTATGTACTACAGTACTTTGTTCAGGTCTTTTGCTAATAATTTCAGATTTTTAAAATATTTTGCTTGTCCACTGAAAATCTAAAGGCTGCACTTTTCTTCTAGTCACTGACCCCCAGTATCAGGTCATATATTACTGCTCATTAGATAATGTCAGATATTTATGGTTTAGCACTACATGATTACCTTTGGATCACACCGACCTTTTTATGTTTTTTATCATGCAGGAGTTGCTGTATGTTTATTGCCTCCCACATTACCTTTCCAGCCTTTCCTTCAGTTTTAGTAAATGACTCGCCTGAATACGAGATCCAGTGAATTAATTCCACCCAATAAAGATGTCCATTGAATTATCAATGATTATTTTCATAATCACTACCTATTAATTCAGTAATACATGCCATTATGGTACTGGAGAGGTATTTTTGATTCCTGCTGGTGTTGTTTATGCTGCTGCATTTTTCTAAAATGACTACATCAGCCTTTTTTTCCTTCACAGCCTGACAAGTATGTGCTAAAGTATGGTATTATTATATTGTGCATTTTCTGATATTTTCACAGGTTTTATCTTTGGCAGATTCCATGTTGAAAAATCGAAAGATAGATAGTGTAGCTGCATTTGTCAAAGGCAGTAGTCAAAATAGTTTGAAATTTTTCAAATGCATTTACCAGAAGGGCATTCCAGCTATAGTACGACTCATTATACAAAAAGCTCCAAATGTGTTCATTTTAAAGATTTTAGTGAAATTCAAAGCTGATGATTCACATAGCAAATAAGGAAAAAGGTTGATAATACACACAAAAAAGGAGAACTTTTTGTCTTATAGTATGTATATTACATTTTATAAGGTTTCTGTCTGTTATCTCATACACTAGGACCTACTTTTGACCTATGTACAACAATGCACCTAATGGTCAGAAAACTGTATCCTTAATGTCTATCTGACTACCAATTCATGTTTCTCTCTAGCTGTCTAACTTCAGTCTAAGTGCTAACATTAAGCACATTCCATTCCTTTTAATTTGTAGGGAGTGGAACCTAATCTTCTATTATTTATGTTAAAGCTACATTATATTTAAATTCAAACTTATTCAAAACAGTGGTAAATTTACCACTAACAATAACTTAAAGGATCTGGCTCTCATAGATAGTACTTTATTTGTCCCAAGAGGAAAATCTTGCTTTTTACAGAAGCTGAAGAAATATTCTAACACTAGCAAAATACAGAAGTTATGAAAAAGAAAAGGAAACATTTTAAAAATAATGTAACATTTGCTTTCTATTCTTTTGCATAAGCACAGTCGCTCACCAGCAATTTTAACTTAGTTACAAAGTGATCAAAAGTCTCGTTTATACCCTGCGTCCTCTCAGTAAACTTGTATCTCGTGAATATGGAATTCGTCTTAGGCATGACAAACGCCAGTGGCAGCGTGTCTATGAACTTAATTTAAAGTTAAGCTTTACACCTTGCTTTCCTATTCGTTTGCATAAGCACAGTCCTTCACCCGCAAGTTTAACTCCATTACAGCAATTTTAACTCCGTTACAAAGTGATCCAAAGTCTCGTTTATACCTCATGTCTTCTCATTAAACTTGTATCTCGCGAATATCGTATTCATCGTAGGCATGACAAACGCCAGCGGCAGTGTGTCTATAAACTTAATTTAAACTTAAGGTTTACACCGTGCTTTGTAGCTGCACTTATGAATATGCTTGTATGCGTCACTCGCTTCATATTCTTTTGCTGCCTTCTCAATTGTGTAATGCGTTTTTTGTTCTGCGCTCTTTGGAGCTCTTCTTTGTTCTCTATGTACTGCGTTCACAGTCAGTTCATGTGAGCCGCTCTCTTGCGTGATTTTGCAATGTCCACGGCTTTATTTAATGTTAGCTAAGACTCGGCACTTAAAAGTTTCTCTCGCACTTTCGCTGAGTTTGTGCCAAACACTAGACCATCTCATCTTCGTTTGCATAAGCACAGTCCTTCACCTGCGAATATTTACCTTATATGGGCAGGCACTCAATTACGTGGGAGCCATGATGATGCGGGACTGTGACGATGTAGGTTCGGCTTCACACTCCCATCTGCTTGGAAGCCCTTGAACCCAACACCATCGATAATGTCACCGAGTGAACTAGTCAGTGAGACAACAGTTTAGCAAAGGGATGGTTCAAAAAGGTGCATATTGCTTTTATTTAAAATCAAATCAACAATCAAAAACAGTGTTCAATAAATAAAGTGCAGTGAGTCCCAAAATCTTCATTAAATAAATAATCCATAAAAGAAATCGTAGAGGTTAAAACCAATAAATAGAAAAATCCTCTAAAAACAACGAGGTAAAATAGTACAGGAAGTAATATGTTAAAACCAAAAGCCCGGTGTCTTCTGCTTCCATGGCGGCTCCCCTGCTACGCCCATCTGGTCTGCTCTACAGGAGAGTCGCCTACCCGCAGGATCAGCTGCCCTTCAATCAGGTCCGGTAGCCCTTCAACCCTTGGCTTCGTCAGGCTCCCAACCGGACCAAGACTTGGGTTATTTCCCAGCGGCCAAGGCGCTCACGCTGGGACTACACCAGCCCAAAGCCTTCTCGACTCCCGCTCCTTCTACGGTCAAGTCGATTCCTCCACTGGTCATTCCAGCTACTTAGTCGCTCAGCTGGAGCGACCGCTTTCTCAGACCCACTGAGTGTTGGCCAAACACTCCCCTCGTGGGCTCGCCTCCCAGCTGCCTGCTTTCTCCCTCGCTCGCTCTTCCGTACCGGCGTTCTCTCTCTTACTTCCTGCTTTCTTTAGCAACCTCCGTCTCTTTCTCTCACTCCTTCCGTTTTGTTCTTTTTTTCGTCTTTTTCTTCCCCTCTCCAACCGACTTGCACATCTTTTATACAGCAAGGGGCCATAGCAGCTGCAGCACATTAGCCACGGGGACAATCACTGTGCACTCGGTGAGAAACTCCCACACTGCAGATTGCCCCGTGGCTTGCTATGGCCCAACGCCCCCTCGCTAAGCCGCCGCAAGAGCGGTGATTATTTATTTAAATGGCCTTTGCTAAACGAGCTGTGGACCCACAACACCACAGGGACGCAACTCCGCCTCACACGGCGACTGAGCTGCAGGCTATGGCCGTATATATGGTTGAAACTAGGTTCCAATTATGACCGTTGCGCGTAGAATTTCGAAATGAAACCTGCCTAACTTTTGTAAGTAAGCTGTAAGGAATGAGCCCGCCAAATTTCAGCCTTCCACCTACATGGGAAGTTGGAGAATTAGTGATGAGTGAGTGAGTGAGTAAGTGAGTCAGTCAGTCAGTGAGGGTTTGCCTTTTATTAGTATAGATTCTCTCCTCCACTCCTCTCCTCTGACTGAGGCTACCTTCTTCATCAGCTTGTTGATTAAGCTGATCTATTGATCAGTTGGAAAATAAATTAGGTTTATCATTGCTGGGTTTCTTTTGAAGTGATGTTACCGGCCCAGCACACCACAGTGTAGAAAATCACATTAGCCATTAAGGAGTTGTAGAACATGTAAGGGATGTCACTACCCACATTCAAGGAGAGCAATGCTGTTTCTTCTATAGGTCCTCTGTATTACTAGACCAGTCCAACCTGTCAATGATGTGGACCCCCACATACGAGTGCACCATCTCTGCATCCACTCCCTGAATAGTGACTGGGCATAGAAGTCAACAGTCAAACAGTTCCTTGGTTTTGCTGATGTTCACTTGAAGACAATTCTTTCTGCACCAAGAAGCAAAGTTCCCCACCTTATTGATACACCCCTTAAGCACAGAATCGTCAGAGAATTTCTGCAAGTGACATGACTTGGTATTATATTTATAGCTGGATGTGTACAGAGTGAAGAGTGAAGAGAAAAGGAGACAGGCCTGTTCCTTGTGGTACTCCAGTGTTGCTCTCACAGTCCTTGAGTCTCACAAACTGCGGTCTGCCTGACAGATAGTCCATTATCCAGGACACCACAAGCTCATCCACCTGCATATATCTGAGTTTACCACTTAACGGAGATGGCTGAATAGTATTGAAGCCACTGAAGAAATCAAAAACCATAATCCTCACAGTGCTGCCAGCTTAGCTCAGGTGAGAATAAGCCTCATGGAGCAGACAGATCATTGCATCTTTCACTTCGTCCAACAGGCAAACTGTGAGATCAGGCGAGTCTAGGTGGTCTACCACTAGATATGGTCCAGCACCAGTCACTCAAAGATCTTCATGATGTGGGACTTCATGTTGTCTTTTGAAGCAAAAGCATTGAACAGGACTAATACTTTGTTGTGCATTCACTTCTCTGCATTTATGTTACAGAATGCTTTTAATATACACATAACTGTTTTTTCAAAATATATATATATTTTTTTAATTTGCATTTGTAATGGAGATTTTAATTAATCTTTCCTTCCATTATCAGCATTATTATAAGACCTTGCTACTTAAGTTATGACCTCTTCTTCTAAACCTGTCCTTCAAAGTGAGAGATGGTAAAGTCCATGATAAATTAAATACTGAGAGCTCAACCTAATAAAAATAAATATTATCAAACATGACATTGTGGTCTTTTAGATCTCCTCCACCATGAAACTTTGAGGCAGTTTTTCTGACTGTACCAACATGAAAAGATGATGAATAGAAAATAATAAGATTAAGAACATTGTTTCATAGCCTTACAAAATAAAATGTGACAAAGATCATGCTGATGTTATTCATGCAATTTTAAGATGTGCTTTACATTAACCATTCTTTTAAGTTTTTTTTGCAGTGTGTCCTTTGTTCTTATAAACTTATGAATTCATTTCCATTTGTTATGCTTTAATTCCTTCTTGGTATGTATTATTTGGTTTGCTACAAATATTGATTTTTTTATATTAGAAGAAAGAGTATGTGTAATTGTATGTGTACATTTACTTATATTAAACAACAAATAGCTGAGTCATACATGTTCATTTATTGCTAATTTCTTTTCTGTGGATCACGATTTCTGCATTATCTTATTAATTCTATAGCAATGCATTTCCATTTGGTGTGGTAACTTTCTTTTAAGACTGTGTTCTTCAGTTTTCTCTTTTATATAGAAATGGTTCGCACATGTTTATGAGTGCAGTTTTCATAGATGTGAAAATATAAGGGCATGAGAATTCTGATCGGTGTATCATTTTTTTTCCTATTTTCCTGTGGGAAGACAGTTTGCATTTGCTTTTCACTTATATATGACAAGATTCCCAGAAGTCACCTTGCTGCAAATGATTAATGGATGCAGATCTTGCCCCTCATGCTTTTTTATTTTCCTTTATGCTCATCCAAATAATGCATTGATTTAAAGCATCAGGAAATGGGTATCATTGATTGTCCACTATTTTCGTGAAAGGACATAGATTTAAAAAAAATGACAAAAAATTTGATTCATATTGTTATACGGTATCCAAGCACAGATGAACCGAAACACGTGAGTCCTGGAATCATTTACTTCTCATGCACAAAACATTCAAAAATAATCTAACAGGGTAGCTCTTATAAGAAAATAGAAGCAAGTACCCACTGTATGCCTTTTCCACTAAAGAAACAACTATTTGCCTCCCCATTCCCAAAGCACTGGGATCCTTTACTTTACTGGTATTTAAATATCCATGCTATTTAGTTTTTTTTTCTTTATTTTTCACAAAAGTCAATAATGCAGAGCTTCAAACCCTCTGTCCATGATAGGTCTGGTGCCAAGTTACCATTAACTAAAGGTCACTCTTCAAAGCTTTCTCTTGGTGTCCCCAATTGTCATTGCCCCAAATGTCATACACATTAAATGCACACATGCATTGCAGAACATTTTCCCTCAGGACCTTCATGAAGCCATTCTGGGCTTCCATTTCACAGAGGTTACCAAAAAGTGTCAACAGTCGCATTGATTTATAAATCCTTAAAAAGTTTGAAGTACAGTACCTACGACAAAAATCTGGAACACTTTACCCATAGAGGCATGGTAGGGATCATTAATAAAATGATATAACATGGCAATAAAGCAGTAGAGACGTCTGCAGAGCTCCATGTCTTTCCTATGCATTTGCAGTAACTGTAAAAACATTCCCCTCCTTGGAAGTTTTCATATTTTATCATCATACAACAATGAACCACAGTTGATTTAATTTATGATTTAATCAGTTTTTGGAACTGATCAACAGAAAAATGCTCTTTTGTGTCAAAGTGAAAACAGATCTCAAAGCAGTCTAAATTATTTACGAATATAAAACACAAAATAAATGATTAGAGCCTCTTTACTTAGTAATTAGCTGTTTTTTGGTCTTGTACTTTCAAGTCCATCCTGTCCAGTGCTATGATAGTCTGGTTTGGGAATTGCTCTGTGTAGCATTGTAAAGCCTTACAGCGTGTGGTGAGGATCCCAAAAACTGCAAAATCATAAAGGACATTACTCATCCACAACATAGTTTATTCATGGTTTTGCTATCAGGAAGATGTAAAGGGGTAAAAAATCCAGGACAATGAGATTACGGAATGGTTTCTATCCACAAGCCATTAGAACATTAGATTGTTAGAACAATCAAGACAAGAACAGGCCATTCAGCCCAACAAAGCTCGCCTGTCCTATCCACTTAATTCTTCCAAAATAATATCAAGTCGAGTTTTGAAGGTCCCTAAAGTCCTACTGTCTACCACACGACTTGGCACTTATTCCAAGTGTCTGTTGTTCTCTGTGTGCAGAAAAACTTCCTAATGTTTGTGTGAAATTTGCCCTTAAGTTTCCAACTGTGTCTCCATTCTTGATGAACTCATTTCAAAGTCACAGTCTCAAACTGCCATACTAATTCCCTACATAACTGTAAACACTTCAATCATGTCTTCTTTTGCTTAAACCGTATAAGCTCAGCTCTTTTAATCTTTCCTCATAACTCATCCCAGATGGCCCTGGAATCAGCCTAGTCACTCTTCTCTGGACCTTTTCTAGCACTGCTATGTCCTTTTTGTAGCTTGGAGACCAAAACTGCACACAGAACTTCAGATGAGGCCTCACCAGTGTGTTATAAAGCTTGAGCAGATCCTCCTGTGACTTGAACTCCACACATTCTGTTTGCCTTCTTAATGGCTTCTGAACTGGCAGTTGATGGTGTTGAGTCCACTATGACTCTTAAATCCTCTTCATAAGGTGGGCTTTCAATTTTCAGACCTCCCATTTTGTATTCAGTGTGTGTTAGGTGTTACTATGGGAGCTTATTCCCACCAATCCAAATAGTAATTCTGTGTTAATTCACAGAAGACATTGCCTCCTGTTGTTGGTGTAGCATTGTGCACATGTGCACTACGGTCATCTAGTGAAAACTGAGGAAGAGGTTAAACATGCTTTTAGCATGCAACCAAGTGAAAAGATTTTAACGAAATTTATAAGTATTCTGAAAGATAGGGTGCGTCACTTCATCCACCCAGGACACAAGTGACACAAGCAGTCACACATTCAAATATAATGATTTTATTTCATCCAAGTACCTTCACACAGCACAGTATATACAGGGATGGTAAATCCTTCTTCTTTCTTCTCTACCTCCCAAACCCCTCTTCCTTCACACAAGTCTACTGCCTCCTGGCTACGACTGCCTGAGGTGAGGCGGAGGGCTCCTTTTAAGCCAGACCCTGGAAGTATTTCCAGTGTTTGGGCAGAGTCCTGAGAAGGTACTTCCAGGTCAGGAAGAAGTGTCAGAAAGTACAGGTGGTTGATCCCTGCAGCTCCCCATGGCGGCATCCAGAACCCCCAGCAGGGCTGTCCTACAGGACTACGATTCCCAGCCGGCTCCGTGCCCTCTAACGTGTCAGGGGAGTATATCCCACAAATAGGCTAACTGCCTCAATCCTTCCATTATTCTAACCTCCCTTCCAGGCAAGTGATCGTTTTCCAACCTGTTCAGGATGCCAGTCCATCTCTGTCCTTCCAATCTGACCTTCCTTCCTGGCAAGGGGCCTTGACTTTTCCTTAACAGAATGCTGGACAATCCCATATGGCACTTAAAGTACAGTACATATTTAATCCTGCATGTGCTGAGGGGTAAATTTAATTTGCCCAGTTTAGGGTCACAGGAAGCAAGTGTTCATTGTAGCACCACTGGATATAAGGCAAGAAGCATACGTGGTGGATGGTACGCCAGTCCTTTGGAGGGCACAGTTGCACAGCCAAGCAGAAAAGAGTTTGCATCCAATCTAGTAACAGAAACTTGTAAATAAAGTATCTGCTTAATTTTAATTTGCTATAGATGTGTTGAAACTGTGTGATCTGGTGGCACAAATAGATAATATTTTTTTCACAAAACATAAATGACTAAACATTGTTATAAAATACAAGAAAAGAATCACATTTGGCTGTCTCTGGTCAGTTTCATGAAGTCAGTTTCATATCTTGGTTTGGGTTGGGTTGGGATGCACTGGGCCCATCCTGGAGCCCCCGCCACCCACCCACAACACACACGAGGAACCACCAGGATTGGGACCCTAGTGCACCGGGTGACAGCTCAGCACCACACTACGAATAACAATTTTTATTAATTTACTAGGCTGACCCGCTTTTTAAGTTGACCACTTCTTAAGGCAATTCAATATGTAGATCAATTTGATATTTTATACAAACTCATTAATTTGGTTATATTGCATTTGAGCGGTATTACTTTAATACTCGTAGTTTCTGTTATTTTTGTGATGAAATTTAAACTTTTTTTCTATATTGAGATCGCCCTTTTGAACCCCCCTGATATTTACTACGCGGTGAGGCATTTGCACTCCATCAACATTAATTATTTCCAGAGACATAATTTTGTCTATTTTTCCAGCGCATCGCACACAAAAGCAAGGGAACGATGGGGACGGAAGGACAATCCCGACCGCTTTTATATAGTAAGAAAGAAGAAGAAGATACACACTCTGGAGTAGAAAATCATCTTTTACCTGGAAAAACGTAACTACAAATCCCATCATGCATTGCAAAATGGACGGGGCGTGTGTGTGAAACTCCGCGCCTGCGTAGCACTCACGGGACGGAAGGACAGTCCCGACGGCTTTTATATAGAAGGATTTATTAACAGATGCTAGCCAGTCAAATGTGCGGTTTTTCACACAAAAGAAGAACGAGCAATGAAAAAGTAATGTGTTACATTTTACAATAAGTAACTATATGACATATTTACTTTTATTTTAAGTAATAAATATGTATGAAGTAATTAAGTTATTTATGTAATGTTCCCCAACACTGGCTATCACTACACACTACATGGAGTTAGTAACACAATTTAGGGTGGAGTATTCATTTAAGGCAAGAGCAGCTCAAAGAAAAGTATAAATGTATAAATTAATTTTTTCCCAATTGCAAAAATTGCATACATAAATAATTAAACAAAACTTTGCTTTGTGGTGCAGGCACAACAACCTGCAACTCATCATTAGCAAGACAAAAGAGTTGGTGGTGGACTTCCAGCATGCCAAGGAGCCTCTGAGGCCAGTCACCATTTTGGGGGAGGACGTGGAAGTGGTGTAAAGCTACAACTACCTGGGGGTTCAAATAAACCACAAACTGGACTGAACTGACAACACAGTGGCACTGGGCAAGAAGGGCGAGAGCAGAGTGGACTTACAAAGGGGACTCCGGTCTTTTAATGTGTACAGCAAACTGCTGGAAATGTTCTATCAGTCCATAGTAGTCAATGTGGTGCTCTATGCTGCAGTCTCTTAGAGATGCAACTTGAGTTCTAAAAGCACACAGTGCTTGAACAAACTTTTCAGGAAAGCCTGCTCCATCACTGAGCGAACTCTGGACACACTGGAAACTGTTGTGGAAAAGAGGACGGTGGCTAGCACAAGAAAATCCCCTGTATTTCCTACAGGAGGTGCTGTAATTAAGCACTTTTAGCCAGAGGTTCATTCCAGCATGGTGTGCTAAGAAGTGCCTCTGAGGGTCAATTCTGCCCATTGCTATCAGACAATTCAATGCTTCCACCCAATGCACTCATTAAGGTTTATTTATTGATTGATTGTATTATCTGTTCTGTGAATCTGATTCTTGTTTTTAATGTTTCTGCTACTGCATTCATCTGAATTTCCCCATGGGATTAGTAAAGTTAATCTAATCTCATCTAAATACATTTGTATTCATTTTCAGTTATTTAGGAGTGCCTTGGTAAAATGTTTTAGCGTTGTCGTTCATAACACTTAGAAGGACTGCTGCCTATGGACCTCATGACAATGGAAGCCGTTCTTGTTTGTGTGTAACCAAAATATTGTCTTTACAATTTTTTCTAACTGGAAATGACAGCTTCCCCATTTACAGAGTAGTTAAGGCTCACACACTGTGTTGAGATATATCCAGTTCATTGCACTGGATAAATCAATTTCTGACAAAAGCTGAAATGACAATGCGACAATTTAAAAGAATGCAAATGTTGAGTGTTTCAAATGAAAGAGGGAAACTGAAAATAGCAATGAACAGTTTGCACTTTCAAGACTTAGATCGCAGTCCAACAATAGGAAGCTTTCTGCATTTCTTTCTTATTAGACGACTTTGAATTATGATTGAACTGCCAAGTATGATTTTTAATAAGGGCTCATGTAAAAAAGTGACTAGTTCTTTCATGGCTTGTTATCAGTTAAGCAAAGGCTCCACAGCCGGCATTTTGCTTTACTGTTAGCCAGCGTGTTGGCATAGCTTACTTTGTAGGATTTCCTTTGATTGGCCTGCTTTTGAGCCAATGAGAATGCCATAAAAACTGTAAAACCTTTAGTTTATAAAGCACTTTTTTCCCAAAAATGAACTACATGTCCAGGTGTTCTACAGAAATAGCTCAGCTGCCTGTTCATTCCTTAAAAGGTTTGGCTGGCAGGTTAAGTGATTTGCTCTGAACAGGCACAGACTGAACCACAGGGGCACAGGAGAGGTGGCAAACTGTAGAGATGCTGCCAGTCTAAGTCAGAGTGCTTAAAAACTGCAGTTTATGCATGAAATAGCTAAAACTTCACTTAAACCTTAAAAGTCTGTGCTTTTTGTCTTCTATCCTAGGCATCAATTTGTGGCACTGTATGTCACTGCCATCTTGACCACTCTGTTCTCCCAATTTTGAAACAGAAACCAATAACATATGAAATGCCACCAGCACCACTAATTTTTTGCATACTATAGAACACTGTAGAATATTTTTTAATGGGCTAACAGTTAATAAAGGACAGAAGTTACTTGTGGAGATTTCTTTCTTCTTAGCCCAGGGGTGGGCAAAGTTGGTCCTGGAGAACCACAGTGGCTGCAGGTTTTTGTTCCAACCCAGTCCCCTAATGAGAAGTCAATTATTGCTGATGAAGCACTTATTGCTTAAGTGTCATTTTAATGCTTCATTTTAGTGGTCTCGCTTGTTAAGATTCCCCATCCTTAGTTGCTTATATCAATCTTAAACAGCTGTACAGTATTCACTATGTTTAATTGCTCCTTATCTACTCTCTCTCTCTCTGTATATATTATATATATATATATATATATATATATATATATATATATATATATAATCCTAAGCCTAAAAGTGCAATGGTCATGTTTTTATATCACGATTTTTGTCACACTTTAAATCAGGCTTATTTTAAAACCTGCATATATATGTTTGGTATCATTCTTTTCAGAATTTATCCAACTTTAATATGATGTTGTTAGATTTTCAGATTCTTATTCCATATTTAAATTAAAAGTAAAAAATATGTAGAACTCGGGCGGCACGGTGGCGCAGTGGTAGCGCTGCTGCCTCGCAGTTAGGAGACCCGGGTTCGCTTCCCAGGTCCTCCTTGCGTGAAGTTTGCATGTTCTCCCTGTGTCTGCGTGGGTTTCCTCCCACAGTCCAAAGACATGCAGGTTAGGTGGATTGGCGATTCTAAATTGGCCCTTGTGTGTGCTTGGTGTTTTCGTGTGTCCTGCGGTGGGTTGGCACCCTGCCCAGGATTGATTCCTGTGTTGGCTGGGATTGTCTCCAGCAGACCCCCGTGACCCTGTGTTCGGATTCAGTGGGTTGGAAAATGGATGGAAATATGAAGAACTCACTATGGTATAGCAGGTCCGCAGCCAGTTTTTTAAATCCAGTTAGCCGTGTCAGTCTCCGTGGGCACGATTGCATGACCACGGGGAGTTGATGAGGTAACTGGGGTGAGTCACACCTTCACATGTGGGTGTAATCGTTATCAATTGCTTCATCGGCTTCCTGTGGCGTGTGATTAAGGCACTGCGCCCACGGAGACGTATATGTACGGGCCGGCACAAGGGGAGAGGAGGGAAAAAGAGACATGATAGAACAGGAGAGAAGACAGAGGTTAAAAAAACGTGAAGGGCAGACGATCCAGACATCTGGATGGAGAAGGCAGCACGGGCTGTGGCTCCGTGAGGGAGTGCAGGCTGTGGTGCTCAAGGGGCTGGTTCGCCCCACTGAATAATTGAGTAGAGACCTCCCAATGAATCTGAAGGTCAAGCTAATGAGCGCGAAGGAAGACAGGAGGTGAGCCAATCTCGGACGGTCTGGCTGTGCAATGTGGAGGCAGCCAAGACGGGGGGCGGCTGAAAGGAGTTTGTGGCTGCTGAGTCTCCGCCGACTTTTCAAGGGATGGGTGAGCCGGTGGAGAAAGAAGGAGGTGGGCTGAGATCATGTGAAGAGCGAGACTGCATTTTTAATCTGCATTTTAGCGGATTTTTTTATTATGGATTGTATCCCCACTTTTCACTGGTTTTATGGATTTATTTGTGTACTGTTTTTTTTTTGTTAAGAACACTTCACTGTGGGTACTTTTGGTTTTGACTGTTTTTAATAAAAGCACTCAAGCACTTTTCACAATCCCCTGACTTCAATGAGATTTGTCAGGTCAATTCGGTCATAGCTATCGACGGTGTTGGTTCAACACACTCTCATGTGGGAAATAAAAGACAAAGAGTAGAACAGCTGCTGTACAAGCTTTTAAATGTTCAAAGTGCCATGCGAGATGCAGATCACGCGGCACGGCAGCAGCAGCAATCCAGCAGCTGATCGAGCAAAGAAGAGGTAAAAAAAAAAAAAAACTGTGTTTCCCATTATATCACCGTTTCGGAGGAGCAACTGTGTCTCCTTCGGGTGCGTTCAGCCACCCTCTTCACAAAACGAGTGGCAGAGACGTGAAGTGGCTGGCGAGCCGGGGGGAACGCCCTAGTTAGCAAATAAAATGTAAATGACAAAGCAGCCAGCAGTTCTCCATCTAGCTTGTTTCCATTTACATCTGGGTGTGTTCATCAGGCACTGCTTGATTTAATAAAACACAATAGAAAATGTGACAAATTGAAAATGATCCATTTTAGGCTTCAAATCATTTAAATAATATCCTTGGAAAGGAAAAAAAAATATGATATAAGAACCTAAAATTGCAGGCTAACAAGCAATAAAATTAGATAAGGGTTCGATGGCAACTGGGCGACAGTCAACTCTGCGAAAAGACAACCCGGCGAAAGACAACCCAGCCAAGAAACAACTTGCCGAAATACAACTCGGTGACATCCTTTACCAGTTTAGTAATAGATAGGTTCAAAGAGATTTTTTAAATTATTTTTAAATGACAGCGTGATTTAAAATGTTGAAAATAAATTTATATAATTAACGAACAAACTTTATTCTGCAGATGGAACAAACTCTATCTTACATTATCTTCTGCAACCAAAATTGCTAATCCTTTATATAAATTGTATTGATTGTAATCGTATGCTAACGATATTAAGAATACAAAAGTTGACCTGTCAGTACGGCTTAACGAATATCTTTACTCTTAATTTATTGGGACTCTCATAAAGCAGATGATTCTGTGGATTTTCCGGCGCCCTACATTGTCATTTAAATATCATTAAAAAATCTCTTTTAACCTAACTATTACCTAACTGGTAAAGGATAACGCCGAGTTGTCTGTCACCCAGTTGCCCCTGAACGTTAGATAAGGTCTGAGATTGGCAAGGATTGGTTTCTACTTAAGCATATGGGTTGGAATGAAAACCTATAGCCACTGCGGCCCTCAAGGGCTGACATTGCCCCATTCCTGTCTTAGCCTAACCTAATTAGTAGTGTGGTGGCAGATGCAGCACCCTGGATTAAAATACCATTCTCTGATATTGTCCATTTTTACACTCTGCCCTGTTTCTGAATGGATTTTCCTCCAGGTACATCGGTTTCCTTCCAACATCCCTAAAACTGTACAAGTTAGGCTAAATGACAATTCCAAATTGGCCCTGTTTGAATATGAATGGGGCTGTGATGGATTCCCCTCAGTCCACTGCTGCCCAGAGAGGATGAGGCCCTCTTAAAATACTTAACTGGTTTGAGAAGGTTCTGTTATTTTATACAAGAACCTCATCTAAATAAAGAATTTATATTGTAAAGTTGTGCTACTTCTACCTGGAACAATAAATTCAATTCAAGTGTCAAAAATGGTTGTTTACTATACACAAAAGAGCAATGAGAGTGACAATCAAAGACAGAGTATAAAGTGACAAATAAAAGACAGTCAACCTCAGCTGCCCCTCCACAGAGTATGACCTCTGACTATCAGTTGGAGTGGCCCATGCACTTGCCTCTGGTGATAAAGCACAATCATTATAAGCTTCTGACAATTACACTGAAAATGTCTTATAACTATACCAAAAAATATTCTTTCTCAAGTATGTGTACCTCCAGCCCCACTACCACCCTGCAGGCAAGCATCTGCCCCAGCTTCTTACCAACTTCAAGGCAAGGTCAGTGGGCTTCTGGCAGGAAGTACGCATTTAAAAACTACACAGGTGTCACATTTGCTGCCATCCCCAGAAGCATTTCCAGCAACAAGATCATACTGAGAGAGTCTTGGCTCTGTCACAGATCAGCGCCATCTGCCAGTCCTAATTATCCCTGCATTTGCTGTATTTGAAATTAAAGCACCAGAACCCTTTGTTAGCTGCTTGCTTACCTGCCCAACTCTAGTGTGTTACAAGGTTCCACTCTTCCCGAGTGGAAACTTGTGGCTGATATCTACTGCTCCAGAGTGATTCCTTTGGTTTTCTTCCATCCCTAATAAAGGATAAATATGGGTACTGGAAATTTGGTGCATGTTATATAAAAGTGTTTGATGATTTTCTGATTTCCAATATCCCATAATTATACTTTATTTATAAATAGGTTATAATCATTTATCCATGCTATACCATTATGTCAATGGTATTTATATTTTTTTATATTTTTTTCTTTGTCTGTCCGAGTTGTACCATGAAGTGGGATACTATTTTTCATTTCACTTATTATACAGGGTGGCGCAGAGAAATGGGAAATTTTCAATTGATGTTTAATGCACGAATAAGCACATCACAAAATACAGTGGATCCTTGGTTCATGACCGTCACGGAACACGTACAAATCGGTTTACGACCAAAAAGTTCGCCAAACTTTTGCATCTGTTCACGACCACAGACTCGGTATACGAACAAGCCAGTTTCCCTTTCAGTTTGTGCGCACCGATGATTTCCGCACGTGTTCAGTCTCTCCCTGTGCATTCCCTGTGCAGCAAGCAAGAGAGAGAGACACACACACACACACAGACACACACACACGTGCGCACGAGAGAGAGAGACACACACACACGCGCGCGAGAGAGAGAGAGAGAGAGAGAGAGACACGGCTGGATGCATAAGGCAGAGAAGGCAGTTAAAGAATGCACCAGGCTTGTTTTTGAAGAGACAGATTCGAGCATTGTTTTAACCTCGTTGTATTTAATGAAGACTTTTTACTATTGGATTTTAACCTCCACTTCACTTCGTAGCGTACATTGTTGCAATGTTACTTTTCTTGGTGGTTTATTAAATTAGGGATTTTTCAAATGTTCATTTTTTTCCCTGTGCTTAAGACTCGTGTTTTTAGTGAGCAGTTCATAGCACTATAGCGCGAACTCTTGCAGTGTTAGTTTTCTTTGTTGTTCAAGGTTTTCTCAGTGTAATTCAATGTTTTCACATTTAGTTTACTATTACGCTGTGCATTCTATGATATAATTAACTATATCTGTGCTTAAAAATCTTTAAAAATATATATTTACTTACAGTTCGTACATTCTGGAACGGGTTAATTGTATTTACATACAATCCTATGGGGGAAATTACTTTGGTTCATGACCAGAGTTTTGGAACGAATTATGGTCGTGAACCGAGGTTCCACTGTACATTTAATGATGAAATGTATTGTACATACACAATTAATGATGGTAATCAATGTTCATTCAATATTGATTTTATGTTTTGAAGAAAACATCATTAAGGTGTTGTTCATTTCTCCGTGCACATTCTGACAGCCTGTTGTGGAAATTCTGCATTGCTGGACATAACATGTCAAGAGGAATGGCAACGATTTCCTCTTCAATCCTTCTCTTTAGTTTAGCAATGGTTGCAATGTGTGTGTGGTACACTTGGCTTTTAAGATGTCCTCACAAAAAGTGAGATCTGGGGATCTCGGAGGCCATGGAATGTCACCATTGCTTGAAATGACACGCTTTCCAAACAATCGTCGAATAGCTGCCATCGATTGTTGGACAGTATGCGAAGTGGCTCCACCTGAGGACTTCTTTTTTAAGGTTGAATCCGTTTCTTCAAAATTACACACCCATGTTGTAATCCCACGAGCAAATGGGACACGATCATGACGTTCTAACTGGTAATGACACCGAAATTCCCTTTGCGCAGCAGTCACACTATCACTATTCTTATAAAAGTCATTAACACCGTTGTGCACCACTCCATTGCTCCATTATAATTAAAAGCAAGGGATTCTAAACGAGGTCACATTGGTCAAAAACAACTGCCGACACCCCAGGGGCGCCAACACTTAGTTCCAAAATTTCCTGTTCCCTGCGTTTTAATTATTTAACCTTACATCCCTCCCACCAAACATCTTTCTTCTTTCCTCTAGAGTATGTTTGCTTCTTTTAAATATGTCTTTTGTTAATCTGTGATGAAACATTTACTGTTCATTTCTTCTAATATTATGTGTATTTGTTTTTTATTTTCATGAACATTGGTTCAGGGATTTGTTTATAATAATTTTGGTGTCTTTGGTTTCTCAATTGTTTTAATTCCATTCATTCACCTCTATTATGCAGAATTATCTTCTTCATAAAAGTATTCCGCTGGTATTGTTTTAACCTTTGTTTTCTCTTTCTTTGTCATTTCTTGTAGTGAGAAGTCAAGCAAAATGACACCTTTTATTGGCTAACTAAAAAGATTACAATATGCAAGCTTTTGAGGCAACTCAGACCCCTTCTTCAGGCAAGATGGAATGGTAATTGATGTAATGTAATTACAAATTTAATCAATTACCATTACATCTCGCCTGAAGAAGGGGCCTGATTTGCCTCAAAAGCTTGCATATTGTAATCTTTTTAGTTAGCCAATTAAAGGTGTCATTTTGTTTGACTTCTCGCTACATTCATAATGGCTAACACGGTACAACACCGTAGTACTACTTTGTCATTTCTTGCATTTCTAATCTTATTTGGTGCCCTTTTCATTGCCAGTACGATTTGGGTATGAACAATGGCCTGATTATTGTTGTTTGCCCTTTGTAATAATCAGCTAGTTTTGATAATTTCTTACATCTGACCAAACGGTCTGCACTGTTGTTGGATTTCATTAGGGAGTTCCAATGAATGGTAATCTTTTTGAAAGGATTCTGTATTGATTTTCTGTCAGTTCAATATTTTGGGATCGATTCATAACATTCTGTTTAAATTTCTAGTCTTTGGTTTGTGTCTGTTATGTTTTTCCAATGGGAACCATTAGTTTAAAAATGCAAGCCATTGCTGAAAGATCTTCCGTGTTGTTATATTATCCAATGGATGTTGTCCAATTTCACTTTAAATTCCATTTCATTTGTTTTTGGGATTTTCTTTACTTGCTGTATGTTTGTTAAATGCCTGAAGACTTTTGTTGTTGTTTGAGCTCTTGATATTCCAACGTTTCCTTCTGGGAAACATGTTGCCTTTTCTAGTTAGCAACTGGATTTCTTTTATCATTGTTTTATTGCACAATGAGTCTTTATTGTTGGTTCCCATTGAGAATAAAATCATCTTGACTGTGTTTATTGGGTTTGGGTTTTTTTTCACTATTTTTACTAAATTCATTGTTTTTGCACCAGGGGAGCAATCCACTTATATTTTGTGCTCCTTTAAAATTGACATTATAAGGATGGGTTTGATGACTTTGATAATCCTAATCTTGGTATTTTCATTAGGATTTACCATGATACTCAATTAGTAAATATGCCCTCATTGCAACTCAGAACAAGGTATTATGTCTGATGAGTGACCAGTTATATTGTTTTCAATTAAGTTACTTTCTATCATGATATCACTTTCTTCCTCCTGTGTTTGGTGACTGTATCTTAAATTAGAGGCATTATTGGCTTCAATGTTGTCTATCATTGCCCTTGAATCATTACTGTCGTTCTTGTATATTTCCTGGTGCTCTCTTAGCAGAGAACCATAGATGCATGGAATAAGTTACCAAGAAGTGTGGTAGACTGTAGGACTTCAGGGACTTTCAAAACTCGACTTGATGATTCCAGAAGCATTAAGTGGACAGGAGTGGTGAGCTTTGTTGGGCTGAATGGCCTGCTCTCATCTAGATTGTTGTAGTTTTCTAATGTTCTAACAATGATGTCTTTTGGCTGATGTTCTCTCATTTGTCTCATTGTGTTCTTGTATTTCATTATATTGGCCGTAGTGTGTGTGTGTGTGTGTGTCTTCTCCCTGTGATTGACTCTCCTCCCTAGGGTTTCACCCTACATCACACCCTATGCTCGTTGGGATAGGCTTCAGTCCCCCCGGCAACTCTGGTTTGGATTAAGTCAATAGAGTCTAGCTGCAGACCTCCAGAGCTCAATGAGAACACCTTGCTGTGGTTACGTTTAGGTTTAGGGCAGAGTTACCTGACACAAGTCAAGTAAGCCACATGGCAAAAGCCTGCAATTACTAAAGCCTGGAATTACTAAATTGCGGAGCTGTGGGGGTCTGCATCTAGACCCATCTCAATTAAGCAGGTTAGACAATGACATAATAATAATAATAATGGATATATTCGATTTATCTCTTAGTGTTTGTATACCTTGATATTATGCATGTGTTATGTGTATAAATATTGTAGGGATTTTTTTTTACTTGTTATGCTTGTAAATTAAAGCATTTCACTACATATTTTACTACGCATTTAATTTGTATGTGACAAATAACACTGGATTTGATTTTGATATTTGTAAGCATTCTAAGCGCATATTCATTTAAACACATTCTCCAAAAATTAATTGAATTCAACTTAATTGAATTACAGTAATAAGAATAAGAATGATATGCCAAAAAGCCTGAAGATAAAAAAAAAAGCAAAAAGAGGATGCATTCTCTTATGAAACGTTTGCAAGAAATGGCAAGACGATTTGTCACCAACACAAAGCCATCAGTAAAATCAAACTGAGCCCAGCCAGTAAGCACATTCTGTAACTACAGGGAGTTAAAAATGCTGCCTTAGCCACACAGTAATCAGTGCGCTACTGCACAAGTTGGCTTGAAGTCATAAGGTCACGAGCGTGAGTCACAGAGGATGATGAGCAGAAGATAAATGGCCAGGCTGGCAGGCAGGGCTAAACAATATACCGACTAAATAGTCACATGCAAAGAAAGACACTTGATTGTCTGATTATAACTCTCCAGACACACTGACATTACCCACAATGTGTGTTTACAAAGCTGTCATTTTGGGCTGAACCTTTGACTCAAAAACACCACACACTTGTTGCCCAGATTAATTCAAGTGATTTTGTGTTGTAAGCCAACAAGCAAAAATATAACACATTCAGAGTCCAAGATGCATTGTCTGACGGTTTCAAATTAGAACAGCAGTGATTGCAAAAGATGACTCATTCTATTAAGGGAAAAGAAAATGAGCCATGCACTGCACGAATGACTTTAATTTCTGCGCAGCTCTGAGGCACATCACCATCAGACTGACACGTATCCTCATACAGCCACTTGAATTTCATTCAAAAAAAAATCATTACTCCCGCAACAGTTGAGATATGTGATGACTATTTCAGCAATAAAGCATCTAATGCTATCTGCTTCTCATCAGAAAGCATATTTTTTTAGATCAACCATGAAATGTATACTAAAAACGGCCATACAAGTCTCCAGTGTGGTCAAAACACAGCCATGATGTACTGTAGTAACAAGGAAAAAATACATTTTATGTATCACATGAATGAAGTTAATTCCACAAAGTACTCCACCAAAATTCATTAAAATACCAAGCTCGGCTATCTTAAATAGAAAAGCGCTTCCATTTCTCACCATTCCCAAGATTCATTTGCAGGTTCAAGAAGCCAACTAGATGTATTTATTTTTGCACTTACCTGGTGTGAAATTGTATTTTGCAGAAAATCCAATTGCTTCCAGCTCTCCATCAGCAAAAAATTTTATCCAAAGGTAACGGCCACTGGATTTGATAAACGGCGGGCTTTGTTGGCCACAGTAGCGTCCAATTATGGGTGAAAAGCCAAATGGTCCATCCCGAACTTCAATGTGATCAAATTTGCACTCCCATGAAGGCTCTATGGAGTATTTTTCATCAAAGTAAAGATCGATGCATTGTCTGGGAGCAGCTGGAGGAAGAAAAAAAAAAAAAACAAAGCCAAGTGTGGTGATTAATGGGTAAAGAAAAAAGACGCATAAAGCCAAGGTAAAAATGGATAACTTCACGTACCAGGAATGCAAAGTGGGCCTGAGCTGTTCAGGGCAAAAAGCAGCATTCACATCCTAGATAATCACTCAGTTTTATCTCTACTTTCTAAATGTGTTGGATTTTGTACACTTGATGACATGACACACATTTGTTAAACTCCCTGTGATGATACAGCACCTTCAGGAAGTACTTAAACCCCTTCGCCTTCTACACATTTTGTTCTGTTGGTGCCTTGTGCTAAAATCATTTAAATTCATTCCCCTCATCAAACAACACTCCATACCCCTGAATGACAAAGCATAGACAGGATTTTTGAAAGTTTTGCAAATTTATTAAAAATAAAAAGCTTAAATATCCCAATGACACAAGTATTCAGACCTTTTACTCCATACTTCATTGAAGCAGCGATTCCAAACTGAAGCCTTTACGGGTCCGAAGCAATAAGCTCCACACAACTGGTTCTTGGAGATTTTCTGTCATTCTTCTCTGCAGATCCTCTCAAGCTCTGTCAGGATGGATGAAGACCACAAGAGTACAGATATTTTCAGGCCTCTCAAGAGATGTTTGATTGAGTTCAAGTGTTAGATCTGACTGAATAACTCAAGAATTGAGTTGCCTTTGCTTTGTGTTGAGACGGGCGGCCACGGCCATTACCTGGATGCCAATGGAATGGAAGGAAGAGAGTGTCGGTGAGGCAATACCTTCCCTGGGATGCTTGGGCGACTGTGGCACCACAGATTCTGTAAGGCATGCCGGGAGCTGGAGTTTGGTTGCAGAGTTGTTGGGTTCTTTAGGGGCTGCCGGGGGAGATGCAGAGCCCTCTAGTGGACTTCAAGCACACTTGGTAGTGATTCCAGGTAATACTGATGAGCCACCTGGAATCACTCCCGGGACCTGAATAAAAGGAGTTGCCTCACTCCATTCAGGGAGCCAGAGTTGGGAGGAGGTGGATGAAGCTTGCCTGGAGAGGAGTGGAGGTGGAAGGACAAGGGGAAGGAGCAGAAGAAGGAAAGGCTTCTGGGCTGGACTTTATATTTGTACTTTGGTACTTTTGTGCTTTCCCTTGTGTGCTGTGCTCTGTAGTGGGGAGCAAAGAAAAAACACTGCCCCACTTAAATGAACCGTGTGCTGTGTGGCAAACTCATGTCCTGCTTGTAGGTATCGGGTTAGGACGGCTGTATGCACCCTTGGGCTTCACAGTGTGTAAGGTCATTATCCTGTTGGAAGGTGAATCTCTGGCTCAGTCTGAGGCCCAGAGCACTACGGAGCATGTTTTCATTAAAGATCTCTCTGTACTTTACTCCATTCGGCCTTCCTTCAACCCTCAACAGTTTCTCAGTTCCCGGCTTCTGAAAAACAAGCCAACAGCATGATGCTGCTACTTCATCAATGAAATCGTATTGCACAGGTGATGAGTACTACCCAGTTTCCCCCTGATGTTATGCTTAAAATTGAGGCCAAACAGTCCAATCTTGGTTTCATCAGAGAATCTTGTTTTTTTATAGTCTGAGAGTTCTTTAGGTGCCTTTATGCAAACTCCAAGCAAGAGGGCTTTCATGTGTGATCTCTCACTCCGCCATACAGCTCAGATTAGTGGAGTGTTGCCATGGTGGTTGTCTTTCTAGAGGTTTCTCCCATCTCCTCACAGGTTATATGGAGCTCAGACAATGTGACCATTGGGTTCTTCACCTCTCTTACCAAAGACTCATCATTGCATATTGTTTTTGAGCAACCAGCTCTAGGAAAAGTTGTGCTTGTTTCAGATTAATTCCATTTAAGAATTATGGAGGCCACTGCGCCTGCGTTGTTTTTTTTGTAGGATTCTCCAAATCTGTGCCTCAACACAATCTTGTCTTTAAGATCTTTAGGTGATTCCTCCGAACTCATGGCTTGGTTTTTACTCTGAAACACATTGTCAACTGTTGAGCTTCTATAGAGAGGTGTGTGCTTTACCTATTCATGTACAATCAATACAATTTAAACAGGCAGACTCTAAACAAAGTGAAGAAACATTTCAATGATAATCAAATGTACCTGAGCCACATTTCAAATGTCATAGCAAAAATACAGAATACTTGTGGGAATGTGATGTTTCAGTTTTTTTGTTTTTTTTTAATAAATTAGAAAGCAAAAATCTAAAATCCTGCTTTCACTTTATCATTCTGGGGTATTGAGGGAAAAATAGATTTAAACTATTTTATCATATGGCTGCAACACTGCAAAATGTGAAAAGTGAGGGGTATGAATACTTAGTACAATGATATATTAGTATAGTTTTAGCAGTGGAGGACAGAGGTACCATTCATGTCAGTAGCTTCACTGTCTGTTGAATTTACATTTTTACTAATGCCTGTATTCCGGAAAGCACAACACAAATTACAAGAAGTAAACCATCTTACTGTTCATCCTATAGTTAGGTTCCACAAACGTTAGACAGTCAGCCAGTGCCTGTAATGGATGATCCACTCCTCTTGTTAGTTAAATCCAGGCTGACGAACAATTATTTTTAAAAAGAGTACCCTGCTGGATTGGCTACTTATATTACAAAAATTCTTTGTAAACACTAATAATGATGATCATCATGACCAGCTATTAATAACCTTTTCATATTCTGTTTCTTTTATTGTGCTGAGGCATTGGGTGCCACCTCTACAGCCTTTTACATCTAGAGAGACAGACACAGAGGCACACCACAGTATGTGTTGAATACAATTACGCACATTTACGAGTGCATTTTTAAATGTTTATTGATATGATGGCAGCCCATAGGCCAAAGTCTGATGGTGGAGCTCTGGAGATTTACGTTCTCCAGAAACTGTGAGTACTATAGCTCGATTATCAAGGGTTACCTTTCAATCATGGTTCTTTCCCCTCCCCAGGCTGCGGTTCAAATTCTTATTTAATGACTGTTTTGTTCAGTTTTGATTCTTTTGTTTATGTTAATATTGTCATTTACTTAGTTTATCTGTACTTTTGTATCTTTTGTTATGTTTCATGTGTTTTGTGAGTGGTTCCCCAAGAGGCGGGACCACCTGCCCATCACTGCCAGAGACTGCCCTAAGCCCTATAAAGGCAAGGGGTTCCCACAGTTTCAAATGTACTCTGAGTTTGTGAGTGTTCTTGTCATCTGCTGTGCTTTTGTGACTTTTTGTGAGTTTTATGAAATCCAGACCTTTTATCTTCTATTTTCTAAACATTCGTTGGATTCTATACTGCGACTTGGTTGCTTTTGGAATTGCCTTTTGCAGGCATTGTATGCCCTTTGTGCTGTTCTGAGCTTATCACTGTGACAGAGCTTTTTGTGAAATAAACCTTTTATTTGTTAAATAAACTGCATGTGCCCTTATATCTACCCAGGGTTTTGTGGTAAATCCTACCCCCCCATTGTGCATTTTTGGAACTGTTTGGGAATTAAATGCTTTGGGTCTTCTATTTCAGAACACAGAGTAAGTATTTCTTCTTATGACTTGCTGTGTTATCCGTATAAGACAGGTTGAAATCTAAACAATCAACACAAACCTTAGCATATTCAGCGATATTGTTTGAAATACATCATCTATAGGATTTTTTTTTCATTGTATATAGTAGTAAAATGCATTGCATCTTTCATTCCAACAGATGGCACATCACAAAAGATTAGTACAGCATCTATAAAACCAAAGAAACCAAGTTTTTATAATAAATGTAGTAATAAAATGCACTGCAGTTTTTATTCTAATAGATGGTACATCGCAAACATTAGCACTGCCTTGATGAATCCCATACCAAATGGCATATAACAGCGACAAAGCAACCAGACGGGGACACAGATACAGAGACAAAGGCACTTGTCCTTTTATTAAGGTGGATATATATATAATATATCCTGAATTAAACAGATTTGAGAAGGTTATGTTAGCTCCTAATGTATAACATTTAGTTTATTAACTTATAATTATTTGTTTAAATGTATGCGTGTTTATATGCTGTTACACACGTGTGCATAGGGAGCATCTACCACATTCCAGTAAAGTAAAAGTACAAGTGCTTGAGGTCACTAATGCGTTCGTCTTTATTATCCACAGACTGCTTTGACATTACGGCTGGTCTTTGCCAGGAGATCTTGCCACTTCTGCCCAGGTCCCATTTAAAGAGTGACTGTGGGGGAAGCCAGCGTTCACTGATGAATAGTTTCTAATGAAGATGGAGCTTCTGGAGGAGATACTCCAAACCAAAAAAGAGAACAGGCCTACGGAGAACTGGTAAAGCCTAAGAAAAGTAGGTTGGCAAGTGTCTGTTTACTTTCATTTCTTTTGTTTTTTTTTTTTCTTTTACAATGCTAAAAAATAATAATTGCAAGGTGTTCTATTTTTTGCTACTGTTTTACGAGATACAGCGTGTATTTTCAGCTCACAATAATTTGAAGTAAAATGAAATGAACCCTTGGTTAGTGTCTGAACATTATAAATCAGAAAACTTTTGATGAGAACCATCCATTCAGCCCAACAAAATGCGCTAATCTTATTTACTTGATTTCTCCAAAATAACATCAAGTCAAGTTTTGAACGTCCCAAAAGTCCCACTCTACCACAATACTTGGTCATTTATTCCATGTGTCTAGGGTTATCTGTGTGAAGAAATCATTTTAAATGTTTCTGTGAAATTTACCCTAAACAAGTTTCCAACTGTACCCCATGTTCTTGCTGAAATCATTCAAAAGTACCATGCAGAATCCATTGTGCTAATTCCTTTCATAATTGCAAACACTTTGAACATATCACCTCTTGAGGTCTGTTTGCTTAAACGGACTCTGTCTATGCAAAGTTAGCCTATTTCCTCCCCGTATGCATAGGCTTCCCCTCACATCTCCAAAGATGTACATGTTAGGTTCACTGGTGATTCTAAATTGGCCCTGTGTGAGTGTGTGTGGGTGTTTGAGTGGGCCCTCCAAAGTACGGGTTCAGTATCAAGGGCTGGTTCCTGTATTGCACCTGATGCTGCTGGGTTGGCTTTCTGCCCCTGAATGAAACAGGTTTGAGAAGGTTACGTTAGCTTCTAAAGTCTTAAGATTTAGAGTATCTGGGAACACGCTACACCGGAAACACCCTAGCCAAGAAATAAATCAGGGTCAAAGGGCAGTAAGGTAACAACATTATCAACTTTGATAAAATGCCACCCTTGTCATTATGTTATAAGGAAATATTTTTTCTGCTTGTAAGCTTAATTTATGTCATTGCCAAGGACACTGCTCTAAACTCTGATAAGGTACACACTGTTACTTTAATCAAACTCTATTGTTTAACTGACCAATTTTCATTACATTTGTGATGGTACCTGTTTTGAGAAAGATACAGAGCAAGGAGCAATCAAATACCATGAGTCATTATGTTGTTAATTTGTGGTGGTATGAAGACTGTGCTTTCAGACTCTCCATTTTGAACTGAAATGATCGTTGCATGAACTCCAGCATCCTCACCAGGGCACAGACGACTAACAATGAAGCCATGATTCTAATGAATCAAGTCCTCATAGACCTTAGTAGGGCCAGAGAAGTGGTTCAAAATGTCTACCTCAAAAATGACAAGATCAATATAGTTATCTAGGTGAGCACATGCCACAGAATATCCCCTGTGGCACTGAGTAATTCATCAAGTACAAGTTCACTTTGTGATGAAATGTCTCTCTGCTGAGGTAAACAAAATAATGTCATTGTGATTTGGTTTGTGATAACCATGTCCATGGTTCCATGATCTGTGGCTCATAGATTTAACTTGCCAGCTATCTAAGGTCACATACATAACGATGATGGGCCTCATTCTCATTTGACAGGTAATGATGGCTTGCAGAAATAATGGTTAATGGTTATATGATTTCTGCCACACAGTTTAATGACTTAGGTTAGAAAACCCATCCTAGTCATGGCCTATGTACGTTGTGTATAATTTGATCTTCTCAATGTGTTGGTTTCCTCTTTAATCTAAACACATAGCCAATGATTGGAAATTGTCCAAGTAGTATAGACAGTTATCTCTTCTGGGCCTGCTTCTTGTTTTGCACCCACTGATACCTTTAGAGGATCTTTCAACTCTGGTAAAAAAGGGATGTATGGATGGCTTACAGAGATCCAACCTTTTCTGTTTGAGGTAGCAGTATAGAGAAGTGATTTAAGTCCTTAATTCTCAACCTCAAGGTTGCTGCCTCTGTCATTCTGTCTAATTCTCAGGGTGTGAAGATCAATAGTTAATATTTAATTAAGAATTTCAAGAAAATTAATCACACCTGATATCAAGATGTCTGATACTTATAAAGAAGGATTACAAAGATACAGCATGTGCCACACAGTTTGCAGGAGACTACACAATAATACTGATAAAACTGATGACAGTTATGTGAATGACACATTATTTTCACAGTGGCAAAAAAGTTGAAGATCGTAAGATGAGGTTCACGAATGAAAAAAAACATACATATCATTGCATGTTTATTGTATACTAGCAAAATACCCGCGCTTCGCAGCGGCGAAGTACTGCCTTAAAATTTTTATTAAGAAGAAAAGTAAACCTTTTTAAACTGAGAGAAAATATACCAATAATTATTTGTTAAGGATCTCTTTGTATACCACATTGTCAGTTCGGCCCTCCGGTTGTAATATGACCAAGCTGTGCGCTGAGCTTACTCTTGAGCATGCAACGTACAGTTGGCCATGTGAAAAGCAATCTTGCCTCAAATCTCACAGCTTGGATTGCTGCTGTCATAATCGGTTTGAGTTTCATGGTTTGTTTCAATTACGTTAGTATTTGCAGGACTTGTTGTGTTGAAGTGACATTCGACATCTGTCAAGCGTTGTAAGCACACAACCGGTTTCATTGATAACTTCGCATCCAGCTTTTGAGAGTTGAAACATTCCTGAACATCAAATTGTCCACTTCTCAAATCATCACCTGTGAATCTAAGATGTTTAAGAGGCATTGGCGGTTCTCCAAAGGTGTAAAATATTTGGCCATTTCGGTACACTTGAAAGCGACAACCGAACATTCAGCGGCAGCCATCAACTCACATGCAGAACCATAGGTGAAGGGCTTAAGCATTTCACTCTTATAGTGCTCCTGTTTAGTATAATTATCTCCTGTACTGTCATCAGTCCACACCTTGAACCTGTCCCAGTCATTCAATACATAAGACACAATGTTCCTCCGGGTATCAAGAGTGAGCCTGATATGGCGGTGCAATATGTAGCAAAGAGAATGGAAAAGGTAGGTGCCATCTCCGGGCATGGAAACCACTCAGTGAGTGACAGTTCTTTGATCAATAGTGATCACCTCGATAGACATGGTAATGGGGGTTGGAATGATAAAGGAAATGGGTACCTGAGCAATGTAAAGTAAGTCTAAAATACCTATACAACAACTATAATTGTAATAAACAAACAATAAAACAGCGGAGAAGCCGTGGATTAAACAAAAAGGCTGTAGTTATCAGTAGGGAGACGTGAATCCCGTGGCGAAGCAAGGAAGGGAATGTAGAGACCGGAGCGACGGACGGTCTTGTATAGGCAGGCAGCCAACAACGTGGGAGGCGTTGGGATGGGAGACCCAACGCCACTTCACACGGTGACCGAGCTGCAGGCTATGGACGTATATATGTACATAAGTAGGATTCAGTTAGTGTTGGGAACCCGTGTACCAAATTTCTTGAAGATGGGCCCATAAGTAACAAAGACTGTTGAAAAGTTCATTATGGGGGCTGACAGTGGCATCATACCACCGAAATAAGTAGGTACATTGGTTTCGGTTAGTGCAGGGAAGCCGCCTATAAAATTTCGAGAAGATCGGGCCATAAATAAGAAAGTTCAACATGGCGGACATTGTTGACCGTTATGACCATTACGCGTAGAATTTCAAAATGAAACCTGCTTAACTTTTGTAAGTAAGCTGTAAGGAATGAGCCTGCCAAATTTCAGCCTTCTACCTGCACGGGAAGTTGGAGAATTAGTGATGTTGGAAAGTTCAATATGGCGGCCGACAGTGGTGTCATACCAACGAAATAAGTACGTACATCGGCTTCCATTAAAAGTTTAATATGGCGGCCGACAGTGGCATCATACCACCGAAATAAGTACCAAATTTCAGCCTTCTACCTACACGGGAAGTTGGAGAATTATTGATGTTGGAAAGTTCAATATGGCGGCCGACAGTGGCGTCATACCATCGAAATAAGTAAGTACATCGGTTTCGGTTGGTGCAGGAAAGCCGCCTACCAAATTTCGTGAAGATGGGGCCATAAATAAGAAAGTTCAACATGGCGGACGTTGTCGACCGTTATGACCATTACATCTAGAATTTCGAAATGAAACCTGCTTAACTTTTGTAAGTAAGCTGTAAGGAATAAGCCTGCCAAATTTCAGCCTTCTACCTACACGGGAAGTTGGAGAATTAGTGATGAGTCAGTGAGTGAGTAAGTGAGTGAGTGAGTGAGTCAGTCAGTCATTCAGTCAGTCAGTGAGGGCTTTGCCTTTTATTAGTATAGGTATATATATATATAGCAAAATACCCGCGCTTCGCAGCGATGTTGTGTGTTAAAGAAGTTATGAAAAAGAAAAGGAAACATTTTAAAAATAACGTAACATGATTGTCAAAGTAATTGTTTTGTGTATTTGTCGGCAGCGTCACAAAGTTGTTTTCATCTAGCTGCATCAGAAAATGTACCACGACGTCTGACATGCCTCCTTTTTACTGTTTTCTCACAGCTTGAATTGCTGCTGTCAAAATGGGTTATATATATATACATGTACACATACATTTCTTCATATCTATATACATATATACATATCTATATTCATATCTACATATACACATATATATATACATACCTATCTACATCATATATACACACACATACATACATACACACACACACACGTATATATAATTTGTGTGTGTGTATGTATGTGTGTGTGTGTGTATATATATATACAATGTAGATGGGTGTGTGTGTGTGTGTGTATATATATATATACACATACATACAAACATACACACAGGTATATATATACAGGTATGTGTATGTATGTGTCTATATGTGTGTGTATAGCTTTGGTCACTGAGTGCAAGGGAAAAATAATAAAATGTAGTCTATAAGTTATTAAACAGTAAAACATTAACGTTTTAAGAAGTAAAGGTACATTGAGCACTACTGGAGTGGTTGCGGGTAAACTACATTTTAAAGACGGTATAACAGAACAGGTAAGTAGTACTAACAGCAGCTAAAATGTATATGGATCATCTCTCGGTAGTAGATCCCTTTTGAAAGGCGCTACACGACGGCTGTGGTATAGAAATTACATTTTCTATGTGATCGTCCAAATTTCTGCCTCTGGTAATGTGCCTTACCGGCATTACCAGCAATTAAAGAAAATTAGTTTTGTGTCCACTGCAGTGTTAAGAGAGAAAGGCTTTGGTTTGGGATAAAAGGAAAAAAGGTGTAAAGAAAGGAAAGTTGCCTTTTTCTTTTATATAGTGTAGAGAGAGGTTTTCGCTGACGATATGAGCCCCTTTTGGGGACAGTCGCGGTGGGTCTTGTGTAGACTGGTGAGACGTCCCAGCTATTAATCGGCAGTGATGGAACTGTCAGTCCTCCACTCCTGTGCGTGTCTTCATAATCCGAGCTGACGACCTCATAATCGTATACGTGCAAAATAAAGTACGAAGCGCCTTAATATTATTTTGCCGCAGTGTAGAAAAGAGGTCCCGTGTTTGCACTTGTCTGGGCTATAGCTCAGGGGGAGGATGAAAAAAATTAAAAGTGCTCACTTTGACTTAAGGCAGAAGCGCAGTCAGCGTCTCAAAGGCCGGCACAGCTATGCGCGCGCGCTGGCTGCTCGACTTTTGCTGGGCAGGAGACGGCACTTTTTGCAGACACGTTCACGTGATCAAAAGTCTCCGTTTTCTGTACAGTACTTTTTTTGTTATTTATATGTGTGTTTATATATATATATATAAACACTGTATATAGCAGAATACCCGCGCCTCGCAGCGGAGAAGTAGTGTGTTAAAGAAGTAATGAAAAAGAAAAGGAAACATTTTAATAATAACGTAACATGATTGACATTGTCATGAGTGTTGCTGTCATATATATATATATATATATATATACACATATATATATACACACACACATAAACATATATATACATATACACAAATATATACAGTATATATACATATACATCTACATATATATACATATATATGTGCCGAAAACCACGCTTTTATCAAGGCTTCCGTCGGGTAGTCTTTTGAAATGAAATTTTCCTCCAATCAGTCGTAGCAATGTGCTTTCTTCCGACTGTTACATTTTTGTAGCTCTGATGTGTGCATCAATGTAATCGGTGTACCACGAAATCATGCATTGACAGAAGTTTCCCTTTGCTTGGAATGGAAAGTGTGATTAAATGCGTTATTTTTTAACGCGTTATGGAGCACAAGCATCGAAGCTTCTCAGCTGTGCTTGTGCTAAGAAAAGGAAACATTTTAAAAATAACGTAACACGATTGTTAATGTAACCTTTTGTAAGAAGTGCCTGGAGAATTCAGAGTGTGGAGAAACTGTAGAGACAGCGTGTGTATGAACTTGTGGATTTTTCTGTGAGTATTTGGTGGCAGCATCACATATTTGGTTCCGCAAGACTGAGTTGCGGAGCTCAGCTCACAGTGAAATTAGGTGAATGGAAGGGGAGATGATGACGTGACTCTCCCAACCGCCTTAACTGTCAATTCCCCCACAAAGACAGTCTCTCGGAATTTGCATAAGCATAGCCCTTCACCAGTAATTTTAACTTACTTACAAAGTGATCAAAACTCTCATTTATATCTTGCGTCCTCTCATTAAACTTGTATCCCGCATTAGCCGTGAGCATGACAAACGCCAGCGGCAGCCTGTCTATGAACTTAATTTAAACTTTAGGTTTACACCGTGCTTTGTTTCCGAAGTAGCTGCACTCATGAATATGGTTCTATGTGTGACTCGCTCGCTTCTTATTGTTTCGCTGCCTTCTAAATTGTATAATGCATGTTTTCTTCAGCGCTTTTTGGAGCTCTTCCTTGTTTTCTAGGTACTGCGTGGACAGTCAGTTCACGTGATTACGTGGGAGGTGTGATGATGTCACATGAAACTCCGCCCCCCACGGCCATCGAACTCAACTCCATTACATTATATGGAGAAAAATAGGTTCCAGTTATGACCATTACGCTTAGAATTTCGAAATGAAACCTGCCCAACTTTTGTAAGTAAGCTGTAAGGAATGAGCCTGCCAAATTTCAGTCTTCCACCCACACGGGAAGTTGGAGAATTAGTGATGAGTCAGTGAGTGAGTGAGGGATTTGCCTTTTATTAATATAGATTACTTGCCCAGTCCATAATAAATCTTAAATCTTAGTGCAGAAGAATCATTTCACTGATATTAATTCAATAGAATGGAAACCACAGTATACAATACCTTCAACATCACTCATGACACTCAGTCAAAGGGCAACAGACACATAAAAACCCGTTCAAAGGTATTTATAGCATGTACCATAAAATACATTACGTTCTTCATTCCAACAGATGGTGCATACCACCAACACTTTAGCTTAATAATGGAAAATGTAGAAAAAGAAAAATAATAGGAAATAAAAAAAAATCATTTGGTATAAGATTCTCACCAGCAGCACATTTTATTACTACATAAATTACAAAATTAATTTCAAAAGATGGAACCTAACAAACATTTAATGCTGAATATGCCCAATACAGTGTAACTGCCAGACGGAGAGAAATCAGCTAATGCTGTATGTTATGTTGGTACAATATTATTGTCACTAGTTCAATGCAGACATTTACAGTGGATTTCAAAATTAGAGAGAAAGTTTACACTGCTTTACTTTCTACACAATACAAGGCAGTGTTTCTTAAACTGTGTTTTTTGACCGATTTTGGGGCATGTGAATTCTGAAATTGGGTCACATTGATCTGTACAATTGTACAGAATGGAAAAGGGCAATGAAAGGCTGAAAAAAACATACTAGATGCCAGTTGGCGGTGATTCCTCAAGGGGAGTGAACAACAATCAGCGGAAAACCCACCCCGCCTTCCCTGATGATGGTCGCCATTGAATCTCCAAGGGGATCGAATCGATTGTGTTTTTCAATTGACTTTTCATGGAATTGCTTGGAGTGCTCTTGTGTCTTCTTTGTGTAGTTTAGGCTGCCATATTAGTTCACAAAAAGCTGGACCTTCCAGATTCAGGTGCATTTATAGGACAATTGACTGAAACTCCAGGCATGTGATCGCAATGTAACTAATTAAAACCAATTGTTTTAGTAGTGTCATATTAAAGGGGGTGATATATTAAGTAATCAATTATTTTGTGTTTTACATTTGTAATTCATTTAGACCACTTTACAGAGAGAACTATCTCCAGTCTGGAGCATAACATCCAGAATAGAGGAGTAGAAATAGAAAATGTTCAAGAATTCACATACTTGGGAAGTGTAATGAGTAACGCCAGATACACTGATGAAGATAAAGGTACAGCAGACCTAGGCTAGGTTAAGACGTTAAGACCAGTCTGGAGGAACAGGACACTGAGAACAAGTACTAAAGTCAGAATATTCAAGACTAATGTGAAATTGGTACTCCTTTTTGGATAAGAGATATGGAGAGAAGAAAGCGCCTCCATTCAAACCCTACAAGTGTTAGCAATACCTCACTATGGTAATGGACAAAACAACCCACATCAACTACAATACGGTAAAGGTTAGAAAGTAGAGTTCGATAGGTCATACATTAAGGTAAAAAAAAACAGGTCATTACAAAACAAGCATTGGAGTTGTACTTATAAGGAAAATGCAAAAGAGGAAGACCAAAAACCACCTGACACAGGGTATTAACACTAGAATCCCTAAAGCCTATGAAAAAAAAAACATAATCCCGGGCTACCTTAAATTCCTTAGCACCTCTCCATCAGCGGCTTTTCTTTTGCAAATTTGTCGATCAGCACAAGCAGCAGGCAGCCTGCTATCCCATCCCCCCTACCGTTTTAGCTGAGTCCATCGCAAAATTCTCAGAGCTCAGGTCTCTTTATCTTGGAATGAGGTGCCTGGAGTTGTATAGGGTAACTAATATCCCATTATTTGGAATACATACATTTCATGTGTGTTCCGTGTCTACAACAATCTGTGTAAGTGTAGGATGACAGGAACTGCTGAACACATAGCTAAAACAGAAACTTTTTCCATATTATGCTAATACCGTAGATCTCGGAATATAAGCTGACTCGGTATATTAGCCGACCCCCTTCTCTACCTACTAAATTACATGTATTTGCCGATGACCAGTATTTAAGCTGACCCCCTTCTCCAAGCAAAATTTTCTAAATTTCCTTAAAAGGGTCTCTTCAGGTATATTTATCATGTTTATCGGCGAGAATTTGAGACTGCCGGCATTTTTGATGCAAACCAGGAAGTGATTGGGGAGAAGTTTGGTAAATTGAAACTATATACGCAAATACGGTACATCGGCGGGTGGATTTCCGGAGACTCGTTATAAATTTGATTAACTTAAATACGCAGTACAGTGGACCCTTGACTTATGAACTTAATTCGTTCACAAAGGCTAAACCATAATGCGTTCCGAACCTCCCACTGCAACACTTACTTAACCTTTTCATAATAAAAAAGGGTTGTATAATGTGCATAATTTACCAAAACACCAATAATTTTTCTAATGTACTAACCAAAAAGTTATAAAAAGAGCCTAGCCTACCAGAAGTAGGCTAGATTAAGCTAGGAGCATGGCGGCACGCATGGTCGCAGCGGCTCAGGGCTCTCCTTTTCAGTGCACTTTTTTGTTGTTTTTGTACTTTTTTTTTTTCCTTGTTTGTGCACGATCGGTTCGACGAACATCCGCTACACCCGTCAGAACTTTATAGACATCGGTGTCCAGAGCCAGACATCTGTTTCGAGTGTTTTTCATCACAAGCACAACATCCCAGACAACATAGCGAGACCAGCGGGCTCTCTGTGGATTGTTGTCGGGTCTAGGAGACGACGCAGACGGAGGAGGGAAAGAAAGCAGAAGTGGGGCCGCAGATCCGGCGTTATGCTAAGGCTAAAAAAACAACCATACAAGCCCTATACAGAACTTTTTTTTTGCAACTTCTTTGCATCTTTTCGCACCATTTGTTTATTTGCTTGTTGTGTTCTACACATATGTCAGCACTGAAGGAGCTGCTTTTAATCTCATTGTACATGTGTATAGTAACAAATAAAGGCATTCTATTCTATTCTATTCTAGAAATAACAATTTCATACTGTACTCACCATTTAATTTGACATCTTTGGGCTGCAGGAAGGGAGGAGGAGGAGAATGAAACGGAAGGTGGTTATTGTTTAAAAGGAGCCTCCTTATGCAAATCTTTTCTTTGTAAAATTGTCGAGATGGTGGATTTCGACATGCTGTACATATTAGCGAGATCGGTCACACGAACAGAACTCTCATGTTTCCACACAATTTCCATCTTTGTTTCGATTGTGATCGCTTTCTTTACCTTCTTTTCCTTCCTTAGCAATTATGTGTCTTGCTTGCATGGTCTTAGTGAATTATATATATATAGGTAAATCACTGCAATGACCGAAATTACATCCACAAACACATGTATCTGGGCTCCGACTGACACTACTAACGCTCTCGGTTGTTTGTTTACAATCGCGCAAGCGGATACACGTGACCGCATTCGGGTCGTAACGCAAGATGTTGGTCGTAAATCAAAACAAAAATTTTTATTTTAAACTTCCTGATAATTTATTATAAATTTTATTAATAACATCAACAAGTAAAACACTTTTTTGAATAAATTCGTTATTTAATTTAAAGTACCGGCATGCAAAGTTACTTCTTCATCTGAAAGATGGCTCTGTGGTTTCGTCATTATTTACTTCTGTATTCATCGGCAAAACCGGCATTGCGCTGGAAATCTTGAATCTGAAACGATACTCGTTGTATTAGCCGACCCCCAAACTCCAAGCCAAAAATCTAGGACGAAATTCTCAGCTTATATTCCAGGATCTACGGTAATGACGTGAAGTGTATAATGTGTGAAGACTTTAGTCCAAATATTAAATAAATACGTGTGCTTATATTCAGCCTTCTGCTGTTATGTACCTAAAATTGGGAACAGCTTACAGATATAAATTTGCCAGGCTAATGTGGTGGAGCACTCTAAAAAAAACTGCTATTTTAACATGGTTTTCTCATTCTAGTGTAACCCTAATATTCTATATATTATCATTTTTATCACGGCTCCACAATCTGTACTCATCCCTTCTTTCTCTTTCTGTTCTTTTTCCGGTTTTCTGTGGTGGTGATCTGCGCTACCACCATCTGATCAGGGCACCATGCAATCCCTAAATTGATGGATTGAAGGCCAGAGGTCCACATAACCATCATTGTCTAATTCTTCCACATGAAGCCCAAAAACCATGAGGACTGATTAAGATCATTTATGTTAGGTAGAATGCCCATTCTCATGGCCTCAGACCCCCAGAGATTTTGTTTTTTCTTCTGCAGCCCTCTGGAGTTTTTTTTTTTTGTTTGTTTTATTTTTTCTGTCCTCCTGGCTATTGGACCTTACTTTATTCTTTATTATTTAGTATTGCCTAATCACATTTTTATATTTTTATTTTTATAAACTTTTCTTTCTACATCATCTATATGAAAATGTGCTATAGAAATACATGTTGTTGTTGCAATTTTTGCATGATTTTAAGCCCGATTTGCAGTCGCTGAATACGTTTTTGAGCAGGCATGAATTTCAGCTTCATTGGTCATCGCCCCACATGCAGTATGAGAGGGTTTCTGATGGCCAATTACATCACACAATTGGAAGTCGTACGACTGAAAAAAATTCTGTCATATAAAAAATTGCTTGTGGCGTGAGCAGTCTCATGAGCCGATTTTCTAATGTCACCATCAAATTTCATTCTGCACTGATCACAGTACATCATACATTTGATATTGGCATTTTGCACTTTTTAACTTCCGCAGTATAAATATTATATAGCAACATATGTACAACCAAATGGCTAATGACAAAAGCATCTTAGAAAACCTTTACTGGAAGAACCTGAAATTAACATACACAGTGGTAAATTACACAGACATTTTTCCTCTAATTCTCTGTAAAATAACAGACTGTATTGTCTGCACCTCAACTATCCATGTGTCCAGTTAGGCCATTTTCTTTTCTTTGTACTTTCAGAACACGACACAGCAGGAGTCCAGAATGCACCTCTTTTCTTTTTTGACATTTTGAAGAGCCTGTGTCCATATTGTTTTGGTTTTTTTTTGAATGGATAAAGCTTTATTGCAAAATGTCAATGGGTAAAACTGTACATCTGGGCACCAATGTGACAGCATGTCAATCAGGCCGAATGTGCTTGTCTACTTTGAGCAAATATGAGACTGGTGACTGGTGCATTGTGCATAGTAGCTTGACCACAATTTGCAAAAATCACACTGTGTATGCCTAGCATATTAGAAACATGCATTCAGTATGCTCTCCTGTGACTGAAGTGAGCACCCACAATGGAGAACTGACCTGGCTCATTACTGAACAGAGATGCCAAAGGTCAGAAGACATTTAGCCATCTTCTAAGCAAAAATAGAGGGTCCTACTTGAGAACTTGGTGAATGCTAATATTCTCTCTGGTCATAAAGAGGCCACTGAGAAAGTCACAGCGGAACAGCCACTCAATTTTCTTTTCTCTTTTTCAAATGTGAGCTTAGAGCGTGTAATGAATGAACCGAGTTTTTGCTAAGGAGTCTCCAGCCCTGGAGAATGGATTCACTATCTCAATTAAATACACACAATATCAGAAGTATCACAAATGTGACTATATAACAAGGGGCCACTTAGTGGGGTCATTGATTCCACATAATATTTTGGCACTGAGCGAAAATGTAAGAGCCACTGTGAATTGAAATAAGCAAAAAAGTCAGTCATATATTGAAGCAAGCAATTGCAGATGCAGAAAAAAAAAAGAAATTAAAATGACAACATTTTTCTTAGCATGGCTACATTTCCTGCTGCAGTACTGGCATAATAAGACGATGCGAATCTTTCTGACCTGTAGTGATTCTATAATATTTATTACAATTCAGATCAAAGTATTAAAAATAAAATCTGACAGCAGACGAGCCTGGCACACAGGAATTAAAATTTGTTTTCAATCAGTAAAGATTTAGGCTTATTCCAGCTGGACTGCAGCACATATTTAATTCCAGTGGAAAGTCTGGACAGCTGTTTTCACACACAGGGCCAGCCAGTTCATATGACAAAAGGTGAAAAGGCTCAGTAACCCACAATATGGTATCTTCAAATTAATGAGGGGGTCTGCACGGATCAGAATCCCACACAGAACATCAGAGTCAAGACGCGCTCAGAATTGCTGGCTTTATTATGCGAGTTTCATGTGCCTAATGCTCTCAATCTTGGATTTTTAAAAGAAGATGTCAAAGTGTAATGTTTAATGTGTGCAATAGCAGAATATCTCTAGAGTTTAAATGTATCCTACTATTACCTCTTTGTTTTGAACTAAAAAATAATATAACAGTGCTTCTCTTGTCTTGCTTGCAAAAATATAAGTGAAAATTAACCCAGAATTTATGATACAGACAACTGGAGGCTTTTAAAAATGTTATGCATCTATACATCTAAATTGTTTTTGCATATTTGAACTACAACAGTCTGACAAACTAACTCAGGCTCATGTGATTTATATATATATATATATATATACTCAGCAAAAAAAGAAACGTCCTCTGACTTTCAACTGTTTTTACTTTCAGTAGACTTAATGTGTAAATATTTGTATGAACACTAAAAGAGTCAACACCATAAGACATAAACTAAAAATGTTTCACAATGTGTCCCTGAATGAAGGGAGGCTCAAAATCAAAAGTACCAGTCAGTATCTGGTGTGGCCACCAGCTGCTTGAAGTACTGCAGTGCATCTCCTCCTCATGGACTGGACCAGATTTGTCAGTTCTTGCTGTGAGATGTTACCCCACTCTTCCACCAAGGCACCTGCAAGTTCCTGGACATCCCGGGCAGTTGTTGTGGCCATCCTGTACCTGTCACGCAGGTGTGATATTCGGATGTACCGATCCTGTGCAGGTGTTGTTACACGTGGTCTTCCACTGCGAGGATGATCAGCTGTCCTTCCTGTCTCCCTGTAGCGCTGTCTTAGGCGTCTCACAGTGTGGACATGGCAATTTATTGCCCTAGCCACATCAACAGTCCTCATGCCTCCCTGCAGCATGCCTAATGCACGTTCACGCAGATGAGCAGGGACCCTGGGCATCTTTCTTTGGGTGTTTTTCACAGTCGGTAGACAAGTCTCTTTAGTGTCCTGCGTTTTTAGAACTGTGA
>JANRMT010062820.1:14558277-14568928 GCA_026402145.1 Polypterus bichir lapradei
TATATATATATAAATTTAAATTAGGATGTACTGACCAGTGTTCTGAAAAGACAGGAATTCTGGATGGGTAACAATCATGTATGTATGAGGAAAGAGCATGTTAGGTTTTTCTCTCCTTCATGGAGAACCGTGCCAACGCAAACATGTTAAAGATTAAGCAAACCAGTCTAATAACTGGATAAAATGATAAATTTAAAAATCTATCATAAAACCCTTAGTATTGTTGATCTATTCATTTTCAAACTTATATAATTAAGTTTAAGGATGCTGTCGCCTATCATGGAAACATCAGGTAGAAATAGGGAACTCCTCTAGAAAGTGGATATCGGCTCCATTTGGGTACATTTTATTATTATCTTTTATTATTATTTTTTAATTGTATTGATTTTATTAAAATCAAATAACATTCCATACAAATAATTCAAGTTTTACAAAAAAAAAAAGGTTTGAAACAAATCAACCCCTCCTGAGACAGAGAGCTAGGCCAACAGTGTAAAACTTTAAGATAGTAAAAATAAGTAAATAGATAAAATAATGAATGAATAAAGATAAATGGAGCAAAAGAGGGGAAAGAACCTTCCTCAATTTAAATGCTTATTCTAAAATGTTATTGATTAGTTCCTGCCAGGTTTTGAAAAAGTTTTGAACAGATCCTCTAAGTGAGAATTAGATTTTTTCCAGTTTCAAATAGTATATAACGTTATCAGCGACCCACTGACTTAGAATAGGAGAGTTAGGATTCTCCCAGTTGAGCAAGATAAGTCCATGTGACAATAGTGTAGTAAAGGCAATTACAGTTTGTTTGTCCTTCTCAATTTGGGGACATTTTAGAGTTGCCACTCAACCTAACATGCATATCTTTAGGATGTAAGTGGAAAACCAAATAACCTGGAGAAGACATTATGAAAAATATGCCAACTCTACATGGACAACAATCGAGCACAGGATTTGCACTCAGGTTGTAGAAATGGTCACAGGGATAATTTCATTGTTTGTCTACACCTGTTTCTGTTGTTTAAATGAGTAAAAAGTTGAATCATCTGATTGCATCTCAGTCTAAAGGAGCAAATTTTACAGTGCCTGCAGCAGGAATAGTGATGCAAAACGATCAATAAGTCCACAGGTAACCAAAATGATTGAAAAGCAATTATATGGAATGACGGAGAAGTCTATACCGATGGATGACATTTGTCCAGATAATAAAATACTGAGAAACAGTTTGCCCTACTGGTATGGTTTACTCAGGCTTACGAGTTTTCTTCCAAGTGAACAGAAATCCTAGATGGCTTTGCTTTAGTTATAAGAATATAGCCTGTATTTTCTTCTTCTGTATGTGTTAAACTACTGTAACTGTTCTTTCCCACAAAAATGTGGGATTTCCTTTCTTACCACCACTCGATTTAAAACTTACGTTCCAACCTAGACTCCACCTTTTACTGCCAATGCTTGTTTCTTATTGGTTCTTTCCTGCCATAATTCCAGCAGCAGGAATCGAAAAGATTTGCTCCTTTAGACTAAGGGGCAATCCAATGGTCAGTTGACAAGTTGAAACAAAACAAAGAACGCGTGTGGTCAAACGATAAAACTAATTCTCCCCATCACCATTGCTGCAAGGTCACTGAGTCTTTGAGCCAGTAGCTTTAACCACTGTGCCCTGTGCTCCTCCCAGCACAAGAAAGCGAACTGATTGCCCTAATACAATCTATTCAGAAAATATTCAAGCAGATCATGATGCCCACCTAATACAATATACGGTGCATTTTATAATAAGCAACCATGTAACATATTTAGTTACTTTTTTGTATATAATACAAAAAATAGCTAAGTTACTGTCAGAAGTAACATTCCCCAACATTGTTTACAGCCTTGTGATTAAATTATTATTTTTTTTTTCTCTGCATCAAACAACACTATACTATAATACCACTGACCTCAACCCTTTTAATAATAATAATAATAATTTTTTACATAGTGCTTTTCTCACTACTCAAAGTACTTTACAAGGTGAGTGGGGAGATAAATCATCCACCACCAATGTGTAGCATAGACCTGGATGATGAGTCGGCAGCCATTATTGTGTCAGTACGCTCACCACACATGAACTATTAAGCGGTGAAAAGATGAGAAAGATAGCCAGTTACTGACAGGGGAAGGTTAGGGGGCCAGAATCACTAGGTCACAGAAGACAATTTAAGACAATCAGAATACTACTACACTTTATGAAGGATGCTCAGTGGTCTTTTATGACCACAGAGAGTCAGGACCTCAGTTTTCTCATATTTCATATTGACCCCGTCACTGCAATGGGTCATTAGGATCTACATTCAGACCACAAGGTAAGCGACCCCTGCTGACCTCAGCAACACCTCTTCCAGCAGCAACCCAAGCTTCTCCTAGATGGTCTCCTATCCAAGTACTGGCTAGGCCCGAACACGCTTAGCTTCAGGTGGATGACCTCTTCTGAAGTGCATGTGGTATGGAATACCCCAAAATAACAAAGCAAAAACAGGATTTTAGAAAAAGTATTTAGAACTTGTTACTCAGTACCTCCTTGAAGCCCCTATGGCAGTGGTTACAGCCTGGAATCTTCCTGGGTAGAACGCAAAAAGCTACACACACCTGCATTATGGCGTTTTCTGACATTTTTCTCTCAAGCTCTGTCTGGTTGGATGGGGGCCATTGGTGGACAGCTATTTTCAGGTCTCTCCAGAGATGTTCAGGTGGGTTCAAGTCTTTGCTCTGGCTGGCAATTCAAAGAAAGTCCCAGGAATGTCTCTAAGCCACTTCTGCATTGTCTTTTCTTAGTGCTTAGGGTCATTGTGCGGTTGGAAGGTAAACGTTCAGACCAGTCTGAGGTCCAGAGCAATCTGGAGCAGGTTCATATTAAGGATATTTCCATATGTTTTCTAATCCGTTTTCACTGAAACCTGCCTAGTCACCATGCTTCGCCATTGAAATGGTATTGAACAGATGATGAGCGGTGCTAGGTTTCCTCCTGACATTATGATAATCTTGGTTTCATGAGATCAGAGAATCTCACTACTCACAGTCTGACAGTCTTTTAGAGGCCTTTTTACAAACTTCAAGAGGGCTTCTATGTGCCTTTTATTGAGGAAGGGCCTTTATCTGATCACTCTGTCATCAAGCCCAGATCAGTCAAGGTTTGCAGTTATGGTTGTCATGCTGGAAATGTCTCCCATCTCCACACACCTCTCTTACTATGGCCCTTCTCCCCCAGTTTCTCTGTTTTGATGGGTGGACAGCTACAGGAAAAGTTGTTGTTCTAAACTTCATCCCTTTAAGAATCTAATGATGTCCAATCATTTGAATTGACCACAGGTGGGCTTTTAACAAAGTTTAGAGACATCTCAATGATTATCAATAGAATTGGATGCAACTGAGCCAGATGTCAAATGTCTTAGTAAAGGATCTACTGTAAATACTTGTGGTAGTGTGATATTTCAGGGTTTTTTTTTTTGTTTTTTTTGATAAACTTGCAAAAATTCCTACAGTCCTGTTTAAGGTTTGGCATGTTGGGATTTGTAGTGTTGTTAGATGGGGAACTGAAACCATTTTAGCATAAGTCTGCAACATAGCAAAAAGTGAAGGGGCCTGAATACTTTTAAATGTATTTTTGAGGATGAGCATTTACACATCACATTACTAGTGTACAGTAATGACAATAACAGAGCAGTCCGCTAAGATGCGTTTGTCATTCCTTAGAGTAGAACTGTATTACACGTCTATAACTTTATTGTATAAATCAAATCGGGTGCCATGCTGATGTCCACAAAAATGTGAATAGGCCTACAAACGTCTGAATTCAGCTGCTGAAATTAAATCTGTCAGTGTTCTACAAACTTTGTGCCATGGGAGAGAAAATTGTTATTTAACAATAACCCAAGAAACAGTAATTAGCATTAAAATGGATTATTGTCAATGTTCACAGAAATGCATTGCATTGTGGGATACACTATTTAGTTTGCACAATTCTGTATTATATATTTTATAATTACTATTGTATTTCTTCAAAGTATTAAGAAAACTGAAAGAATACACCTTATTTAACTGTTAACTACAGTTGTGCAATCCATAAACATTCTCACATTGACGATTTCATTAATTCTCAGCAGTTGCAAACATTCAGACAATATAGTATTGATCTCTGTTGTCGTTAAACCTGAAAAGACTGGAAAGGGCTACAGCAAAACAGCATTATCTGTTATGTGCTGAGAAGACAATATGAGGTGGGAAGAATTTCAAGTAGCTTAGGCATGATGTGTCTTTTATAACACACCACCCACGCCCCCACCCCTCCCCCAACCCCATTTATACCTTTTTTTCTTGAAGAGGTGGGAGCCCTGGTAGGTATACTGTTTAGAACTGGCCCAGCCTGCACCAAGGTGTAATACCACATTAATCTTTAGCATTACAAAATATATACTGTATAAAAACACTATAAAGAATGGACTGTGACACCATATCAGCACTTACTCACTCGACTCCGACCTCTTAGAATCCAGAAAAAACTGGAAATGGCCCAGTCTGCATCACCATGTCATCCCTCACTAGATCATACCATATACGAGCGGTGTTCAAATATAAAAAGAAATTTATGAGCTATATTTATTTATTGGATACAATGAAACAACTTACACACTATATTTATAAAAGTCTCCTGCCACTGCAATCCACTTGTTCCAGCGCTCAGGAAGCTTCTTAATCCCTGAAGAGTAGAAGTCTTTTGAATGTATGTTGACCCATTCTCACACAGCGTCAATAACCCCCTCATTCAGCTTGAATTTCTTCCCTCCTAAAAATTCCTTAAGTGGACTGAAGAGATGATAGCCCCTCTCTGAATGACTTGCACCAGTCATACACTCTAGACTGGGAGAGACACTCATCCCCAAACTGTTTTTTAAGTCTCGAATAAATCTGAGATGGAATGACTCCTTCATTTGTCAAAAATGTAATAATAACGCACTGGGCAACACTATTGTGTACCTCCTGCTCCGACATGTAGATTACAACTGACAGGAAGAGGGAGAAAGAGCAGCTAGCACTACTAATGACAAGTTCAAAGATGCATGTGTTTGTCCAATAAGTCACATCTACCTTGCACTATTTATATAAACAGAGCATGAAAATTCCTGTTTATAATTGAACATCCTTTGTAGTTATGTTTCAGCCAGGATTGCTACCCTGGCCTGGGTTCAGATCTTTGTTTTACATCCTTTTCGTTCAGTTTTGATTCTTTTGTTTACTTTACTATTGCTTGTGTTTATTATTTGTATTCTTCATTTTCCTTCTTGTCTATGTTTCAATGCCTTGGTAATGTTCTATGTGTTTTGTGTGGCGTGGCCACCTGCCAAGAACTGCCCTCCAGCCTATAAATCTGGAGAGTCTCCCGCAGCTCCTAGTGGTTCATTTCCAATGTGTTTGAGAGTTTTGGTGAGTTATTATGTTCCTACTTGTGCTTTTTCATATTTCTGGATTTTTGACCTTCTGCCCTGTGTATTGGCTAGGCAAAACCTTTATGACTTTTGTGCACTGTGCAGCGTCACTGTTCGAAAGAACATTTTGTGGAAATAAAACCTTTTTATTTTCATAAACTACTGTGTTTGGCCTTGTTTATTGGTTTACCACTCGAGTGGGCATTTTTGGAAGTGCTTTTTTTACACCCTAAAACAGACTAGAAACAGTCCAGAATGTACCACCATATTGTCCCTCACTAATCCATACAGGGGCAATTTAAAGTAAGAAACAAACCTAAAACATTTGTTTTTGGGATGCAAGAGAAAAACTGAAGTATCCGCAGGCATGGAGGTAAGAAGACATAATGAAGTAGCTCGGCTGGGATTTGAACTGAGCACCACAGCACGGCTCATCATTAAATATGCTTAGCTTTTAAACATTCTTGTCAACAGAGTGCTGCAAATTCTAACTGTAAATACATCTGTTTACAGAATATGCTTAAAGTAAATTAAAATCTAAACTGGAAGAGCAAACTGATTCTAGGAATGCAGGGTAAGAGTTAAATTGAAGATGTTGAACGTTTACAGTTTAAACAAACAGAAATTAAAAGGTGAAATGATTAAAGTGTTTAAAATTATGAAGAGAATTAGTGCAGTGGTTCCCAGCTGTTATTTTAAAATGAGCTCAACAAGAAACCGAGGACACAGATTCTTGTTAAGGGTAAATTTCACAGAAATGTTAGGAAGTTCTCCCTCATACAGAGAGCTAAAGATACATGTAATGTTATAAGTAGTGCAGTAGACATTAGGACTTTAGAAACATCTAAAACTCAACTTGATATTGTTTTTAAGGAATTAGGCAGATAGGATTGCAGAAATTTGTTGGGCTAAATGGCCTGTCTCATCAAAGGTTTTTCTAATGTTCTATAGAAACATCAAGTTAAAGAGAAAAGCCAGCTCTGGATGTGATGCTATTGCAGCATCCTAAGATGGATCCATAAGAATTTGAAGTGAAAAACGATAAGATTAAATATACGAGGGAGCGGCCAAATCGGTCAATAGCACAGGAGTAGGGTGTAGTATCAACTATGCCACCAGGTATCATTATGCCTACAGTCTTGTTGATCAGTTCTCTGAGTGGGACTGTGCTAAGTTGATCGAGATGAATATTTCTGACCTCTATTCTACAATTCTGCTACAAGACTTAAGCAATTTTTTTCCCCTAGCCGAAAAAGCACATCAGGTCATAGCAAACATCAAAACAACAATTATGATGTTTTTGCAAATTGACAGACTTATTAAAAAAGATTTTTGGTCCTCGTGAACAGAGTGTTCATCAACAAAATCAGGTATCTGCGAGAAAGCATCAGGAAAAAAACATCAGGAGCAGAGGCTCATGCGAAACTGCATTTTGCAACCATGACGGCCCAACTGCAGACAGCACGCTGTCAGTTAAAGAGTTTTTTACCGCAAACAGTGTGGTCCTTTCTTTGCACCCCTTCTATTCACCAGTTCTCACTTCCTGTGCCATTTTTTGTTCCTGAAAATTAATATAGAGACTAATGGGAAGCAGATGGACTACAGTAGGCTACAACTGGGCTACAGTGGAAGAAATCCAGGAAAATTTACAGGAGTGGCTAGGCACAATAACAACAATGAGTACAGGAAAGGTTTCCAGGAATGAAAGAAACGTTTGGACAAGTGAATTGTATAGAGTTCTTTAATGGTGACTAAAATGAAATTTCTGTAAGTTGTATAAGAAATGTTTTTTTTTTAAAACAATTCCTGGAATTTGTGGGTCCCTGCTCATACAAGGTATGAATATTTTAAAACAGGGGTTTCCAACTCCAGTCCTGGACAGCCGTAGTAGCTGCAGGTTCTCATTCTGGCCCTTTTCTTAATCAGTGACCTGTTTTTGTTGCGAATTAACTTCCTTTGAATTAATTGTAGTTGACTTGCCCTTGAAGACTCAACCCCCTTAATTGTTTCTTTTACCTTAATTAGCTGCCAAACAATGGTGAGATACAAAATGAGCCAAAACACGACATGCAAACTGTGTCCATCATACAATATCTGAAAATAAAGAAAGATGAAGGTCTCAGGAATGTTGATCTGCTCAGGTCCACAAAACATTTAAACAGAGCTCTTAGAAAAGAGAAAATTAACAATTTCGGAAATGTCTGCCATTGCACAATGAGAGCAGCAACAAGCCATGGAGTTAAAGAACGGGTTAATTAACAAGAAGAATCGGCGCCTAATTAAGCAACTGGCTGGAGTAAAATTGGTTGGAGTTTGAGGCCCTGACTTAGTTGGTCTTCAGTTGGCTCCCTCACTTCACATTTCATTTCTGTTTGGGTGCCGTTTAAGGAAAGAAATGAAGCAATTTAGAGGAACGATGAAGAAATTCTGGGGTACAAATCTTAAACAAGAAGTCAAGTAAAATTAATTCAAAACAAGTTATTTAGCAACAAAAACAGGTCACTAATTAAGAAAAGGGTTAAAATGAAAACATGCAGCCATTGTGGCCCTCCAGGACCGGAGTTGGGGCCCCCTGTTTTAAAACATTAATATATAACAACCCGTCCATCCATACATCCATTCCTGTGACTGTAGGATGCTGGTGTTTGTCCTGACATTAGCATTAAGCACTATGAGGAACCCAACCCAGCACAGGCATTTCAGTCCCTCATACTCAAGCGTACGAGGCCATTACATTACATAATCAGCAGCTTTGCTAGAAAAACTGGTGTTTTAAAAATAAAGTTTATTGTTGACACGTGATGAATGTCCAAAACCTACCTGGACAGTGCTTAAATCAGAATACAAATGTAGAAAACTATCACAAATATGAAACGTAAATTTTAAACAGACATTCATCAGGTCTGGGCTTAGCCAGTAGCTCCTCACTAAACACTGTTCCACTGAGTCACAATAATAGTAATCATCATCATCCTCATCAGTATCATTATACATTCAGTAAGCACATTATTACAACACCATATTAATACTGTGTAGGGCCTCCTTTAGCTCACAAAATGGCCTCATTGCATTGTGTCATCTACAAGATGTTATAAACATTTCTTTGAATCTCCAGTCCTACCACATCCTAAAGAAGTCCTACAGGATTCAGATCCAGTGACTGGGAAGGCCACTAAAGAACACCAAACATATTGTCATGTTCATTATACCAGACTGAGAAGGCTTTTGCTTTGTGACACGCTGCATTATCATGCTGAAAGAAGCCATTAGAAGATGGGTAAACTGTGGCCATGAAGGGATGCACATGGTCAGCAACGACACTTAAGTAGGCCCTAGCATTCAAGTGATGATTGATTGGGCCCAAAGTGAGCCAGGAAAACACTCCCCAAACCATTACAACACCACCAGCAGCCTGGATGGGAGTGTATGGATTCATGCCATTGACACCAAATTCTGACCCTGCCATTGGTGTGCCTCAGCAGAAATCGAGACTCATCACACCAGGCTATGTTCTCCCAGTCTTCAACTGTCCACTTCTGATGAGCCTAATAATTTGCACAGTAGGAGTATTTAAATAGGTAACCTCTTATTTTAATGAATTAATGTACTGTTTTCAATACAGTCATAAGACATGAATTTGAAACATTAAGGACAGTTAGGCCATAAAGCTTAAGGCTGCAACAAGAGATAAAAACTGGCAGAAAGATAATTACTTTTCTGGAAAATTAAAAGTTAAGATTACTGAAGGTATTACATTTTTGATTGTTTCTGCCTTAAACTCTGGTTAAATTAATAACTGCTTCCTTGCATAGTCTAATTACAGACGCTTTGGTATAAAAGAAAATATCTTCTTACTGGCTTGGCACTGTAAAAGCAAAGCTCTTGTAAAGGCAGTTGGACAAGTCAGTGCTGCCCTTGCAAAGCCACGCTTGTTAAACATTCCTGTGACGGCATCTGTGTGGACGACTTTGATGCCTTTTCAAGGATGTAGGAAATCCTTTTAGCACCCTCGCAGAAGAAGGATAGAGTCTAGTACTATAACAAATTAGACACCTCCTGTACCGTGAATGGAGCAGTCTGAACTGCTGCATTCTGAAAAGAAATGCCTCCTGCCTGGGCTTTCCTGGCTTTGTGCAAACACGGCTTCAGTGCAGAAAGCATACAAGTGTAAGACGGTTACCTTCAATAATGTAAATGCACTCTCTCTCTGGAGGGTATTTGTTGGGGTAATTTGGAGATGTGAAAATGCCCCCCTCTAAGTTCTTGATCCAGGATCCACATTGAGCCACTGGCTGCACTCCTGAGTTGTTGGTTTTTTCTGTAAATAAAAAGTTTACATTCACTTACTAGTAATACAGCACAAGGAAAATAACAGCCCTCTGAAAATAACAGCCTTGGAATCGGAGCCACTGGAGAGATGAGGCTTGTGGTCCACTAGTCAGTGGAGCCCCTGAGCCCCCTCAGCACAGAAAGAAGAGGCGGACGGGGTTTCTACTTTCAAGAAAACATAACTTTGGGATACTGCATGTGTCCTATTCCTGTGTCCTTCACTTTCTTTCTTTCTTTCTTTCTTTCTTTCTTTCTTTCTTTCTTTCTTTCTTTCTTTCTTTCTTTCTTTCTTTCTTTCTTTCTTTCTTTTTCTTTCTTAATCCAATTTGACTTGCTGTTAAATGTCATCATATACAGTTATTCAGAATCTAAACATTTTTTAAACCTATTTCTACTGTATATGTTTTTGTTCCTTTGAAAACCGATTCTGAACAGTAAAACAAAATATCACAGTATAATATTATCCTGCTAACATTAAGAACAATGATGATTACGGAGGAAGGCTGAATGTTGAGAGAAAGTGCAGGGAGGTGTCTAAAGGATCACATTTCATATCATTTCTATGGGCTATGTCTTGCTGTAAAGAATCAATAAAAAAATAAAATTAAAAAGTAAATATTCACAACATTATATAATTATATAAAGGATGCTAATATTATTTTTTGTTACCTTACCAGTGTAAACATGAAGTGTGACTATAATTCAACATAAGACACAGATTAAAAAATGCAATTCAAGACGTTTGTTTTGGGAAGGTAACATTAAAATCAAGGAGCGGAAAAAGTGAAGGTTAGAACACACTGCAAATTTCTTTCTTTCTTTCTTTCTTTCTTTCTTTCTTTCTTTCTTTCTTTCTTTCTTTCTTTCTT
>JANRMT010062820.1:14572820-14586534 GCA_026402145.1 Polypterus bichir lapradei
ATAGATAGATAGATAGATAGATAGATAGATAGATAGATAGATAGATAGATAGCATTATACGAAAAAACCTTAACAAAGTACACTTTACATAAGCAGTTTAAATAAGTGTTTAAAGGAAATAAATTTCTAAGCTCCTTTCCCAATATTAAAAATTTCCCCCACCTCAGCTCAGCCCCCAATACTTCACATCTCACTCACCCCCCCTAAATCAAAAGGTTGATGATATTAACCTGACATTGTTAAAGCCCACAACAGTATGCCAGCTCTCCTGGTTTTATACAAGATAGTCAACCATTGTACTTAATCACAAATGAATTTTCAGTTGTCTTTCATCAATGGAGCACAGCACCTCCTTCACTGCCCACACTTTTTCAAACTCTTCAATATTACGCATTGTTTTATAATATTTAAATTCTAATTTTATTCTTGAGGTAACACTACAGTTTCAAAACAGAAAATCATATCATCAGGTAATGCACTAGTCTGTTTATTATTTTGACTTTTTAGAGTCACTAGCTTTGCTTCCCCAAACAGATCATTTAAAATGTAAAGTTTTAATTTAGACAGACAAAAAATAAATATTCCATGGTTAAAGTTAACATTAATTTTTCCTATAATTCCTGAAAATAAGAAAGCAGATTTTTCAGTCTCAATGCAGAAATAAATGATAAAATCCATCTCTTTCTCCTCACAGGAGGCACATTTGTCATTTATATTCTTTTGAATTTTACTTAAAAACACATTTGTCACAATGATCCCATGTGGAATTCACCACTGCCAGTCGACCAGGATTCTAAAATTCTCTCCACGCTGGCCTGACCTCGCCTGCCACTGCTAACTCTTCTTTCCAGGATGTTACAATAGATTTTTTTTAGTTTTGTAAAATGGAAATGTTTGATACAGTATAAATATAAATCTTTCTCTGTTAAAGGTTTAAAAACTGTTGTTTCTTTTTTATTCAGATATTAAAGCAGTGTTTCCCAACCTCGGTCCTGGGGGTCCACTGTGGCTGCAGGTTTTTGTTCCAACCAGATTCCTAATCAGTGACAACACCTGACAATGTTGACCTCATTTAATTAGCTGGGATTATTTTTCTTTTTTTCTACATTCAGAAAAGCACAGCAGCAGGATTTTTACATTTATAAGACATATTTAGAAATATTTCAGCTTTTGTTATAGATTTAAATGCTTAACTCTCTTTTGTTGATTTCATTATATTTTGCCCTTTCTCTGTGCAGTTTTTCCCCTTTGTTGTATCTTATTAATGAAATTAAAAATAAGCAGAGCAGACATGCTGGCAAACAACACGGAATAATCAAAGGCTGCAACTACTTTAGCATCAGACCCACTGATTAGTAAATGATGCATTAATTAAACAATTAGTACACCTAGAAAAGTAGAATGAAAAATAAGATGAAAATATTGTTAAAAAGAAAAAAATACATTATTCCCATATAACTGCTTGGTACATTTATATATATGTATATATATATGGTTGAATAGTTTTACTGTCAAATAATGCAAAGAGTACGCGACACGTGTTTCGCCCTAATTCTGGGCTCATCAGGCGTACACACTCACTGCACCCCCTCTTGGGAATCGAACCTCAGACGTCAGCGGTGAAGCCTCTTTACGCTGTGCCACGGCGTGCAGTTCATTTATTTGACAGCATGTAGATCGGGGTAATTACATTCATGGCATTCATAGTCTGGAATCACAATCTGATTGTATGGGTGGTTACCTACCAGGTAACACTTGTGGTTGGTCTCTGAGGTTCGATTCCCCGAGAGGGGGTGCAGTGAGTGTGTACGCCAGATGAGCCCAGAATTAGGGCGAAACACGTGTTGCATACTCTTTGCATTTTTTGACAGTAAAACTATTCAACCATTCTATGATCTGCTTCTCGCAACTGAAAGAGGGCACCGTGGCAGATGTTTGCCAACTTGCAGACCAACCACAAGCGTTACCTGGTAGGTAACCACCCATACAATCAGATCATAATTCAGACTACAAATTCCATATATATATATTACCAAACTTAGTGTTCTAATTTCTATATTGTTCCCAAAACACAGAACTTGGGAAATAACACATCACTTAATTAGCCCAGGAGTCCAATTAAAAACAGAAGCTGGTTAGAACAAAAACCTGCAGCCACAGTGTACAGTGGGTACGGAAAGTATTCAGAACCCCTTCAATTTTTCATTCTTTGTTATATTGCAGCCATTTGCTAAAATCATTTAAATTATTTTTTTCCCTCATTAATGTACACACAGCACCCCATATTGACAGACAAAAAAAAGAATTTTTGAAATTGTTGCAGATTTATTAAAAAAGAAAAACTGAAATATCACATGGTCCTAAGTATTCAGACCCTTTGCTCAGTATTTAGTAGAAGCACCCTTTTGAGCTAATACAACCATGAGTCTTCTTGGGAAAGAAAAGTTTTTCACACCTGAATTTGGGGATCCTCTGCCATTCCTCCTTGCAGATCCTCTCCAGTTCTGTCAGGTCTCATCAGACACCTGAAGGACTCTGAGATGGTGAGAAATAAGATTCTCTGGTCTGATGAGACCAAGATAGAACTTTTTGGCCTTAATTCTAAGCGGTATGTGTGGAGATAACCAGGCACTGCTCATCACTTGTCCAATACAGTCCCCACAGTGAAGCATGGCGGTGGCAGCATCATGCTGTGGGGGTGTTTTTCAGCTGCAGGGACAGGATGACTGGTTGCAATCCAGGGAAAGATGAATGCGGCCAAGTACAGGGATATCCTGGACAAAAACCTTCTCCAGAGTGCTAAGGACCTCAGACTGGCCGAAGGTTTACCTTCCAACAAGACAATGACCCTAAGCACACAGCTAAAATAACGAAGGAGTGGCTTCACAACAACTCTGTGACTGTTCTTGAATGGCCCAGCCAGAGCCCTGACTTAAACCCAATTGAGCATCTCTGGAGAGACCTAAAAATGGCTGTCCACCAACGTTTACCATCCAACCTGACAGAACTGGAGAGGATCTGCAAGGAGGAATGGCAGAGGATCCCCAAATCCAGGTGTGAAAAACTTGTTGCATCTTTCCCAAGAAGACTCATGGCTGTATTAGCTCAAAAGGGTGCTTCTACTAAATACTGAGCAAAGGGTCTGAATACTTAGGACCATGTGATATTTCAGTTTTTCTTTTTTAATAAATCTGCAACAATTTCAAAAATTCTTCTTTTTGTCTGTCAATATGGGGTGCTGTGTGTACATTAATGAGGGAAAAAATTAATTTAAATGATTTTAGCAAATGGCTGCAATATAACAAAAAGTGAAAAATTGAAGGGGGTCTGAATACTTTCCGTACCCACTGTACCCCCAGGATTGAGGTTGGGAAACACTGTGTTAAAGAAAAACTCTTTCCCCACACTGTCAATATCCACTTTAGGTCCCACCTCCAGATCAGAAAATGAGGCCCAATTGTTTGTGTTTTTTATGCAAAGATGTTAAATTTAAGTAAGTTCCAGTTAACCTTACAAAATTCTTAGTCCTAAAAGATATAAATTCATTTTCAGTTCTTAATGATCTAATGCTAGCATTGAGACTAATAGAGTGGCATCTTTAAAACTCTGGTATCTTCTTCCAATAATTGTGAAAATATTACAGTACCACATTTGATCAAACGTTTTACACGACTAACCTGATCCAGCCGAGGACATGTCAATATAAAATTATAAGTTATTGGTTCATTCAGTAGTGAAGGGGATCTGAATGGCCCTCTTTGAAGAACGGAGCTCCAAGTCAGTAAAGCTTCTTTATAAAATTCTGGTAATGGCAAGAGATCTAACTTTCTTAACTCCATTACCAATAACTGTAAATCCAATCCAAAATTTTCAATCCAATGAAAAAAAGGCTACTTTTATCAAATTAGAAGTTCTGAAGTGAACAAAAGGTGCTATAAAGCTTGTAACCTAAAGCTTGCTGCCTTACTGCAGACATTGATAAGTCCCCGTCCTTCTTTCTCGACAGTTGGACAGGAGACCTCCTTCTTGAACCAGTGAACGCCATTCCAAAAGAAATCAAGTAAGACTTTTTTGTATGGGATGTAAAAGCCCTGGAGGCAGATTTACACACAGCAGTTTGTGCCACAGCATGGAGTCGACTAGATTATTAATAACCAATTCTCGGCCTCAAAAAGAAAGTTTAGGCGCAATCCCTCGCCATTTGTTTAGCTTCAACTCTGTTTGTTTTAATGTGCCCTTCCAGTGGTTTTTTCCAGTATCCTCAACACCCAGAACTACCCTCAGTTACCAGCATACTTTTTTTTTATTTCAGCCCAGTCCTGATGGTAAGACTGGTGATTGGCAATGTACCCAGTCTCCTAACAAGAAAGTATCCTGCTTCTCCCAAATAATCTTAGCAGAAGAGGCTTCCTCAAACATTGTTAAGCATTCATGTACAGCGGCAACATCAAATACAATTACGTCATCTGCATATGCTAAATGTTTAAAACTTTGATTTTTAAATAAAGGAATTGCCAGTCCCTGCTGGATTTTCTGGAGCTGCCAAAGAAAAGCCTCAACAGAAATGTCGTACATCATTCCAGACAGAGGACACCCCAGTTAAATTCCTCTGCTTACTACAAAAGGGCTGCTTAACACACCATTGATTTTTAAAACCCCAAATACGCTGGAATGTAACATTTTTATGTATTCAATAAATGTTCTACCAAAAGACCTTAAAGCAGTAAATATTAAACATATATTTATGGTCCGCTAAATCAAACACCTTTTCCTGATCTGAAGACAGAATTCCAAAGTCAAGGTTCAATAATTTTGATGCTGAAATGAAGTCTTGCAACACACATATATTATCATAAATCTGACTGTTCAGGGCACAGCATGATTGTTATGGGTTGATGATGCTTCTAATAACATTCCTCAATTTTGTTGCTAACATCTTTGAAATAATTTTAAAGGGAATAAGGTATAAACTTACAGGCTATGAGTTCTTCAGGAGGGAGAGATTGCCTTTCTTGGGTAGTAATGTGATGTCTGCTCTTCGACGCCTAACTGGTAGCTCACATGCTTGCAGATATTCTTGTATAACTTCAAAGGCGTCCATGCCCAAAATCGACAAGAACTGTTTATAAAAGTCTGATGGTAAGCCATCAGTTCCTGGAGTCTTTCTTATACTGAATCATTCAAGTGTAATTATTAGTTCCTGAAAAGTGAGATCTTTATCCAAAAACTGTGCTGAGTCATTGGAGATGTAAGGCAGCCCATTGTGTAAAGTGGATAAAGTAGAAATGCAAACCTGTTCCTTTGCAAACAAAGTCTTATAATAAGACACAGCAAAGTCCAAGATGTCTTTAGCCTCTCTTAGCTCCTCTCCAGTATCATTTTGTAAAACATGATACTAGAGAATAAAAAAATGTTTTGGAGCATCCAGATGATTAAATTGCTAGGAACATGAGCATACAAACGCTCCTTTAACTCGAAGCTCCAATAAATCCAGACTTTTTTTTGACATCTACTTATTTAGCTGATGCCTTTTTCCAAGGTGACTTACATTTATGATACAATTGATTGCATTTCTTTTGGGTTTCCAATTGGAGCACAGGCAGGTCAAGTGACTTGGTTATGATCACACAGTGTCAGTTGTGGGATTTGAACTCTTAACTTCAACCTAAGTTACACCAACCACAATAACCAATAACCCAGCCTAAATGCTGCAGTATTTCTTTTGTGGAGTTCTTAGTTAATCCTCAGAATAGCTATGAAGAAGTGTCTGGTGTATCTCAGCGATCTTCTCAAGATGAGTCAAGAGTCTCCTCATCTTTAAAACACGGGCCTTGGTGACATGCTGAGTGTATTGCTGACAAAACTACCTGAGCTGTGCCTTGGAAACATCCTACCACTGCCTAAAAAGTCAGTTTGGTGGAATTCCACTGCTCCAAAAAAAAAAAAAGAAAAAACATTCCGAAAATGAGTGTCTTGACACAGAGTTGTACTGAACTGAAAGTCTGCAATAATTACTAAAATCCTATTTTTGCTTTGTTATGCTGGAGTATTGCATGATTCTTTATGAGGGGGGAAAATAATTTAAATTAATTTAGCACTAGGCTGCAATATGAGAAAAAGTGAAATAAGTGAAGGGGTCTGAATACTTCTTGAAGGCGTTGTACCTATAATTGCCATGAAGTTTTACTTGCAGCTTGTAATTTTATTTAAAATTTTGGACTTCAAGTGATACAAACCACCAATTTAAATAGGGTTAGTGAGATGATATCACACACCACATTGACATTCAGTCGTTTCAACAGCAACAGAGTATAGTAAATAACAACAATGTGGCCAAGGTTATGGCCAATGGTTAATGGCAAAATGGTGACAACCAAATAAAAATAGGAAACAAGATGGTGTCATGATGACAAAAAAATGTAGCTTGCGCTAACCTTCTCTTCTTTTCTTCCCTCCGAGGAACTGACAAGATGCTGAGTGAGGATAATTGACTCCACCCCTTCCGGTTTCCCCGCCTATAAAGCCTTAGCTGCCAGAAAGAGGTGCTCAATTGTGAACAGACGGCACCGTAGAGCTCGCTGAAACCTGAAAAAAAGAAACAAATCTCGTTATCCCAGCCAGACGACTTTTCTATATTTGCCTTTTTCTTTTATGTTGATTGTATTGGTGCACATAGGAGCCATTTTCGTTATATTTTGTGCGACTGAATTAAATGAGGATGACCGCAGTTGGCACCCCAACATTTATCGGTGAGACCTGCATTACCTTATTTGACCACATTATGGTAACATTAAATTTAAGGAGCTCTTTGCAAAATGTATCAGAAACAGTGAACATAATTAGAGAGTAAATTCACTTATTTCTATTCTCTTTAACTGTTCTTTACTCTCAGAGCTACACAGCAGCCACAAAAGGAAACTAATTTTCTTTTTAAAAAATTGACTATTCTTTGCTGCCTCCCCATCATAATTTTGATCTGTTATCATGGAGTGGAGGCACCTCAGCACACAGTTTTCCCACCTGTAGTGAATCTGCACCACCTTCAGTGCTCTCCTTACATTACCTTTGTGTCTAAAGCTGCATGCTGTTAATGTCAGTATGTAAAATCATATTTATTATTGATAGTATGAGAAAGATGTCCAAAATTCAATGGTGAAAAGCAAAAATATCTGGAAGGTGAAAAAGTAAGCACAATCCATGAAATATTTTTTCTTTTCTAACATATGAAGACATATCAAGATTTGATCTTCATTTAAACATTATTGTTAGACAAAGATGATATAATTGAGAAAAAAAAACAATAAAAAATTGACATTGCAATATTTTTTTCAATACAAAATAAACAGATATTCCATTTCAGTCTGTGGAAAATGTAAGTTTTCCCTTGTCTCTATATTTCGGTATCGACTCGTAAAGTTGTCCCTTCCAGTAACTGTTCAACAGTCTTTGACATCAACTGAAATAAAGTTTTTCTCATTCCTCCATGCAGGATTCTTTCAGGTTTGTGATGTTGTTTTCCTCTAGGGGGCGCTAGCTCCCTGGCTGGGATAAGTTCTTTTGCAATTGTGGCATCTTAAGTAACATCAGCCTAAATAGATATATTATAAAGAGCTGATATCCCTCCCTTAGTGATACGGCGGTAAGAAAATAAGAGAAAATAACTTAGCTTTCTTTAATGACGATTTACGCGGCATTACTGATGAAGGAAGCCATAGCAAGACTTTTTTACCGAGGTGGGAGCTCGATGTATATAGTCTGCCATTTTCATCGCTGTGCTGGAAGGATTTTCAGGATCGGATGACGTGATCTCTGTTGGCTTCAAAGTTGTGCCGGGCAATGTTCCAAGGTTTTATACCCTTTCTCCATGTGCAGGCCCCCCTTAGGTAAACCATGCCATTCCAAACAAGGAAAAGAAGATCCAATATCATGCTGACTCTGTCACACAGAAATAGTACAATGCCCATTTCGCAGTTGTCCCTTTCTTGTCTTCTAATGCTTGCCTAGCAGTTCTAAATGATGAGCTCCTGTGTCCTAAATCTGGCCTTGTGTTAGCTGTACATGTGAGTGGATTTATAAAATATTTTTTATACAGAGCATAGTGACATATTAAACCTATATATACCTGATTGCAGATGTTTAAGGGGTGTCTTGTGTGCACGACCCATTTCAAATCCCTTCACAGCATCTCAATTGTATTCAGATCCAGATATTGATTTGGCCATTACCTGAACCCTCCATGTGTTTCTTTTCTGCCATTCTTCGATGGATTTACTGATATGTTTATTGTCATTGTCACGTCGCAAAGTCCACTTTTTCTGGGCTTCAGTAATTTGATTATTGGTCTCACATTATCCTCAAGCACCCACAGGTACAATGAAGAATTCATTGTAGATTCTATGATGGTGAGCTGCCAAGGACATGTTGCATCAAAGCAACCCAAACTATATCATTTCCACCACCAATTAGACATCAATGGTGGCAATAGCCACCTGTGAGTTCCATGATGAAATTCTTAGAGACTTGTTTCGGCACCTTATGTTTTGCTCTTGGGTTGAACTTATTATAGCAACCTGCCTTGGACAAGTTGGCAGTTGTTTGAAATTTTCTTCACTTGTAGATGACTTTCCCAACAGTGGAATGCTTGAGTTCTAATTGTTTGGAGATCTTTTTAAATTCCTTCCAAGACTCACAGGCATCTATAACTTTCTTTCTGAAGACTTCAGAAAGCTCTTTCAACCTTAGTGTTGGAATGATTGTTGAGCAGAGAATTATATGATTAATGCAGCCACCATAAACAAACTGAATGCAGAGGCATGTCTTAAGCCTTGCATCAATAATAACCTTGAATCTTCCTCTGAAAAGAACCTCAAGAAAGCCAACTCTTTCTGAGAAGATAAGACAAAGTTAATTTTAACCAGAGAGAACTGTTTGGTTGCAAGACACACCTGCTTAACCACTTTCTTAATGCTTTCTGATATCAAAGTCGAGTCTATTGCACATCTACAGAAGACAGAGAGTCATGTATCATTCCATTCAATAATTATTGATCTTCAAAGATTTATAGTATGTAATTGCATCACAGTCTGTTTTCAGTAGCTGCTCCAACACTGGTCCAGTAGTTTGCCTTGGGCTAAATAACAGAATATAGGAAGGCTGGAACCCAAAGCTGACTTGGAGGACTCTTGGGCATTCTCACAGAATGTATGTCTGTATTCTTTGCCACTATCCACCATATTCTATTTGTAATTATATTATTTCTGTTACTACTAGATAGATAGATAGATATAACTTATTTTTGAGTTTCCTAGTTAATATATTGTTAATTACTATAAACTATGTTTGCTTTTTCACTCTGAGAGTATTAACACTGAAAAGGTAAAAGGTAGATCCATTTTTCCCTTTGGGGGCACACTGGAAACTTAGCCTCTGAGATTCACAGTCTGCATATTCAAAACTTATGACCATTCTGTTAATAGTTTTGAATTAAATGTAACACATGCTAAGGAATAGTGCTTAGCCTCTGAGGTTTAATTCTGAAACACACGCTAAGGATCAGTGCTTAGCCTTTGTGGTTTCAAGTGAACTTTTATTCATGTAACACACACTAAGAAAGCTACTTAGCCACTGAGGTTTCATTATAAAGCCCACACAAGTTAAACAGTGTTTAACCTCTGAGGTTACATATGAAAGGTGACTATAAGTCATAGTCTTATCTTTTTCTAAGGTATAAAACCTAAAGCTTTGCAAACAACAGTAAGTCAGTGTTAACTCAGACATTACAGGTTACCTTATAATCAAATCATAACTTACGGTAAAAAAAATCTTTAAAAATGAATGATAAATGGGAGTCAAATTAAGAGATGCACACCCTTATGCTATCCTTAGTTAAGTGCTGTGACAACTGTAGCATAAAAGCTGACAGAATAAACAATTAAAGTAATAGCTACAAAGTCATAATTAATAAATACATAATAGCCAGCTGGGCAAGGGCATAATGGTAAAACACACTTCAGCACCAAAGAGCAAGCCAAAATTAAGAGACTGACAAGGTTAAGACAAGATAACCTTTTGAATTTCTAATCATCTGCACCTGACCTGATAAGCCCATCCATCCATCCATTTTCCAACCCGTTGAATCTGAACATAGGGACACGGGGGTCTGCTGGAACCAATCCTGGGCAGGGCGCCAACCCACTGCAGCCTGATAAACCTGATTTAGATTTTTGGTATTTCAGGTAATGTTACATATAGGGGTGGAAGTACCTTTTTCACATGCAAAATTTGCATTTGTGTTTATTTCAGTTATACTATGGACTTCAAAATGTGAACGTGACATGATGCCTGTTTTCATGTGTCACCTTTATTTATAGATTCTGTTTAAAGAAGGATTAAATCTTGATATGTCTGCATATGTTAATAAAAAATCACTGTAGCATCAGCAAATGCACCACTGGCAGCTTGACAAGACTATGTGCCCCATACACTGTGCTAATGTCCTACACTGTCCTTCCTTGGGGATCATCAACTCCTATTGTTCTGTCACCTTTTGTGGGTTCATACTTGTCTCAAAGACGTCTGTAGAGGCTTTCATTGTATTTGAATGGCTTCACTTGCAATACAAACCATACTGGAAAGAACTTCCACTGCTTCTACATCCTTTTTATTTATATTTGATCCAGAAATGCTTCTCTGAACTCACACCCCATGACACCCAGTTATTACTGTTACAGTCTCACATGCAAATAAAAAGCCCCTCTCCACATTATATGGTAATGCTTCATAATAAAGGCCATTCTGCCTTATGGATCTCTTAATATTTCCATACATTTAAACAAATAACTTATGGAAGTTTTTTAAAAAAACATAACCTTTTCATTCGATTTTGCTTTTTATTGCAAGAAGAAATAACAAAATTGCACATGTAATATCAACTTCTATCAAAAAGAAGATAATTTGTGAGTATGTCCAAACTTTTGACTGTTACTGTATGTTCAAAAACAATTACTCTTTCTATATCACAACATCCATTATCAAAATGTTTAAAGAGAAGCAGCTGATTTTCTAAACCCAAGCAAGCTTATTTCACATACAGTAGTTCATATTTTGAACCAAATTTTTCTCAGCTTTAATATTAATAAAGTGTCTTTTTTGGTGCATTCACATATAATGCGTGGAGCACCTATTGCAATAGTCCATATCTGTCTGTCTGTCTGTCTCCATGGTACAATTCAGCCCCCCTGTGGATCAATTTTGTTGGAAATGTGGCACACTAACCCATCAAGGAAATTTGGTAAATCAGTTCAATTTTTGTCGAGTTATCTTGAACAGATTGCTCTGTACACAATTTTTAAATTTCAAAATCTCCCATTGAAAAGCATCTTTAAATTTGCAAACATGTCTGTCTTAACACCAAGAAACGTTCCGTGCAACTTCATCTAGAAAGTAGTTTTCTGTTTCAATTTTACCTTGACCACAGCTACACCAAATTGTTTTTCTCTTGTTCTCCTCTGCTAGACTCAAAATGCGTGCCTGTGTAGGAAATCAGTATCAGTGGCTGCTTGTGCACACACGAGACAGCAATCCTAGATCGGCAAACCGAGACGACTGCAAATGGGGAAACTTATACTTTAACAAGTTCTTTCTGCTTTATGAAGTCCTCCCAGCTGTTTCAGCTCGAAAAGAAAGAGAAGCAGTGAAGCAGCATCTCACTTCTCTGAATGCTTTAAGTCGTAACAGGTTAGGTTAAACAATTTATTAAACACACTCATGGAAATCGAAAGGTCATCTAGATATGAACGTAGTATACTGTATTATGTAAACCACTTTGCAAAGAGCAAATAAACGTTTGCTTAGTATATACCTTACACTAAACCAACCTCACGGCTCCATTATCTGCAGTGTATAATGATTCACTATTTTACAGACACAATTTTACAAATGTGACTGGATGCGTTGGTGACTGTAACACTCCTGTTTTCTGGCTATGCTCCCTGATAAATAAATGAAAAATATCAAAAACTCACAGTTTTAACAGGCTGCCCATCTAATAAAACATCACTCTGCTGACACAAGTATCTTCACAATACACTAATAGTAATGCACTCAAAATTCTGACAGGGAATCCCTCATTAAGAACTTGTGTTAAATTTGAATAGCATCGTGAGGGGCGACTAAGAAGCAGACAAAAACAAACAGCACTGCCATTTATTTGTTTCCACTTCAAGCACTGTGTGGAATCCTATGTGTTCATTTTTAAAAGGGCTTCTTCTTCCCATGTCCTGATCCCTCTCTTTTGATAATGAGATAGAGTAGCCATTAAATAAATGAGGATGGGCTTTATACGGTGGCATACATGCCACACGAGTGGGTATGGAACTTTGAAAATCTTGTCATCCTATAATTTACCATCAGAGTGCCACATTCTCTCGATATCTATAATAGTCACTCATGGTAAAAAAGTTTGCCTTTCGCTTCTGTTATTCCCTAACATTTGTCATAACAGAGTGGCTTTGCAAGTTCCATTTCATAAAAATGACTACAGCCAGACATGTTCAAGCAAAGAAGGAATTACAAAAATGTTCTATGTTTTTAATTTGTTTAGGTTATATTAATTGATACTTGCAAATTGTCACTGTGTGTAAATATGGGGTGTGTGTATTTATGTTTGTGACTAAGTATGAGTGGTGTTTGTCATAAACTAGAGATTCCTGCCCAGGCCTTTTTTCGGCCTTTTGCCCAGTTCCGGTGGGATAGCCTCTAGCCCACACAACCCTAAAATGGAGTGAGAAGTTTCTAGAACCGAGCTACTAAACTCAGTCCTTTGAGGGCTACAGTGCCCACACAGTCCTCAAATGCACCAATTGACTCCCTTTGATTGTTTAGTAGTTAATTACTTGTTAATCATTAAAACAAGACACCATGCTTACTACCACACAAAATATGCTAAGGCTAAATTTCCAAAGAAAGGGTATTAATTTATGTATTGTGCATTTAAAAATTTGGAGAGTTCCTCTCATTGACTGTCATTACAGTTTCTCCTTGACAATGCTGTCTATGTGGTACAGTTGGCTGCTGCAGCCTAACCTTGCACTGTAGATGTGATGCCCAGCATTATACAGAGTACTTCACAATTCTTTTTTTTTGAGTAACCAGAAAACAAAAGTCTCATAAGTCATCAATTTTTCAGTTCTCACCTGGGAGTATTTCTAGTGCCCCTGCCTCACTCTTCTGAGCCAAATGGAACCTCCCTAAACCAAGGGATCATTTTCTGTGCAGCTCTCCCTGCCCCTCCTCATTAAACCTGACAGGGCCGTCCTGTAGGACTACAGCTCTCATAACACCCTGTGGCTGTGTACAGTGCAGAACCAAAGGAGGGAGATGCCACCCATCATTTTGGGGTTGTAAATAACCTAAGAAAGCAGTCCCCTTCTGTCCCTTTGCATTACTAGCCTCCAGGGCATGTAAGGAATTATCCATCCTGTGCAGGATTCTCATCTTTCCACTGGGGCCATCCATTAAAAAGGCACCTTAACCAGGTGTACAAACATCTCTCTTAGGCGAGATGTCCATCTGTCCATTAGCACTGTCCATTTTAAAGGCATTCCAACTGAGAAAAGGTCCAACCAACCATTTGGAATGCTAGTCTGTCCTTATGTTGTGCATGAATAATATATATATATATATATATATATATATATATATATATATATATATA
>JANRMT010062820.1:14586544-14612006 GCA_026402145.1 Polypterus bichir lapradei
TATATATATATATATATATATATATATATATATATATATATATATATGTGTGTGTGTGTGTGCTCAAAAAATTAAAGGAACACTTTACAAAACACATAAGTTTTCAATTGGAAAAAAAATCATGCTAGATATCTGTGCTGATATGGACTGGTAATGTGTTAGGAATGAAAGGATGCCACATCGCTTGATGGAAATGAAAATGATCACCCTACAGAGTGCTGAATTCAAAGACACCCCTAAAATCAAAGTGGAAATATGATGTGGCAGGCAGGTGAGTCCATTTTGCCGAAATTTCATTGCAGCAACTTCAAATCATGTTCATTAGTTTGTATGGCCCCATGTGCTTGTATGCATGCCTGACAATGTTTTTAATCCTAACGAGATGACGGATGGTGTCCTGGGGGATCTCCTCCTAGATCTGGACCAGGGCATCACTGAGTTCTTGGACAGTCTGAGGTGCAACCTGGCAGTGTTGGATGGACTGAAACATAATGTCACACCCAGAGATGTTCTATTGGATTTATGGTCAGGTGAGTGTGGGGCCAGTCAATGGTGTCAATTTCTTTATCCTCCAGGAACTGCCTGCATACTCTCGCCACATGATTCTAGGCATTGTCGTGCACCAGGAGGAACCCAGGATCCACTGCACCAGCATAGGGGTCTGACAATGGGTCCAAGGATTTCATCCCGATACCTAATGGCAGTCAAGGTGCCGTTGTCTAGCCTGTAGAGGTCTGTGCATCCCTCCATGGATTTAGCTCCCCAAACCATCACTGACCCCCACCAAACTGGTCAAGCTGAACAATTCCTGAACCATTCCTGTTTTGGGGGTTGTCTCATTGTTGCCCCTCTAGTGTACCTGTTGTTAATTTCATGAACACCAAAGCAGCTGAAACTGATTAACAACTTCCACTGCTACTTAACTGACCAGATCAATAGCCCACAAGTTTCACTGACTTGATGCTATACTCAGATTAAAAAGTACTGTATTCCTTTAAGTTTTTTGAGCAATATATATACAGTATTTATATAATTTTGTTCAGTTTGTAGAATGAATATGAGAATTAATGCAATGTTTTTAATGTTCTTTATACATGTATGGTATGTAAACATCTTCTATATCTAATACTGCAGTTTGTGTATAACTGAACGCTTATTAGGTTTTCCTCTTCTAATCAGAAATGGAGAAAAACCTGACAGCACACTCAGCTAATCTTCTGCCTGCTCATTCCATCTGCTTCTAATTAACATGTTCAGGTATTCCATGTTTGAGACCTACTGCACTGTTCTGTACTGGACACGTTACTGCCTCCTTACAACTGTCTTGGAGCAACATCCTCAAGTGAACTTGTTACCATGACAACTCTACACCTTCAGAGCCTTTTCCTGCTTTTTGTGTAAAGCCTGGGCTTGTGTCCTTTTCTGATCATTTCAATTCCAGGCCAACCCGCAACTAGTCGAGTCTTTGTTGTCAGCAGAGATTCCCTTCTGGTGAGCAAGTTCTTCTGCTGTTTAGCTAAGGGCTGGCTGTCAGTCAAAGTTACCTGTCTAAGTCAAGGGTATTTTCCATTAAACTTTAAACTGAAATGTCTCTCATTATACATTGCCTGTTTGCTAAGACAATGACATTTGCTTACGTGTCTTTCCTGAACATAGTGTAAATAGCTGCAAATGTTACTGAAAAAAGCTTTTTCTCCATACTGCTGTAGTTTATTTGAACTTTCAGTTAAAAATACTATATGTATATACTGTATATCAGGGTGACCATGCTTCTTGGGGTACCACACAGAGAATACACAGGATGGACACACCTTTGCGCTGTTTTTAGTCGACTAGATTACTGTAACACACCTCTCTCAGGACTACGCAAGAAAGACATCAATTGGTTGCAACAAGTGCAGAATGCAGCTGCCAGAATCTTAACTAGAAAAAGGAAATCCGAGCACATCTCCTCAGTTTTGATGTCACTACACTGGTGACCTTTGCCATTTAGAATTAATTTTAAAATACTGCTTATGGTTTACAAAGCATTAAATAATCTCACCCAAAACAATGTCCCAATACATAGTCAAACATGAAGGTCAAAATTCCATAATATACCTAAGGCACAAGCACAGCAAAAGCGCACTTAACTCACCAACTCCATGGCAAATTCACAATGAACTGCCAGGGATTTGGAAAACTCTCATTTTACAGAGCAAAGGGCAGTACTCGATGGTAATTGGAGGAGCACCCACAAAACACATGGAAAATAACAGGCAGCTTATATACATGGACAGAACCACCAAAAATAAAGAAAAGTGCACATAATCAACATAAAAAGATAAAAATGAACGAAAGAAACATATAACCTGACACACGGACATATTTTTCAGGCCGTGATCGAATTAGCCTTAGCAGCTGTGCTAACCACTGAGCCACCATTCTGCAGTTTTGTTACACATTACATTTGCTAACCGTTTCTCGTTTATGAGGTGTGAATGAAATATAAAAAGCCAAGCCTGTTTGGAAGGTTCTAACATAAATAAAAATAGTGGTTTAATAATACTATTAATTTAACTATTTAGATGTATAACTTACATGCTGAGAGTGTGGCACCCCGTGTAGTGCGAAAGAGGGAAGCAGGCTACCCACTGGACATCTTGTAGTTCGGGATCAGGATGAGAGATGTAAGAGATGGAGGCAGAGACAGGTGCACATCAGACAGGCTTTTTACACAGTCCACACCGCAACTGACACACCAAGCACAAAGAATCAATACCCCAAAATATAAGGAAACCATGCAGCGAGTACAGCAAGTCCCCAAAGAAAAAGAACCAAAAATATAAAATGTAGTATATATACACATAAATGTTGCAGTCTTCTCCAATAAAAAAGCTGGCAGGTAGATACCCCACAATAACACAGTCCTCCAAATAGTACAATACACAAAAATATATTGTCCCACATGTGCATATGAGGGACACCTCAAAGACTCATTCCAGGTATGTAATACTACAACAGGGCAAGAGGGGAGACTTGTCTCTTTTCTCTACTTCAGCCCACTGGGGGTAACTATCCATGCCCCATCCAGCAGGACCAGTATAAAAAGGAGACACCACTGAATGTCGGCATCTTATTTGGACTTGCACTTTTGAGAAGGGCAGAACTCCCCAGAACCTTTAAATGCATTGATTATTGTAACCATTGAGAATGTTTGTGTTTATTTCAGTGCCATCTAGCACCTGTTTACTTTGTACACTACTAGAATATAAGGGGTGACCCAGCTGGCGCTCCAACATTTTGCAAGGGCTAAGAATCTTTCTTCTAAGCTTCCATAATAAATACAATGAAAACAATGTACAGTATGTATATGCAAAAAGATAAAAGGAGCACCACAAACCCAATTCACATAAGTACCTCCACTAAAAACTATGCTAGGAGATAGTTATATTTACAGAATACAAATATATATAAAAATAGGCATGAGCTGTTATTTTTTATTTACTGTATTTTTAAAGTTGAGCTACACCAAACACTCGCCACTAAGAGATGATCCCTGCAGGAAGATTTGTGCCTTTCATACTTGGCACTCTTTTGACGACCCAATCCTAGAGCTCCTTGTCACCCTGTAACCAATCGTGGCTAATGTTGGCACGTTCACGCTTCATACTACATTCCACCTCTGCAAAGCTCCTATTGTAACACAAGTGAACTCAAGGCCGCACGTGGGATTTAGGGTCCATGCACTCTCTGACTCCATACTGAAGGTAAGTTAATATCTTTCTTTTTAGGCCTCTTTTTACATTAACCTTCGGGATCTCTTTTACTTTCCCCAGTATATGAAACTAAAGGCTCCTTAACTTTTTCTCAGTTCAGCAGCGGCTGGCCACAAGTCGCTAGCTTTGGAACGGGGCTCTTTGTGATTCTATGTAGGCCTTCATAGAGACACAGATGCCGAATTGCCAGCACCTCGCTGGGTTGCCCCGTTAAAGTAGCACAAAAAAGATAAAGAAAGCATTGTCCTGCCTTCACTACTACTGGACAAAAAGGTACATGCCTTTCTTTATTTTTCTGTTCTCGTTTCCTTGACTTTAAAGATACTTAGAAAGGTGGGTTTCTCTCATTTTTTTATATTTTGTTGCTGGGCGAGCCCAAGCCTCCATTCCACTCCTGACTCCAAGTTCATCTGGAGGGAAGGAGATTCCTATTATAGTGTTTGACTACTTCTGGCATCAAGGCCAATTTCCTGACCAATGGTTTTGCGTCATCCCTGACATTTTGAAAAGCATAAAGCTGTCAACTTAAAGGGCCAGGCCCACCTACATTTGGCTCCAGCCTAAGAATAGCTTCCTACTAAAGGAGAATTAACAGGTCTAGCCCTGCTTTGGTAAACTTCACTACTCAACACAAGACTGGATCTCCAATTCCAAGGTGGCTCCTTCATGGCTTTGTTTAAACATCAGGCGGCATATTCATGTCTGGTGTGGGCAGTATTCCTGACCAACCCCTGCATAGCACATTGACCTCTTGTAATAAGTGTATAAGTTTAATATGTCACTGTGCTTTGTGCAAATATATTTTATAAATCTGTCTTTTTCTACTCACATGCACAGTTGACACAGTGACAGATTTAGCACACAGGAGTTCAACAACTGCTAGGCAAGCATTTTAAGACAAGACAAGTTAGGGACAACTGCGAAATGGGCAGTCAGACTGATGACCATTGTATACTATTTCTGTGTGTCAAACTCAGCATAAAACTGTATCCTCTGTGCCTTGCTTGGAATGGCATGATTCATCTAAGTGGGTGCCTGCACATGAAGAAAGAGTATAAAGCCTTGGAACATTGCCCAGCACACCTTTGAAGCCGACAGGAGGATGGGAGATAACGTCATCCTATCCTGAAAGTTTTTCCAACCCAGCAACGCAAATGGCAGACTCTGCGCATCGGGCCCCCACTCCCGAACTGGGTTTTTTGCCATTGGCTTCCTTCGTCTGTTATGCAGTGTAAGCCATCATTAAAGAAAGCTAAGTTATTTCTCCTAAGTGATTTCTTACCGCCATATCACTAACGGAGGGGTATCGCCTTTTAATATCATATCTATATAGATTCAGGTTATGTAACACGCTGCAATTACAAAAGAACTCATTCCAACAAGGGAGCTAGCGCTCCCTGCTGGATACACCTCTCATCAGGGAAAGTGTTCCCAAGCTGTTCCTTGGTGGCACAAAAAACCCATGCAGTGCGTCTCCACTCCCAGCTGACCATCTGAATGTGTAGATCAGTGAAGAAACCTGCTAATCCTTATTGATTTTTCAAGTCTCTAAAATCGTACATTCTTTAAAATGCACAATGAAACTGCACTGAACACTTTTAAGCACTCTGCCAAGTGCTGCAGTCTGATATGAATAAGAGTAAAGAACATCAGAGATGAATGGAATCTTTTTAATGAATGTGCACCATTTACTTTTGCTCTAACCCTCTTTAGAGACACACAACAGAAAACCAGCACATCCTCTTAAACAATTGAGGTAAGCTGGCAAGCAGTGCTAATTGCATTATGATTCATCCTCTTATCAGAAATGAAATAGTACTCACAACATGAGAAGACTTTTAAATTCTGACACTCAGGTGACACCATATCACCTTACTGAATAATCCATGCATGCATTACTCTGTTTTGCTACATGCAATGTTTGCAATTGTAGAGACAGAGCTTAAAATATTTATTCAAGGTGAGGGTCTACAAATTATGATGGAAATCCTATTGTCAGCTCATCCAAGTCCTCAAGATTTTAATATCATTCATAAAATGACTATCAGCACGTAAATGGAGTTATACTGAAACCATGAAAGAACAATGATATTCATTCTGTATCATATTATTAATCATCACCTGGATGGAAATGATACATTTCACAACATTTTAATGACCCGTGTAGGACTGGTGCTCTATCTAGAATTAGTTCTCAACTTGTGCCCAATGCCTCCTGGATAGGGTCAGGACCCTGTGATCTTGAAATGCCTAAAGCATAAGAAGATAAGAACATTGACAAAGAAAAGGAGACCATTCAGTCCATCAAGCTCACTTGTTTAGCTAACAGCTAAGGTATACCAGATATTTCTTAAAGGTTGTTGTGTGGAGGATGCTATAATCTTTTCAACTAACAGGTTTCAGGTAAAATGGCCAAGGCCTTCTATTCCTGTCAAGCTGGACAGAAGTGAAGTGTATTCTATTAAAGCTTAAAAGCTAAGCAGGACCTCAGGATGTTTTGTATAGCCAGTTTGTTTGTAGATTTGTGCGGTGTATGATTCTCCTGGACGTAAGCCTTGAGGTTGTGAGATAACTTTCCTCTGTAAACATGTTAGCCACTTTTCTAGCTGACAGTACGCTGGGGCTGTGTGGTTATTTTGGGTGAGAAGGGACGTTTTTTCAATAATAGACTCAGTTCAGTTTTTAGCTCAGTTCACTTGGTACTTTGTTGCTAGTGTTTTGTTCATTTACCACCTTTCTGACTCTTTGAGAGGACCCACAGACATTTAAATGGAGCTTTCTATCTGCCTAGATGCAGGACAATCTTTCTAACTTAATGATATATAATCTGTAATTAAGGAACAGCCATGAGGGAAATGGACTGAATAGGACTGAATGATGAGTGCATGAAGACTGCATGAACCGAACCCGGTTGTATAATTCTTTCTATTTCTTATATTTGCTGCTATTGGTTATTATGCAAAAAATATATATAATTTATATGTCTCTGATTCGCTGAGTGCCGGATTATCCTTTCTTGTCTAGCTGAGGTCCCTTAAGGGTACAAAGGATACATTGCAAAGTCCTCTATTGGTGGTAAACAGGGGTGAAGTAAAGTGAAGATAAAAGACGATCTAAATCACTGAGGAGCCTGCCATCAAAGGTCCCAAGGGCTGAATATGTTTGACGTAAGCAACAATGTGGATGACAACAAGGCCACTGAAGAAATGGAATAAAGGGTCCCCTTTTTGTTTGCGGTTATCCTGTGGTCTGTGTGTAAAACCCAATGCCCCAATGATGGGGACACTGGTGTAAAAATGGCATAACCCTTTGGATGAGATGTAAAACTGAAGTCCTGAGTAGCTGTAATCATTAAAGATCCCTGGGCATCTTTTGAAAAGAATAGGGTTTATCCCAATGTCCTGGCTAAATTGCCCTTCACTGCCTCATCCATTCTGGCCCCCTAATCATCCCTGTCTCTAATTTCTGCCACCTCTTCACCACATAATATGTAATGTGTTGTGAGTGTACTAGTGAAATATCATGGTATTATCATGTAGAAAGGCACACACCGGTGTACTCAAGGTTGTCCCATGTTTCACACTCTTTTGGACAGTCTGGAACCACCAGGACTCTTCCTCGAGTTGGCCATCCTGCCAAACTGAGTAACTGGGCAAGAAGGACTGTGGTAAGAAAGGGGATCAAGAACCCAATGGTCACTCTAACAATTCTAATACTGAGATGGGAGAACCTGTCAGAATTAGGGCCATTTCAGCAGCACTCCATCAGTCTGGTATTTATCGTAGAGTAGCGCACTTCCACTTGGAGTTTGCCAAAAAGCATTAAAAGGACTCTAAGTGCCTTTGGAAAAAGATTCTCTTGTCTGATGAGACAAAAATTGAACTCTTTATGCAGACCTCTAAGTATTATATCTGATGAAGACCAAGCCCTGCTCACCACCTGCCTAACACCATCCCTGTGGTAAAGCAAGGTGGTGACAGTATCATGCCATGGGAGTATTTGTCATGTCAGTAGCAGGGTCAAGAAGACTGGTCAGTACTGAGGGAAGGATGAACACTGCCAAATACAGAGAAACCTGCTTTAGAGTGCACATGACCTCAGACTGGGGGTGATGGTTCACCTTTCAGCATGTCAAAGACCTGAAGCATACGGCTTAGACAAAGAAGGAGTGGCTTTGAGTCATGACTCGGTTTTTGAGGGACCCAGTCAAAGCCAAGACATCTGTGGTCGGGACCAGAAGATGGCAGATCACAGAAGCCGCCCATCCGATCTTACGGAGCTTGAGAGGATCTGCCAGGAAGAATGAAATATCCTGCCTGCCCAAATCCAGGTCTGCAAAGCATGAAGAGGTTTAAACAAGAAGACTCAGGGCTCTAATTGCTGCCAAAGGAGCTTCTACAAAGCTTCTGAAAGCATGTTAGTTATTATGGATTATCAAGTGTAAATTAATGAGGATAAACTGAAAATGTATCCATTTACAGTGAAATCTACAACAAAATAAAGTGTGCAGAAAGTGACTTTCTGGGTCCACTGTATGGAAGCCTAGAACTATAACATCATAAAGTAGAAGCTCTTTTGTGTCTTCTGTTAAATTATTTCCACATCGTTGTAAATATGTTTTTCTTTGAGTTTTTACTAAAAGATTTAAGATCAATATATTTGGGCTGTGTTATACATTATATCTATTACTCAAACCATTTCTATCTCAGTAGCTCTGCAATTATGGAAGCTTTGAACAAGTGTGGGTTTACAATAATTTTAAGCCCCATTCTTCAATGTATTATTCTAAATGTAAAATATTTTATGGTTTCTACCAGAAAAGTCTTCCTTCAGTACTACAGTTTCTCATACTGGGTAATAAATTCATTTGTCTGCCAGAAGAAATGTTTTTCTTCTTTTTTTTGATGTTCTGTCATTTCATTGAACAAACTTGTTCAGATGATCTCCACCATGAACATTCTATTCCACTGCAACTGTAAAACTGTCAAACTGCATGAGCCTCAATAAAATTGCTAGCAACTTTTCCCTTTTTAATGTCCTCTGTATCAGTGTGAACAAAATGCAGTCATTCATGTAGTATAAGCAATACTGAGAAAGAAACAAAAGGAAAAAAAGACCTGAACAATCAGGAGAACTGGAAAAACACATAACAAATGCAGCTTAATGTGCAGAGATAAAAGATTACACTTAGGAAAAAGGAATATTAATGATTGTGTGATTAAGGGGGACGTTTTAATGCATTAAAAAATATTGTGGCATCCAGGTCCGGCACTGAGGCAGTGCTACAGTGTGGGTGGCATTTTCATGTATTTTTGTTTTTAACAATACAAAACAGTAATCCCAAAGAGTTAAATGTGTCCCTAAAGAATTACATACACATCCAGTACCATATTAATATAGTAACTTTATAGTAATTTTAATTTAAAGATTTAACATTTCATATTACCGCATATACTCGCGGATAAGTTCTCCCACGGATAAATCGGGGCTTGATTTTATCATATAATTTCTGGTATTTTATAATGTCGGTCGTATAAATCAGATGCGGAAAACTCACACTATTGGTCCAAAAGATTATGATATGCTAACTCGCACCTAAGTGAGTAACCACGGAGCTCACTGCCTTTTTTTCTTTGTATTGTGCTTACGTGACCACATGGTAATACCTGAACTATTCAGAGGCGACATTTGCACTGTTTTGTGTTTTTTGTATCTCACACCCTCATACACCTTTATCGTAAGAGCATCCCTTATCTACGATGGAGCGTTCAACCAGAAGAAAATACGAAGCTGGATTTAAATTAAACGTCGTTGAAGTAGCGAAAGAAATTGGTAACTGTGCTGCTGCAACAAAATTCGATGCGTCTGAGAAACTGTTGTGAGATTGGAGGAGGCAAGAAGATGTAAAAAAACATTTTTGAACGGGCATATAAGTCGGGGACAGATGTTATGATTGATTTTTCGGGTTTTAAGACCCGACTTATATGTGAGTATATACGGTACATGGTTCACAGCAATACGCCACATATACGTAGCAGTGGTGTTCATTTTCTTGCTTTATATATACTGACATAGGTGCAGGGGGGTGGGAGGAAATGGGTTGAGGAAAAAAAGGGGGTTAAAATGGCAGTCCTGGTGCAATGCTAGAGAAGGTAAAAATTATGCTCTCTCTCTTTTTTCATTTCATGTTTCTGTAAGAAATTTGAATCAATGTCATATCACATAAGTGCTAAATAAGTTATCTTTGAGGGGTATAAATGGATATAAATAATTGCATGTAAACGATTTGCCAAAATCTGTTGTATGTAAACGATACGTTTTAAAATGTATTGCTTTTTCATCAGAAAACCCGGTTTCCACGTCTACCTGTATTAGTTTAAATGGCACTTTTACCACTCGCAATAGGGCGGATGCGCTGACTTATCATGTTAACTGGGCAACACAGTGAATACGGCGTCTATCTATATATGTCTATGTTTTCCTTAGCCTACTACAAGAAGGTACTCTCTCGACCATTGGCATTGGTTTCACTCCTTGCTATTTTTGTTATACTTCAACGGTGGTTTCCTAAGCCTTTGTTAGACTGAATTCCTTTCTCACCGTTTTCCGTTCCTATTCTTACACCGACGTATGCTACGGTGGGCTTCTGCTAGTTTTTTTAAAAGTTCAGGATTAAGGTCATTGTTTAAGTTTAAATCATGTCATCAAATTTTTTTAAATTCCTTTGTGTTGATTCTGCATCAATTTTGTGATTCAGTGTGTATTTAGTCCATTATTTATGTATTAATTTTATAATTACATGCTTTAAAGTTAGACGTAAGTAATCCTGATGAATTACATACAATTATGTGATTATTTTTTTAAATCAATTCCCTGCCCTATTTATTAATATAATACTGGCAACAATAACATAAATGTAACACCTTCTGATAAAAGATTTTGGAGTTTAAATTGTAACAGTCTAAGCTAGTGGTTCTTAAACATTTTTTTCTCGCGACCCAATTTTGCCTTTTTTGTGTGTTTGAGACCTAGAGTCACCACCGAATGTCATTCAAGCGGGGGCTGGGGACCATCATTTTTAAAGAATCATCAATGCAGGTCTTAACAGAAGCAATGCTATTTACTTGAAATGCCCACAGCATCCCATCATTAGACATTCTGCAAGCCATACATGACCCTTTCCTACTAAGTACTATTGAATCTCAATTCTGTGTGACCCAAATTCAGACAACACCATAGTTTAAGAAACTATGGTCTAAGCAATATGCAGAAGCAAATAAAAACTTAACATAATATTAGATCATACTATACTATCAAGGTATCAAAACCTTACCACTGTGACCACTGGCACACCACGTTTCTGTTATATTTCAGCCAGAGTTCCTCCTAAGACTGGGGTTCAGATCTTTGTTTTATGCCTTCTTGTTCATTTTTGATTCTTTTCATTTTATTTGCTTGTTTTCATTTTCCTTAGTATTTGATTTTATCTATGTATCTAATACCTGTGTTATATTGCATGTGTTTGAGGAAGGGCCAGCTGCCCATCACCACAAGCGACTGGCCTAAGCTCCATAAAAGTGGATGAAATGCACAGTACCTAGTGCACTCTGGTGTGGTGCGTTCTTTTGTGTATTACTGCGATTTTCTGTCCTTTGGGATTACTTGAATTTTTGAACATGTGCTGTTTTTTGACTTCACCCTGGATTTTGTATTGGGACTTTGCTCTACTTGAATTGCCTTTGTCTATCAGGTAATTCCTTATTTGCATTTTGTGCTCAACAGAGCGTCTTGTTATTACAGAGCATTTTTGCATTCATTAGTCTTCCACCTTAATAAAAGGTTAAGTGTCTGTGTGTCTGTCTGTGTGCCCATCAAGTTGCTGCCTCTCTGTCATTCCAAAAGATGGTGCATCACAAACATTAACTCTTCTTTTGTGAATCCCATACCAAAAGGCATATAACAGAGATGGATTGCAAATGTCAACACCAAGGTCTACATTGACTACTCAAAAACTTTCACATCCCAACCTACTGCTGTTACTTCAGGTGTGCCCCATGGCTCTGTCCTGGGGCCCCTCCTTTTCATTATTTACCTCCTTCCCCTTGGCAAGATCTTTCGTAAATATAACATTAGCTTCCACTGTTATGCTGATGACACCCAGCTCTATCTCACTAGCAAACCTACTGCTTCCTTTCCACCCTCCTCCCTTACTGATTGCATAGCAGAAATCAAATCCTAGCTTTCTTCAAATTTTCTTAAATTAAATAGTGACAAAACTGAGGTTCTCCTCATTGGTACAAAATTAACATTATCCAAAACTGATCATTTTTCATTTGTTATTGATAATTCCTCTGTCTCCCCTTCCCCACTGGTCTGGGTGTCATCCTTGACAGTACTCTATCTTTTCAGTCCCACATCAATAACATGTCCCGGTCTGCATATTTCCACTTGCGTAACATTAATCGTATTCGCCCCACACCACTGCTATCCTTGTTCATAGCCTTGTCACTTCTCGTCTGGATTATTGCAATTCCCTTTTCTTTGGTCTTTCTCGCAAATCTCTTTATAAGCTTCAACTAGTCCAGAATTCAGCTGCCTGGATCATTACTAGAACCCCCTCAATTCACCATATCACTCCCGTCTTGCAGCAGCTTTATTGGCTTCCAGTTAATTTCCGCATTCAATTCAAAATTCTTCTGTTAACTTTTAAGGCTCTCCACAACCTTGCCCCTCCATATCTGTCTGACCTCCTCCATGTTGCCATTCCCTCCCGTAGTACCCTTAGATCAGGGGTGGGCAAACCTTTTGGCTCAGGGGCCACATTGACTTTTAAAATTTGACAGACGGGCCTGGCCAGCACTAGATGCACACATATCAAATATACACATAAAAAAGGCATTACAGTGTTAATATTTACATTCACTTTTAGTGGGAACAGTGTTGTTGATCACCCTTTTTTGCCAGTGCATCGAAGTCTGGTATTAGTTTTGTTGTGGCAATTCTCAGAACAGATCTGAGGTGTTCATTGCTCAACTGGGATCTGTGGGGTGCTCTGTTGGTGTTCATCACACTAAAAGTCTGTTCACACACATACGTAGAGCCAAACAACACCAGCATCCTCTGTGCCATCTTCTGGATGTTTGGAAATTTGGCTGCGCTTAATGAAGCATAAAACTCATCCAGTTTAAGAGAGTTGAACTTCTCCATTAAGACGGTATCATATTGGAGATCAATCAGTTACAACTGCAATTCCTGTTGTGCCGTTTCAGGGTCCTGTGTGAAGGGACATGACACCAGCTGAAGTGACTTGTACATTTTTCCAAAATCAGAGAACCGACGGCAGAATTCTCCATGCAGGTCATCCAGTGTATTTTTTCACAAGTCGAGGGGCCTCTTTCAGTGTAGCCAGTGTGGGGAAATGAACGAACAAGATGTTTGACATTTGCTTTGAGAATAAAGCTAGCTTGGTTTTGAAGGCTCTGACGTTTGTGTACAATTCATGCACAAACTGGTCTTTCCTTTGTAGCTTCACGTTCAGCTCATTCATGTGTGTCAGTATATCCACAGCAAAAGATAAATCACAAAGCCAATCTGTGTCACTCTGCTCAGGAAAATCATCAGCTTTCTCAAGTAGCTCCAAAAATGAGATCATCTCCTGTTTGAGCTCCCACACTCGTCGTCATACTTTCCCCAAACTTAACCAGCGGACATTGGAGTGGTAAAGCAAGTCCTGGTGATCAGCGTCAATTTCTTCAAGAATCTTAATAAACTGACGATGCTGAAGTCCCCTCACTCGAATAAAGTTAACAAGTTTTATAACTGGCTTCACTACGTAGTCAAGCTGCAATACGGATTTACAAAGTGCTTCCTGGTGGATTAGGCAGTGTAAGAAAATTACCTCCTGCTCAGGGTTGTCCTCCTTCACCCTCTCCTGGATTCTTTTGAGCAACCCAATGTTTTTTCCAGTCAGATTTGGTGATCCATCTGTGGTAACGTTGACGAGCGTACTCCAAGGTAGCTTGTGCCTATTGATGACCCCCGACACGCTGTCATACAAGTCCTCTCCCCGCGTTTTCCTTTTAGGGATTCCATGGCCAAAAACTCCTCCGTTATCTCAAAATTGTAATTAATCCCTCTGATAAAAATTAAAAGCTGAGCAGTGTCCTTTATGTCATTACTTTCGTCCAATGCCAAGGAATATAATGTAATAACTCCGCTTTTTTGTTTAACTTGCTAGCTAAGTCTTTATCAATTAGCTCAACACGGCGAGTCACTGTCCTGCGTGATAAGCTAATTTTTTCAAATTTGTTCTTGCTCTCAGGGCACAAGATACCTGCTGTCTCTATCATGCACTCTTTGAGAAACTCCCCTTCGGAGAAAGGCTTGCTGGTCTTTGCTAATTTGAATGCCAGCACATAACTTGCCTTCGTGCTTGATTCTTGGATGGCAGTTTGTCGGATAAAGGTGTTTACCTCTGAGCAGTAGCCGTCCGTTCTTGCGTTGACTGGTTGTTAGCATAATTAGCATGCTTGGTGGAAAAGTGACGGCTGATGTTATATTCCTTTAAAACCGCAATGGTTTCTTGGCAAATAAGACATGCAGCCTTTGACCGGACTTCAGTGAAAAAGTATTTAGTTGTCCATTCCTTATTAAACACTCGGCACTCACTGTTGACTTTACTTTTCTTTGGCCCACTCATTGTTGCAGATGGGTTCAGAGCAGTAGCAGAGTAATAACAGAGAGTAACCTGGGCTCTGCAAAATCAAGTTAATGTATCACTCTGCCTAATGCGCCACCTGGTGGAACGCCAGGCATTACAGGACAAGGTCAAATGAATGCAGTCATAATTATGATATGATTTGATTTGGGCAATTTTGTACCAATCTTCGACGGGCTTCAGGATTAAAAAGACCAACAGGCCAGATGTGGCCCGAAAGCCAGAGTTTGCCCAGCCCTGCCTTAGATCCTCTTCCTCCATCCACTTGACCGTCCCCTTCGTCGGTCTTACCACTATAGGGAGCAGAGCAGAGCTCTGGAATTCATTACCACCTGAGCTTAGAAATATTGAATCATTTTCACTTTTCAAATCTAAACTTAAAACTCATTTGTTTAAGACTGCTTTTTCTCTTTGATTACAATTGCTCTGTCTGATTTTAATTTTTGTATTTTAGTTTTGTTTATGATCTGTGTTTTGTCTATTGTTTGGTGTCCTTGAGTGTTTAGAAAGGCGCCTACAAATAAATAAAATGTATTTTTATTATTATTATTACTTAGATTTCAACCCTTCTTAGACGGGTGGCACATTTTATTACTGTGTTACTAGCCTGGGGTTTGATGATATATCCCAAACCAGAGAGCATTTTTGGAACTGTATGAGACTTATTTGCTTTGGGTCTCTGGAGCCATATGTCCCTACATCCTTACAAGCTTACATCCAACCCAAATAAAATTATCACAAAAGAAAAAAAAAATCATTGCAAAAGTGCAGATACAGTCATGTGAAAACATTAGGACACCCTTTGAAAGCATGTGGTTTTTTGTAACATTTTTAATAAATGGTTATTTCATCTCCGTTTCAACAATACAGAGAGATTAAAGTAATCCAACTAAACAAAGAAAACTGAAGAAAAGTCTTTTCAAGATCTTCTGTAAATGTCATTCTACAAAAATGCCTATTCTAACTGAGGAAAAAGATAGGACACCCTCACATGTATTCCCTCTTAAATTGGCTCAGATCTCACACAGGTATATCACACCAGGTGCACATAATTAGTAGATCGTTACTCTGCATGTTGAATGAGGCTTGCCCTATTTAAACCTCAGACATTTAGTTTGGTGTGCTCCTGACTGTTGAAGTGAGAGTGAGCACCATGGTGAGAACAAAAGAGCTGTCAGAGGACTTCAGAAAAAAGATTGTAGCAGCCTATGAGTCTGGGAAGGGATTTAAAAAGATCTCAAAAGATTTTGAAATCAGCCATTCCACTGTCCGGAAGATAGTCTACAAGTGGAGGGCTTTCAAAACAACTGCCAACATGCCCAGGACTGGTCGCCCCAGCAAGTTCACCCCAAGAGCAGACCGCAAGATGCTAAAAGAGGTCTCCAAAAACCCTAAAGTGTCATCTCGAGAACTACAGCAGGCTCTGGCTACTGTTGATGTAGAAGTACATGCCTCTACAATCAGAAAGAGACTGTACAAGTTTAACTTGCATGGGAGGTGTGCAAGGAGGAAACCTTTGCTTTCCAAGAGAAACATCGAGGCCAGACTGACATTTGCCAGAGATAAAGTTGACAAAGACCAGGACTTCTGGAATAATGTTCTTTGGACAGATGAGTCCAAAATTGAATTATTTGGACACAACAGCAGAGGACATGTTTGGCGTAAACCAAACACAGCATTCCAAGAAAAGAACCTCATACCAACTGTGAAGCATGGAGGTGGAAGTGTCATGGTTTGGGGCTGCTTTGCTGCAGCAGGACCTGGTCAGCTCACCATCATAGAATCCACGATGAATTCTACTGTGTATCAGAAGGTGCTTGAAGAACATGTGAGACCATCAGTTAGAAAATTAAAGCTGAAGCGGAACTGGACCATGCAACATGACAATGACCCAAAACATACTAGTAAATCAACCAAAGATTGGCTGAAAAAGAAGAAATGGAGAGTCCTGGAATGGCCAAGTCAAAGTCCAGATTTGAATCCCATTGAGATGCTGTGGGGTGACTTGAAAAGGGCTGTACGTGCAAGAAACCCCTCAAACATCTCACAGCTGAAAAAGTTCTGCATTGAGGAGTGGGGTAAAATTTCCTCAGACCGATGTCGAAGACTGGTAGATGGCTACAAGAACCGTCTCACTGCAGTTATTTCAGCCAAAGGAGGTAACACTCGCTATTAGGGGCAAGGGTGTCCTATCTTTTTCCTCAGTTAGAATAGGCATTTTTGTAGAATGACATTTACAGAAGATCTTGAAAAGACTTTTCTTCAGTTTTCTTTGTTTAGTTGGATTACTTTAATCTCTCTGTATTGTTGAAACGGAGATGAAATAACCATTTATTAAAAATGTTACAAAAAACCACATGCTTTCAAAGGGTGTCCTAATGTTTTCACATGACTGTAACTATTGACTTACTCCCATATATCCTAATAACAGAAACAAACATCAAAACTGGAAAATCCAAAGGCAATACGGTCAAAGACCACAAAAAAGAGGTTAAATCGCAAAGGTAGCTGAAGAATACTATAACAGAGGCAAATGTCACAGTGAAGTAGCTGTGGCAGTCAGGTATCTTAAATAGGGCTCTTGGGTAATTATTGATTCAAACAAGGCAACACCTGAGAACCCTAAAAGACAAGAATTGTTGTAAGAGACAGCGGGAAATTAAAATACATAAGAAAAAGTCAAGAACAGGCAAGAGAGTGGGAGTAAATAACAAAATAAAAAAAAGAAAAAAGCAGATAAACAGAGTACTAAGAGAATTGTGTTGTTTTATTATTCAGTGTTTAAACATTCAATCAATTAGTTAACTCGTCTGTAAGACATGATTACAAAATATATGAAGAATAACACCAAGAAAGATGGATGATACACTGAAATAAAATAGTAGAATAACTGGTCAGACTGTGAGGGTACTGCTGCCCATTTCAGCCCCTGGAAGCCCCTCTTGTTGGTGAACGCACAAACAGGGACCCTTTTTCAGTTACACTTGAAGAATAACTGGGCGGCAGTCGCCATTCCAATCCTTTGGATGGTGTAGAATATCTGATGGGTCCCTAATTGACTGTTGATTGGTATTAATGGGTTAGCATCTCACAGGAATATTACACTGGAACACTGAAATATTACACTGGCAGAGCAATATTGGGATATGGATGATGGATGAATTGAATAGCTTACTAAAATAAGCACTTTTATTTGTGTACAGCATTTAATAATTTGCCAAATGACTGAAATTAGATTCCCTACCTCCATTTAAATGAAACCTTTTTATGAGAGAATGCTTTCTAACTCACAAATTCTGTTTAACCTGTAAATTAACTTTTTTGCAAGGTTCAGTTACTAGGTAGCAAACATTTAGTTTGAGAAAGAGTTTAGAACCACACATACTGTTATCTGTTAAAGAAATGAGAAAAAACATCAGGGTTTATCTCTCCGGTAGCCATCCACTTCAGAAACTCTTCTGCTCTCAGCTGTATGTGTCACCCCAGAAAACAATTTCATTTGAAGTCCTGCATAGGACAAAATTCATAGGAAAATGTAATTAAAACAGAAACACTTGGATGATACGTATCAGATCCTATATAAATTGGCATTAAACAGTAGTCATAGGCTGAAGCACAAGAGAATAAACTATTAGCACAGAAATCTCACAACAACTCCTCTATGGTGGAAAAAATATTGACTTCATTTTCCTGTCGCAACCCAAAGCAACTTTAAGAGCAAGGAGTTAAATAGTTTTTCCAACATCTGCAGAAAAGCTCATTCTTCCCATCTTCCTTCTCCAATCTAATTATTACATAAAGAAATCCACATTGAATTGCCGTGACCTCCTCAACTGTCCAAAAAGACATATGAAATAGGCATTTTTTTAAATTAAAAACATTTGATATTTTCGTTACCATTGACTATATAAAAAATGATCATTTGTGAGCATTGCTAGGTTGCTCTATTTAATGCGAGATAAATAATGTAAGTCTACTGCAGCCAGAATTTGTCAGGTCACTTCTGGCAGCCTGGAGGTTTGAGGGGGGGAATGGCTACATGTTGATAGGGTTAGAAATTGTGTGCTTGGAATATACGAGGTAAAAGTAGTCCTGTAGAAGAATATTTTCTTACATTTTGTAAGCAATATTCAGAATCTAAACTGATAAAATGTGCAGGACCCTATGATTTAAATAGCTAGTTTGCAGTTTTCTGCTGTTTCCAACAAAACTAAAGAAAAATGGTATAGAAACTAAATATGCAGAAATGATATATGTTTTAGTACATTATATGGCCAAAAAAATGTGGACACCCTTCCAAATTATTGAGTTCATTTTCAACCACAACCTTTGTTAGGAAGTGCATAAAAATGAAGCACATCTCCATTGACAAACATTGGGTCATACTAAGCAGCTCAGTGACTTTAAACATGGCACTGTCATAGGATGCCACCTTTGTCAATATGTGAAATTTCTGCTCTTCTAGATCTGCCCCAGTCATCTGTAAGTGCTGTTATTGTGAACAACAACAACAACATTTATTTATATAGCACATTTTCATACAAAAAAATGTAGCTCAAAGTGCTTTACATAATGAAGAATAGAAAAATAAGAGACACAGTAAGAAAATAAAATAAGTCAACATTAATTAACATAGAATAAGTGTAAGGGCCAATGGCCAGGGGGGACAGAAAAAACAAAAAAAAAAAACTGCAGACGGCCGGAGAAAAAAAATAAAATCTGCAGGGATTCCAGGCCATGAGACCGCCCAGTCCCCTCTGGGCAATCTACCTAACATAAATGAAACAGTCCTCTTTGTATTTATGGTTTTCACGGAAGGACTTGATGATGATGATGATGATCACGTGGACTTCTGGCTTTTAGTCCATCAATGCTGGGGCATCATGGTGCTTTGAGTAAGTTGGTGGTGGCGCAGGCACTTCCACATGTGAAGTGGACATGTCTAGGAGCAACAACAGCTCAGTCTCGAAGATTGCAGTCCATGTGAACTTACAGATCAGGAGCGCCAATTGCTGCAGTGCATAATGTGCAAATCCTCTGGTACATCAGCAACAGAAAAATATTTTAGTGTTGCCCAAAATCACGGTGCCTCTGAGGCTAGGAATCTGCACCGGAAAACGGAAAGTTGCTGGTTTGAATCCCGTAAATGCCAGGAGTGACTCTATTCTTAGAAGAAGTGGTGAGGCAGCCTTCTGCTGTTATGCACCTAAAATCTGGAATACCAATAGAAATTCGCCAGGCTAATACAGTGGAGCACTTTAAAACACTGCTGAAAACACATTACTTAACATGGCTTTCTCATAGCTTCATCTTAATTTAATCCTGATGCTCTGTATATTTAATTAAATATTATTATTATTCATGGTGGCTCCAAAATCCGTACAAACCCCTACTTTCTCTTCTGTTCTTTTTCTGGTTTTCTGCGGTGGTTGTCTGCACCACCACCACCACAATCAAAGCACCAGGATGTCCCTACATTGATGGATTAAAGCCCAGAAGTCCACATGACCATCATCATCAAGTTCTTCCATGTGAACCCTGAATACCATGATGACTGATTGAGGTCATTTATGTTAGACAGAATTCCTAAAGGGGGGCTGGGTGGTCTCGTGGCCTCGGAACCCCTGCAGATTTTGTTTTTTTCTCCAGCCTTCTGGAGTTTTTTTTTTGTTTGTTTTTTTCTGTCCTCCTTGGCCATCAGACCTTACTTTTATTCTATGTTAATTAGTGTTCCCTAATTTTAATTTATTTTGTCTTTTTTTCTGTTTCTTTATCATGTAAAGCACTTTGAACAACATTATTTGTATAAAAATGTGCTAAATAAATAAATATTGTTGTTGTTGTTGTTATTCTAGTGAGTCCTTGAGCAAGGCCTTTAACCTGCAATTGCTCTGTCCTGGGTTATGACATTAACCTGCATCCAGCCCTGCAAGCAGGTCCTCCAACTTGCAAGGGAAAATCTGGGGTCTAGTGTGTGGAAGAATAGTTTTAGAGTAACATATCATAAAGGGTTAATAAATGTAAGAAACCTTTACAGGCATATCAGGAAACCAGATAAAGTTCAACTGAACAACAAAATGTACTAAAAGATGACTAAAAAGTCAGCAGCTGTCCTGTAAGGAACCAGAACGGACAATTGTTTAATGCATAGAAATTTCAAGGGTGGTGGCTCAACACAAAGGGCATAAGAAGAACCAGAATAGAATATAACAGACGTTTGTTTCAGATAAGTCATTTGGGTGTAAAACAACAAACCAGCAAGAGTAAATGTATGCATTGAATGACACTATGCAAATTCAATAGTTTATAAAATGAACCTCTATTCCTTGTTTCTCTGATCATTCTGACTAAGCTGTAATGGACTGTTTATGAAGAATGCTCCCTCTAAGGCATTTTGCTGAGGAGTAATTAAAAGATACCATGAACAGCTTTTCTCCTGCCTGATAACTGATTTGTCCTGTTAGAGGATGTTTCTTTAATAAGATGTTAAATTTCTACCACAGGTGGCAGGATTGGCACTCCAGCCACTGTAAAAAAAACTCACACTCCTCCAGTGTGGTGCTGAGGTGTCCCAATCTGGGTGGTTTGTCATGTGGTGGGTAGAGCAATGCACATGCTCCCAACCTTCTCCATTGGGCTATAAAAGGTGATTTAATTGACAGCCCCCCAGCCTTGACTCTCTGAAAAGACAAGAAAAACCTCCCAAAAATACCCAGGAAAAAAACTCAAGCAGAGACTCTTTATTATGGCAATGGCAATCTTATTAGAAGAATTAGAGCTAACAGAAAACTGGCTTCTGAATATTCATGCAAGCACCATCTTTCAGTTTTTACGTTAGGGTATCTGATGACAAATAACTAATTTTGGCTTTTATTATTGATCATGTGAGTCATCAATTCCATAATAATGGGTTCCCTAAAGTACGACATAGATTGTAATATCCATGCACTCCTTCATTTTTTAATCAGTTTTATTGTAGTATTCATCGACGACTCAAAGGATACCAGTCCATTGCAGCACAGATACATGGATACGCACTCTAAAAACACAAGAGACAAAAGAAACCAATTGTAGGCCCGTTTAACGTCTGGAATCAAAAGTCTAAAGGTGATTTCACGCTAATAGTCCATTTGCTTTGTTCCCAATCAGGGGGCGTTTAATTAATTTGGTTCAATTCTCAGTTAGTTTGGTTTCTTTTCACACTGTAAACTTTCAAGCAGACTAAACTATTAAATAAATGACCTGCGAGTGTGTTGTGGACTTCTTTCACTGGGCAGAAACTTTTTTTTTCCAGGGAAAAAATATCTTGGCCAGTATCTGTGCACACTACGTTTTTCGTTATGAACTGGAAGACTACTTGAAAATTATGTGCTACTAAGTTTATGCGCTGTAGGACATATTTTAGATAGCCAAGTGTACCACAGAAGATAAGCTCTGCTGATGGCATATACTAATGTGCTTCATGTAATTTTCATTTAACTGTATGATGTTGCGTATTTACTTCCCAGTAGCCCCAATGTGAATGTAACCTCAATTTAGTTTATCTCAAATTACATACTGTGGCAGACGACCGGGGGTCTTGCCCCACTGGGACGCCTGGAAGAAGGTTGGACCACGAGAGGGGCACTGTTTATCCCTTTGTGTAAGAGAGCAGCCCCCCTGGATTCCATCAGGGCCATGGAGAAGGAGCTAGGGAGCTCAACCCTGTCGGGACCCATGGCCACCACCAGGGGGCGCCTGGACAGTCCTGGAGCCCTAGAGGACAGCACTTCCGCCACACCAGGAAGTGCTGCCAGAAGACCATCACAGAGCACCTGGAGCACATCCAGGGCAGGTTAAAAGGGGCCGCCTCACTCCATTCGAAGAGCTGGAGTTGGCAGGGAGAAGACGGAGCTTGCGAGAGAGGACTCTGTCTGTGTCCGGGCTGGTCTTTCACAATACCTACTTTCTTAACTCTTGTACATATTTGTCATTAATATTTATGCTTGATTAATATTGACTAACATGTCATTGTTAATGTGTGCATTGAGAGGACACTCCACCTGCACACATGTTGTACTAATGGCGTAAGATTAGGATGCTTGATCAGCGGTTTCACAGGGCACTGCTGTTTGCTTCTTGTCACCCTTGTATATGTTCTGATTCACTTAAACACAAGTACATTTCTTTCTTTATTTCAATCTTTTTTTTTTTTCTTTAAGACATGGTCAACTGCTGTCAACTCTCATGTACACGAGGCTTTGAGACTGAATCAGGTGCTGCTCTGACTGAGCAGATAATTGCGCAAGTTGATTTGTGCATATTGTGTTATATTTTTACCTGTGTGTATATTTACTTTTTTTCTTTATTGTTTTAAAGCTCCATGTTAATCGTCAACACATTATCCCATGAATGAGTTTCACCACAAACCGTTAGCATGACTACCACAGCAGGCATAGTGTCACTCATAATGCACAGTATTTTAATGTAGTTAAATCAGTCCCTTACTGGATTACTTTTCGACCTCATGTAAACCACTCCAGGTTTCACTTGATACCGCACTGAGATCACCCTTTCCAAAGGGTCTCAGTATAGTTGTTTTGGTCTGCACCACAATGCACTTGGCATATTCACATGGTAGATGGCATATGAGATGGACGGGCATCTTGACAAGGAATGGGGATGGTACATTACCCGAACGGGAGGCTCCTGAAGAACAGACAGACGTCCCAGCAAAGGGAGAAAAAGACACCAGAGGCAAAAAGGATTTCTTGAGAGGAGGGACAGATATCCCAACCAGGAATTCTGTACCTGGACAGGAAGCCCCAGATAAGTCAAATAGCATCCCAACAGGACATGTTTTGAGGACCTTCCCTGGCTGAGATAAAAGAAGAGGACAGGTAAAGACTGTCTTTGGGGAATGTTTATTCCTCCCAGATGCTAAAGAGCAGCAACCTTTCATATCAGTGCCCATTAGGGAATGCTGGGAGTTGTAGTCCAGCAGCACAGCCCTGCTGAGAGTCACAGCACAAGGAGGCACTGCAGGGAGATGTACTATTGGACTTCTGTATGACCTGGAAGTACTTCCATCAGGCAGTAGCCCTGACCCCAGAAGTACTCCTGGGTCCTCAAGAAAAGGATACTGCACTACCTTGTCCAAGGGGAGTCGGAGCTGGAAGGACAGAGACCAACCCTTGACTGGAGGAGGGCAGTGCGGTGATGAAAGGAGAGGCCATTGGAAGAGAAAGAAAACTTGTCCTTTGCCTTACTTTGTGGAAGTATTGTCCTTAATAAACACTTTGTTTGAACCCAGGACTGTATTTGTGTGGGTGTGTTTGGAGTTTGGGGCTGCTGACGCCATGGCTTCCATCACAAAATCTACCTAAACAAGCAAGACTTTTGTGGAAAATGCACCAGAGCTCAAATAAACTGGTTCACATGAATTAGGTGTGAAAAAAGCATAAATAAAATGTTAGTAATGGCAGAATTTACTTTAATAGAATGCAAGTCTCTAGCCCAAACTCGAAAATCCTGAAAATGCCTGTGTCTACCTTCATGGCGGTGCTCTTATGATGTCAGGAGTATCGCACGTCCTTTGGAATTCTACGAGAATCACCGTCGAAATGATTGGCATACTTGTTCTGAAATGGCAGCAGCCTTAGTTAAACAAAGATGGTGTCACGGCATAAATGTACAAGCATTTAACTTTTTCACATCACTCTAAATTCCAAAACTAACATTAAATTCATAATTTGTGGGTTCCAAAATCTCAGAATAGACATTTACTTTGTACAAATCCCTTTAGCAGTTCTCACAAAAAATAAAAACCGACCGATGATCAAAGCAGCTACTGTATAAACACAGCAGAGTCAGACAGTATTTAGACCACTTCACTTTTTACACACTTTATTATGTCGCATCCTTGTGCTAAAATCATTTCAATTCATTTTTTTCCCTCATCAAGCCACACGCAACACTTCAGAATGACAAATCAAACACAATATTTTACTAATTTTTACATATTATTAAAAAGTAGCCATGTGCGCCCAACTACGTTGCGCGTGTTAAAGTTGTCTGTGAAGGGCTCCCTGTTTAAACACGGCTGCCAGTCGTGAACTGGGCCCTTCGTGGCACAGCATTATGATTTTTTATAAGGGAAACAAAATTACAAAAGAAAACCCTTGGATATTGATTCGATAGGAACGGCCTACTCGGAATCACTGTCCGAATAGTAATTATGTGGTGGTGTAGGAGCATTTCTGCCTCTGTCCATTCACAGTCCGTCTCGTTTTCACGACGCTGTCGTTTTCTCTCACGATCTCTTCTCCAATCTCGCAGGTTGCATTGTAGCAATCCAAAGAGTAAGGCAATATACACGGAGCAATGGTTATAAAAGGGGGACACATAGGTATCCAGGCTCTTTAAAGCATAAATAGGGATCACTTCACTGACATGTGAGCAAGGCACGGTACAACTGTGAGACGCGCAGCACTCGCCGGCCACAATGTAACAATAATAATTTCCGGAACGTACTGTTACGTTGTCATTCATTTTACCCACTGTCTTTCTTTCATTGATATGTTACGTAGGCACGTACCTTTTATCTTCGGCAATCTCATTTTCTAACCAGGCCTCAGGAGCTAGCCAGCGTAACACTGTCCACCACCCCTTTCGTTATTCCGGCACATTGTTGACATCCGTGAGTAACAACAACGTACTAAACTGGAAGGTGGTCTATGCATGCGTGGAATTCGCAGACAAACAAAGATCAAGATCTAAATGAAGATCTCTTTAGTTAATTTAAAGCACAACAATTTGTTTAGTTTGAATGTCTGTGTTTTGAGGTGTGACTGGAGTACTAGTCTTCAGTAGTATAAGCCTGGAGGACATTCTTAATGCAGTGCCTATGTTTTAGCTGTCTCTCTACTGCCATCTAGTGCTTCTTCTTCTAATTCATTTGTGGACAAACAAAGATCAAGATCCAAATGAAGATTATATATAGAGATAA
>JANRMT010062820.1:14612106-14641605 GCA_026402145.1 Polypterus bichir lapradei
GGTGGACATCTGTTTTCAGGTCTCTCCAGAGATGTTTGATTGGGTTCAAGTCTGTTGCTCAACTGCTCTATATTCAAGATCACTTCTTGCTTGGCTATATGCTTCACACATACTTGATGACTGCATGTATTTCTCCATCTTTGTCACTCTTGCATTTTGTATGCCACATTTAACACTCAACAGATGGCACTGCTCTTCTTCTTATTCTTGCTATTATAGTGTTTTCTGTCATGCCATCAACCATCAAATGTGATTTACGTGATGCTCAGCAGATGTCACTGCTCTTTTTTCTACTCTATCACTTTGTTGGCTGATCATTTTGCTGTAATAAACCCAGATGGCATTGCTCTTCGTCTTCTTGTTATTATGGTGTTCTTCCTCACATCATCAGTCTATGTGATTTGCTTAATGATTAGCAGATGTTGCTGATCTTCTTTTTCTTTCTACCATGACACTTTGTCGACAGATCACTTTGCTATAATAAAACATTGAGCAGTGGTCAATTTGCCAAGGTTACTTCTACTTCAAATATTTTGATTTCCCACAACATATCAGTTGATAAACTTTCAATTATGACCAAGATCATGGTTCTAGGGTGGCACGGTGGCACAGTGGGTAGCGCTGCTGCCTTGCAGTTAGGAGACCTGGGTTCGCTTCCCCGGTCCACCCTGCATGGAGTTTGCATGTTCTCCCGTGTCTGCGTGGGTTTCCTTCGGGTACTCCGGTTTCCTCCCACAGTCCAAAGACATGCAGGTGCATTGGCGATCCTAAATTGTCCCTAGTGTTTGCTTGGTGTGTAGGTCTGTGTGTGGGTGGGATGGGCTTGTTTCCTGCCTTGCGTCCTGTGTTGGCTGGGACTGGCTGCAGCAGACCCCCGTGACCCTGTAGTTAGGATACAGCGGGTCGGATAATGGCTGGATGGATCATGGTTCTAGCCCCTGTAGGTTGTGAGTAATCACATTACAAATGGACAGACCTTAGCATTTTATATACACCGTTGCTAAAGGACTGATCCATCCTACAGTACATTGATGGACTGAAGGCCAGATGTCCACATGACCATCATCATCTAATTCTTCCACATGAAGCCTGAAAACCATGAGGCCTGATTTAGATCATTTATGTTAGGTAGAATGCCTAGAGGGGGCTGGGTGGTCTCGTGGCCTCGGAGCTCCTGCAGATTTTGTTTTTTTTCCTTCAGCCTTCTGGAGTTTTTTTTTTGGTTTTTCAGTGCTCCTGGCCATCGGACCTTACTTTATTCCTTGATACTTAGTATTGCCTAAACTTACTTTTATATTTTTCTTTTTTCGTTCTTCATCCTGTAAAGCACTTTGATCTACATCATTTGTATGAAAATGTGGTATACAAATAAATGTTGTTGTTGTTATTTAATATTACAAGGTAAACCCAGCTGAAACTAACTTGCAACTTTCTAGTTATATATAATATTAAAATATGTTATGCATCATTAAACATATACTCTATGGCACAACCAATAAAGTTTGCATTTAATATTGCATAATATTTGTCCCAGTGTGTAGAAGTGTGTGCTGATTTGTTATGTTATGTGTCTGTTGTTCTGTTACATGAATCTTGTAATTTATTTATTGCATAGCGTATTGGGTTGCTGAGGCAGAAAGGACACTGATGTGACAAAGAACATGACAAGGGCTAAGCTTGCAGTAAAAGCCCCACATAGAAATGCCATAGAGGCATCGGTTTAAAAGGTCCAGAGGTAAATATTTAAGTATAAATTGTAATGAATATTTGGAATCTTATTGCAGAGAGAGAAAATAACTTGACAGTCATTACAAGATCCTGTAAAAAAAAAAAGAAACAGCTTAGGATTGCAGTGTATCTTGGGGCAGCCAGAAAGCGCTGTGGCCTGGCAGACCTTCAGATTTTATAGGAATTCTCCTGACTTCAGTGATGGCCTGAACATTAACCCAGTAACCAGTAATCTATTGAAGGAATCATTGCCCAGATATGGCACAACCAAGTTTTATTGAAGAGCAAAACAAATAAAAACCTACAAAAACTGTCATTGTTATCACACCTTATAATTCTATCGAATGTGAATGCTGAAGGTGCTCCCCCAGACGTCCACTCCAATTTAATCACGGGGTCTACAGGGCAGAGAGATCAAATTTAAGAATTTAAATGAAGTAATCCACATAGACAAATCAGATTACCTCGGAATGGACTATGTGAAGAAATGTGATTCCAAAATCTGACTACAAAAGTTTGCATGGCAGGACTGCTGAATCTGATTATGTTGCAATTGAATTTGAACAGGATTTGGAAGGCTCCTTAAACGCAGGGAGCGACAGCTTCCATTAAAAAGTTCTCACAGCTGTCAGTGAAGTAACTTATCCTGACATGCTGTCAATGTTATCAATACAAAATGATTTAGCAAACATTACACTGTACTTTTTATTGCTTAGATGTATAAGTACGATTAGCAACAGAACATTTTTCTTCCCATTTGTCAAAACCACATGACAAATAGAGCTAATGGCTTTCATATTTCTCGGGCCGCTTTCACCATGTAGATACAGTGGATTTAGAAAGTATTCAGACCCCTTCAATTTCTGCACACTTTATTGTGTTGTAGATTTAATTTTAAATGGTTATATTTGCCACTTTTGCACAGGCATACTACACTAAATTACCCATAAAGAACAAACTGAAAACATGTTTTCAGAAAGGTTTGCAAATGTATTCAAAATCAAAAACTACTTTTTAGTCTATTTCTTTATAGGTATGGCAGTTTGGCATTTAGGTACTAGCAGTACATAGGAAAAGGATGGATTGATGGCACAGTGGTCGCACTGCTATCTTGCAACAAGGAAACTGAGGTGTAAGTCCAGGCTGCTCCCAGTGTGCAGTTTGCTTCAGTTTACTCCCAATGTGGAGAGACATATTGTTTAGGTCAACTGGTGATGCTAAGCTGACCACAGATATTTGTGTTTGCTCACCCAACAATCAGTTGGCACCTTGTCTAGGGATTGTTCCTGCCTTGTGCTCCATCTTTCCCACGACTTTGCTCAGGATAAATGGGCTTGGAGGATGGATGGATCGATGGATAGTACCTTGGAAATTATTGATAATGATTGTTATCAAAGAAGACATACAGGTAATAGGTTTAAAATGTCTTCTATCCATAGTCTATATGAAACATTATCCACCACTTCCATGAAATCAGCACTGCATGATGAGTATCCTATCTTGGACAATAAATCTGAATTATAAGTCTAGACAATCATCTCTTACAAACTTCAGAGATTTCAGCACTGGGATAAACTACTGTATACTGACTGCTTTATACTTTAGAAAATATTTCATCAGTTTTGGATAAATGGTAAATAAAGTTAACCTCACAACTCACTCCAATCCTCAAAAGTGCTGCTGAGGCCAGATAGCCTCTTATAGAAGTCAACAGTTCCCAGAAATACTGTGACATGTTTATCAGTCTTTTATCGCTGCCACTACAGGGTATTTATGTGTTAACTGACACCCAGTCAATCACGAATTCATAAGATTTGACCTCATTTGTTGTATTTGTTAGCTGAAAGTCCAGGTTGTCTTAGCGTTTTTGTTACCATTCGCTGCAGAAGCATAAATTACCACACTAATTTAATAAGCCATTGCATTTTTATAAAGTGGTTTTCAACATCTCATTCATCAGAGGATATGTCAGAGAGCCTTCTGATATTCCATTAGGAGCACTGATGAAAACCTTATGTGATGTCCAAAACCATGTATTCACCCATGTCTCTACCATTGGTATTGTAACCGGCTGTTTTCTCCCAGCCACTACTCCCTTACAAAGGACATCCCTACTGTGCATCTGTATTAAGCATAAGTTTAATATGTCACTGTACTCTGTGCAAATATATCTTATAAATCTGCCTTTTTCTACTCACATGCACAGTTGACACAGAGTCAGATTTAGCACAGGGGTTCACCATATAAAATTGTTAGGCAAGCATTATAATATAAGACAAGACAAATAGAGACAAATGGGAAACGGGCAGTTAGACTGAGGACTGTTGTATACTATTCTTTGTCTGTCAAAGTCAGCATGAAACTGTATCCTCTTTTGCCTTATTTGGAATTGCATGATTCACCGAAGTGGAGGCCTGCATGTGAAGAAAGAGTATAAAGCCTTGGAACATTGCCCGGCACACCTTTGAAGCCGATGGGCGGATGGGAGACAATGTCATCCAAACCTGAAAATTCTTCCACTGCAACAGCAAAAATGGCAGACTCTACACATCGGGCCCCCACTCCCGAACTGGGTTCTTGCGATTGGCTTCCTTTGTCTGTTATGCAGTGTAAGCCATCATTAAAGAGAGCTAAGTTATTTCTCCTATGTGATTTGTTACCGCCATATCACTAAGGGAGGGGTATCACCTTTTTATATTATATCTATATAGTTTCGGGTTATGTAACACACCGCAATTACAAAAGAACTCATTCCCAGGGAGCTAAAGCCCCCTGCTGGATACAGCATCCCAGGATGTTAACTTGCCAGTCAAGACAAAGATGAAATCAAATAATGTTTTTGCCAGAAAAGAGGTCTCCTCTTCACAGCAGACTTGACCCTATTTAAGCAATACTACAATTCCAATGCAAAGTGCAATAGTAGGCAATGAATAAGCTGTTATTGGGCTGAACTCTTGAACATCAGAACATTAGAACAATCTAGACGAGAACAAACCATTCAGCCCAATAAAGCTTGCCAGTCCTATCCGCTTAATTCTTCGAAAGTAACATCAAGTTGATGTCTTGAAAGTCCCTAAATTCCTTCTGTCAACCACACTACTTGGTCACTCATTACATATACTTCACTATGGTCACTTTGGTCACTTATTACATATACAGTAGAGTCTCTCTTATTCAACCTTCACTCGCCAGTCCTATCCGCTTAATTCTTCGAAAGTAACATCAAGTTGAAGTCTTGAAAGTCCCTAAATTCCTTCTGTCAACCACACTACTTGGTCACTTATTACATATACAATTGAGTCTCGCTTATTCAACCTTCGCTTATCCAACATTCTGTATTATCCGACGTCCCAGCGCAAAAAAAAAAAAAACGCATCAATCGGCAACAAGAACTGCAAGTTGCGAGCGTGAGCGTAGTCTATTTTTAGCTGCTAAGTTCATTTTTTCTGTTGTTTTGTTGTAAAACATGATTACAGTGAATTATGTGGCCAACCCTCTGTGGAGTGTGTGTGTGTGTGCGAGTGTGTGTCTCTCTCGCTCACGTGTGTGTGCGCCTGTGTCTCTCTCGCGCGTGTGTGTGTGTGTGTGTGTGCGCGCCTGTGTCTTTCTCGCGCATGTGTGCGCGTGTGTGTGCATGCGCCTGTGTGTGTCTCATGCGTGCGCCTGTGTGTGTCTCTCTCGCACGTGTGTGTGTGTGTGACTCTCTCTCGCGCGCGCGCGCGTGCGTGTGCCTGTGTGTGTCTCTCTCGTGTGTGTGCGTGCGCCTGTGTTTGTCTCTCGTGTGTGCGTGTGTGTGTGTGTACGTGTGTGTCTCTCTTTCTCTCGCGCGTGTGTCTCACTCACGTGTGTGTGTGTGTGTCTGTCTGTCCCTCTTGCGCGTGTGTGTGCGCATGTCTGTCTGTGTCTATCTCTCGCGCTCTCTCTCGCTGCACAGGGAATGCACAGGGAGAGACTGAACACGTGCGGAAATCATCAACGCGAACAAACTGAAAGGGAAACTCGTATACCTAGTGTGTGGTCATGAACAGATGCAAAACTTTGGCGAACTTTTTGGTCATAACCCGATTTGTACGTGTCCAGAGACGTTCGTGAACCGAGGTTCATAATGTGTAAAATTATAACATAGTTTGACGTTTAATAGGCTTTTTCTTAACACCTCCCATTATCCGTCATTTTCGCTTATCCGACGTTCTGCCGGCCCGTTTATGTCGGATAAGCGAGACTCTACTGTATCTATGGTTCTCTGGGCAAAGAAAAACTTTCTAATGTTTGTGTGAAGTTTCCATGAAATTTCCATGAAATGTCCCAGTGTTCTTGATGAACTCATATTAAAGTCACAGTCTCGCTCCACTGGACTAATTCCCTTCATAATTTTAAACACTTCAATCATGTCTCCTCTTAACCTTTTTTGCTTAAAGTGTAAAAGCTCAGCTATTTTTATCTTTCATTATAATTCAACCCCTGTAGCCCTGGAATCAGCCTCATCGCTCTTCTCTGGACTTTTTCCAGCACTGCTATGTCCTTTTTGTAGCCTGGAGACCAAAACTGCACACAGTCCTCCAGATAAGGCCTCAACAGTGTGCTATAAAGCTTGAGTATAATCTCCCTGGACTTGCATTATACACATCAGGACATTCTGTTTGTATTCTTAATGGCTTCTGAACACTGTCTGGCAGTTGATAGTGTCGAGTCCACTACAATGAAATCTTTCTCATAAGGTGTACTTTAGATTTTCAGAACCTCCCTTTGTGTATTCTTACAATAACCAATGAATGAGCCTGGGAGGCAGAGGTCTTTAATTCAAATGGTCTTCCCTGCCTGATTATGTTTGATTTTCACTCACAAGAGGTTTTTGGAAGTGGTTTACTATTATTTAATAAAATGCCACTGCCAGTGTGTGTGTGTCTGGTCTATGAGCAACCTGATTGGTCAGTGTGGCTTTGGTTTGATTGATCATCTTTACTTTGGTTGCTAAGTCAAACATGATTGAATCAGAAGGCACTAGGCAAGAGATATTGAGACACACAAGGATAAAGGGAAAAGAGTTGTAGGAGGAATGCTGAGAGCCGGCTTCAAACACAGGGAGGAATTCGCAAGTATATGATTGATATTTTCATGCAAGTAATGAAGGCCCATTTACCATTAGTGGTAGTCAAAAAGCAGACAGAAAAGCCTTCGTTTAACAGTCTGAGAAGCGACTTTAGGGGAACATGATTGAGAGAGAAAAAGGCATTCAAATCAGGTGGAGACACACAAGAATACCGGGGAATGGTGTAGGACAAAGGCTGAAGGTTCATGTAAGGCAAAAGCTATCAAACATTAAATATTTAAAAATGTATTAAATTATCTGTCTTTGATAGTCAACATAGCTAGTATAACAATGTTTTGCTAAAAATCAATGTATTTGAGACGCTCTGAGCACACGAATGGATGAATTGAGATGTGGATTATGCAACACGAGTATTGTGAGATTTTTCCATGGACTTTCTGATACCGTTTGTTGAAAGTTCATGTTAATGGTGCTATGAATACCCTACATTTACTGTACCTGGACTGTACTTTTATAAGATATCTCAGTTTAATCCTTACTACACCACTGCCGGGAGGGTCTCTTCATTTTGGGCATGGCTTATTTCTTGGTATGTCAGAGGACTGGGACTCAGTGAAGTGTGGTCAAGCCTCACTTGGGGAGGCAAACTGGGTTACATGAAGAGAGCAAGTTATTATTTATCTATTCTCTATATACCCACAACTGTAAGTGCCAAATAATGACAAGCTCTTTAGCCATACTATTCAGCAATAAAAATAAGGAATCATCCTATGGAACAGTCATCTCAGATACTGGGAGCCTTTAAATCATTAGATAAGAAGATTCTATTGTCAGATTGAATTTCCCGGCACAGACTCCACTAAAGAATGTCCAGGTGGGATGGGAGGCTAGTTGGCCAAGGTCATATCAGGACTGTGACTGTTCCTGACTTTGCCGTTGATTTTTTCCTCTTACAATGTTTATCTTCTCTGTTGTCAACTCAGTTAATTTATGGACAGATATTATTGGTTTCTATTTATGTTAATCCCTTTCTAATTTGATTTCCATGCGTTTACACAAATCTGTGTCATTGTATGTACTAAATCCACATTTAGTCATTAGTATCATCAATACTTCTCATGAGTATTTGTTACAGCACTCTTTGCATGCACTTAGTGAAGAGTGCTATACATAAACACATTGTATGGTATTGTATTTAAACAAATCTAAAAGAAGTGAACATCGGGAAATGTGCAACTCATGTATTATGCAATAGTTTACTAGAAAAGAATAGGGATGTTAACAATTTGATGAAATGTGACAAGTATATTAATTTCACACTGGATATTACAAAATAAAGACATAAATAGTGCTTTGAAATGGTAGTTGTTTCTTAACAAAGATTCAAATGAATGAGGCTACACAGAAAAGAAGCACAATTTCACCTAATTGCAGCTTTCATTTAACTCTACTGCTAACATTACATCCACACAGTGAAGTGAAGAACTGGTGTGATTGTCATTTCAGTCCTGTATCCCAAATATGCATTTGTCAATAGTATTGGAGTTATTTCTAAACAGTATCCAAACTACCAACTACTTTCATTCAAATAGTTCTTGTTTGTAATGGATTTTTTGTCTCCTACCGCCACCTTCTTCCCATGAACAGTCTCCCCCCACCATCCCCACAACATCAGCAACTCCTACCACGTCAACTGCAATGGCCAATGATGAGTCCATAACTGAAGACCAAGTAAGGAGACAACTGAGGATGCTACACACAGGAAAAGCTGCAGGACCAGATGGAGTCAGTCCTTGAGTTCTTAAGGCCTGTGTTGAACAACTTTGTGGTGTCCTCTGTCACCTCTTCAGTCTCTTCCTAAGGCTTCAGAAAGTGCCACAGCTGTGGAAAACATCCTGCATTGTTCCTGTTCTAAAGACGGCAGATGCATCTTCACCTAGTGACTGCAGACCAGTGACACATCTCACATCATCAAGACCTTTAAAAGTCTGGTCCTGGGCTATATGAGTCCTCTGCTGGTAGACACAGTTTCAGACAAAGACTGGAGTGAATGATGGAAATATCTATCTGCTCCACAAGGCTTATTCCTACCTGAACAAAGTTGGCAACACTATAAGGATTATATTTTTTGATTTCTCCAGTACCTTCTAGCCATCCCTTTTAAGGGGTAAACTCAGAGATATGCAGATAGATGAGCCTATGGTGTCCTGGATAATGGACTATCTGTCAAGCAGACTGCAGTTTGTGAGACTCAAGAACTGTGTCTCTGATACGCATGTGAGCAACAGTGGAGCACCACAAGGAACCTGTCCTGGTCTGCTATTCTTTTCACTCTGTACATCTCAGGCTATAAAATATAACACCAGGTCACGCCACTTTTAGAAATTTCTCAGATGACTCTGCAGTTATGGGGTGTATTGATAGGTGGGATGAAACAGAGGAGAGGAGTCAGGTGGATAACTTTACTTCTTGGTGGAGAGAGAATTGTCTGCAACTTAACATTAGAATAACCAAGGAACTGTTTATTGACATTTACCGTTCCAAAGAGCCTCTAAATCTGGTCACTATTCAGGAAGTGGCTATAAAGGTGGTGCACTCCTACATGTACTTGGGGGTCCATGTCAATGACAAGTTGGACTAGTCTTGGAACAAAGGGGAACTACATAAGAAATGGCAGAGCCAACTCACCTACCTAAGGAGACTACTTTATTGTAGGAGGTGACATACTTCACATCTTCTACAATTCTGTTATGGCCAGTGAAGTTTTCTACACTGTGTTGTGCTGTGCTGGTAACATCACTTCAATAGAGGCCCACTGAATCAACAAGCTAATTAAAAGGGTAGGCTCGGTTATGGAACACATTCTGAACCAATGGAGGTCGTAGCAAAGGAGAGAATTAAAAGAAAACTGAGTGCCATTATGAACAATGCTGCACATCCTCTCACAAACTAAGATGAAGACTTTCAGCCAAAGAATTATTCAGCAGAAGTGTGTCAAAAAATGACAGGGGGTCCTTTATACCAACAGCAATACATCTGCATAATGCCTCACTGGACTGTGACAGACAAGTCAGGAGTTTTCTTTCTTTTTAATTTTTTTTCTCTTTTTAGACCAAAGTGTGTATTTATTTATTTATTTAATCTTTGTATCTTTTGCACTTTGAGCTACGTTATTTATACAAAAATGTGGGACATAAATAAATGTTGTTAATTACAAGTCTTTGTTAATAATCAATGCCATAAAACTAAAAGTGTGATAGATAGATAGATAGATAGATAGATAGATAGATAGATAGATAGATAGATAGATAGATAGATAGATAGATAGATAGATAGAACAAACTTTATTTGTCCCCAGTGGGAAATTTGGCTTTTTTACAGAAGCTCTTTAAATTAATAAATACATAAACAGAGAGATAAGTAAATAAATAAATATATACACTCTCTGTGGTCTGAAGACCCCTGGAATTAATATAAAGCAAGAAAAATTCAAATGAATGAAACGTTCTAACTTGGCTGTTTTAGTCGAATCTAAACTAAAAACTAAAGAAAACATCACCGTTTTCAGTTCAGTGGCAGAATGATTTGACTGCCAGAACAAAAATGGTGAAGGCATGGCAGGGCCTTTCTCCATCCACTTTTCCAATATGTGGCATCTGTTCTGGGTTCTGTGTGCACAACTGAGGGGACATCCCATTTTGTACCATTACTGTGACAGCAGTAGAAAAGGTGACAGCTGCAAATTACCCCAAGCTTTTTCGGTGCCATAAGATGCCATCAACATGTTGCCGCCTGTTACCATGTGCAACCCTGGCCAGCTTTTAGATGACCTAGAGCCATATGTTGCTGAATTCATATTATTCCCAAAATACACAGAGCAGATGGGCCAGTTTGTGCTGTGCATATCTATAAAGGTTTTTACTTATTAGGTATGAGCACAATACAGCCTTAGATCTGAATGTGTGCTGGCACGCTGCCTCCACTGGCTTTGCACTAACATTTTTCTGATACTTTTTTTGTGAATCCAGCTCATGTGTCGTGATGCCCATATTCAGTAACAGAGAGAAGGCTAACGATGCACTGTTTACAAAATGTATGTTTCATTAATACTTGATAGCTTAAGACCAGTTATCTTGAATTGAGCAAAATAATCTAGCAAGTACATTGCAACATGAGATATTTAATTTCTTGGGGGCAAAATATTAGATATATTACCTTAAAATATGAAATTTTTACTTGTTAAGTAAAAATGTTTTGCAGTGAAACCCATCTTTAATTAGACAAGTGGGAACAATACCTAGTTGAAAGTTGTAGGTTTAAGGTGACTAACTACTTCTGCCAAAAAAGGGAGAGATACAGGCTCAAACTGATGAAAAACAGCTGTATATGCAGGAGAGACAGACGGGTCATCAACAGAGGGTGTAATGTGGGATGTAAAATTGGAGAAAATCCTCACAGACTGTTGGTGTAATGTCAGGCCATGTAGGAACATATGGATGAAGAATCATATTAGCTAACAGTACTAAAAAGCACTCTAGGTATATGACAAGTATCTGAAATGATATCTGAAAATATACTTTATTCTAGCAGATTTTACAGCTTTCTGATAATTAGACAAACTGTCCTTTAAAATATCAAAGGACATCTGAAGCTGGTCTTTTTTCACTTGTTTTCGGCTCTTCTACGAGTGACATCATTTAGCCATGGCTCAAGTTTAGGTTTTGAGCACTTGACTTTAAATGGGGCAAAAGAGTCTAAAATAATAGAACAGGTATCATTAAAGAGGTGACCAGACCATCAGTGGTCAAGTGAGTTGGCAGGAAATGCACAACATCCATAAAAACCACAGAGAATTTGCTAGTAGTGGTGGAGTTCATTATGTAAGAACAGCGAGTCTCACTACCAATGCTGACTATTTGGCAAGGTGAGGAAGCTTCAGTTATAATAGGCAAGTGATCAGAAAAGCAAGCATTACGAATTTCACTGCTACAGACAAATAAACCTTATGATAAGACAAGGTCCAATGTATGTATGCTCATGTGTCGGGCCTCTCACAGACTGAACAAGATTGAAAGAATCAATGAGGCTTAAAAAGCCTTAAACCAGTGGTTTACTCAGGCAGCACACATGAATATTAAAATTCCTAAGAATTATGAGTCTGTCATAATTCTGTGCAATTCCTGCCAGAAATTCAGAGAACTCATGTATAAAATCCTTGTTAAATTTTGGAGGCTGATACCCCATTGCACACAACACAAGACAAGAATAGTACATTTCAAACAGCTGTAATTCAAAGCTAGAGGAACTGTCAGTTTTCAATTGGTGACAGTAATATTGGCTTTAAAATATTATCGCTACTTCCAACTCTCCACACCAGCAGACCTTTGGGAAGTGAAAAACTTACAGTCAAGGGGATACTAATTTAGTGAAATGGATTAACACATTGACAGATTGCCATATTTCAGTCACAAATAAAAAATCCAGTCCTCGTGAGGTGAAGAAATTGTTTAAAATAAACATTTTGTTAAATAGGGATCTAGTATTTACCACACCCATCTTCAACTGAGTCAATTCACCAGACTGTTGGGGCACATGTACCAAGAAGACAAAGGTTCCTAAAATCCACTCCACCCTTGTGGATGTAGAGCAGTTGCCAGTAGAGGAGCTGATCATGGTGTTTGAAACAACAGGCCAGATCCATTTTTACACAGGTTCCAGAGAGTGCCAAGAGAAGAAATGGTCATAAGCCAAACAATAGCAAGGAACTGACAGCAGAGAAGATGCCAATTAAGTTTAAAGCCTCACAGGCATGCCCCCAAACTTTCCTTGTCTTCTGCAGCACTTACTTCAGGACAAAAGGTAGGGCTTATGGCACAGGTACGCCAGTATATCTAGTAGAAAAGGTGAAGGGCAGGTACTCTGGTCTGTACGATTGTAACTAAAAGGTTCTTCAAATGTTGATCTTATGTTTAAAAGAGACTGTCGATCAGAGACCAGAAAACAAAAGACATTGTTGATAAAAAAAAAACATAAACAGGGCAATCAAAAACAAAACAGACCAAAATGAATGCAGACGCAGATGGCAAGCCACACACACAGGTGCCATCTTGGTGAAGTAGACCTGCCTCTTGCTTTTGCTGTTCACCAATATTTTGATATATTATAATGGTAATATATTAAATGGTGGCAAATGCTGTACAACGTACAATTAGAACATTAGAACAATCTAAAAGAGGACAGGCCATTCAGCCCAACAAAGTTCACCCAGTCCTATCTACTTAATACTCCTAAAATAACATCAGGTTGAGTTTTGAAAGTCCATAAAGTCCTACTGTCTACTGCACCACTTGGTAGCTTATTCCATATGCCTGTAGTCCTATAGGTGAAGGAAAACTTCCTAATGTTTCCTTCCTATAATTTGTGTGAAATTTACCCTTAACAAGTTTCCAACTGTGTCCCCGTGTTTTTGATGAACTCATTTTTAAAGTCACAGTCTCAATCCTCTGGACTAATTCCCTTCATAATTTTAAACACTTCAATCATGTCCCCTCTCAATCCTCCTTTGTTTAAACTGACAAGACTCAGCTCTTTTAATCTTTAGTCTTAAATGATGTGAAAGATGTTTAAAAAAATCTCACATTACTTATGTTGCACAATCAACATTTCCATTATCAACTTGTGTGCTCAAAACATGAAAAACACATGCATCATTTGCTAAAATATTGTGAAATAAATAATTCCTGAAATATCATTGCACACCATAAACAGGAAACGCAAGTCACATAGGATTACCTTTATGAACTGAAGATCAGCCTCTTCCACTTTATTCATTGGTCAAGATAATCCATCCAAAATGATATATATATATGTATTTTTTTATAAATTACAGTATATACTTGTATTTAAGTTCTCCCACGGATAAGTCAAGGTTTAATTTTACCATATAATTTTTGTTATTTATTAATGTCGGTCGTATAAGTCATAAGTGGAAAACTCAAGCTATTGGTCCAAGAGATTATGATATGCTAACGCCCACCAGAGAGAGAAACCACAGAGCACACTGCCTTTTTTTTCTATGTATTGTGCCTGTGTGACCACACGGGAATACCCAAACTATTCCGAAGCAACTGTTTTGTGTTTTTTGTATCTCACACCCTTATACACCTTTATTGTAAGAGCATCCCTTATCTACGATGGAGGAATCGATCAGAAGAAAATATGAAACTGGTTTTAACTTAAAATTCATTAAAGTGGCAAATGAAATTGGTAACTGTGCTGTTGCAACAAAATTGCGATGTGTCTGAGAAACCGGTGCGGAATTGGAGGAAGCAAGAAGATGTAAAAAAAAAAATAATTAAGTGTCGTATTTTTGAACAGGCATATAAGTTGGGATCTGATTTTATGATCAATTTTTCGGGTTTCAAGTCCCGATTTATACACGAGTATATACGGTATTTACCACTTTTCTGATATAAATCAATCAAATCAAGAGCAAATAATACAAAAAATGTCAATGAAAAAATGACATGTTTCTTGTGTCATATCATCCTGTTGTATGCTCAAAATCTGTAAAAATGTGGTTAAAGAAAACACTGCCGGAAAAATAATTTACTCAACAAACTGGTAGTCCGGTTCACGCAGGACCTCAATTTTAAATTGAAGACCTGCCTATCCCCCTCATTCATTAGTTAGCAGTCATGTCTTCCAATGAAAAGCACAATTAAATGTAAATAGGCTTCCTGTTTGTGGACTAATTTCATTTTCTGAATGAACTGTCTTAGGTAGAACACTCCCAGAATATATGACCTAATGAGGCAGACATCTGTTGATAGTTAACAGGTTGGCATAGACATGTGTGGAATTAGTCTAATTGATTAATCTTTGGTAATGATGATTAGAATGTATTATTAGTACAGGACAAGCTGCTTGTACAGAGAATTTAAACTAATGGATCAATGCATTCCTAATCATGTTAAAGCAAAATGTGTTGTATTAGCTAGCTTGAAGAGTTAATTATTAAAGGCTTGTTTACCTGCTTGTTCAGACACTAGCATGAGGTAATGACAAGTCAAGGATTGTATGTAATATAAGAAAACTTAGGGCTATTGTTTTAGAAATGCAGCTGCCAATACTTTAACCATGAGAGATAGTAAAGTAATTATTCATTTCAGTGGCCTGGTATCTTATGTGTGGGTCCTCCTACTCTCGACTCTAATGGTGAGAATTGATCAGTAAATAAGTTTTAGACACCTGCACAGGGTATGAAGAAATGATGGCCAGTTTTGGTTAGGGGATGGACATTAGGTAATGGTGAGTAGAATTAGAATTAGGAGAGAAATAAAAAATGTAATATAAACCAATGCACGTCCTAGTTTAAGTGATTGCACCATGGTGAAGTCTCTTTGTTATATTGATGTGTAATAAAGATTGCAGTGTATGATTTAAACTTCTACCTGCCTGTCTTTTCTTAACGGTCATTTCTACCACACAAGTTTCAGACAGTTTTAAATAAGATACAGGTACACAATATGCGATTTCTAGCCAAATTATGGTATGCTTTACACAAATTAAAGAAAAATGTGTTTTATGATTTGCAAAGTTGAATTCCTTTTCAGAAATTCTAATTGTAAATTTATTTTTCCTTTGTCTTCTGAGATCTAATTCCTTAAAATTTGTTGACACAATCTAGAAATACTTCCCATACCTTCATCGAAACTAGCTAGCATGACATTAACAAGAGAAATTGGTGTGAGGTGAAGATAATTAGGCAGATTATTTTTATAAAGTAAAGTGTTGCTGGAAGATTACATTTATGACATAGGAGTTCAAAGTGTGAATTGAGATTGTCCATATACAGAGCTCTAATAGACTGCATATTTAATGACTTCCATGAGCTAAATAAAGAGTAGAATAAAAAAGCCAGTGACTAATATTAAAGAGATGTTTATTGTAAAAAATAATCACATGTGACTATGTGTCTGTTCTCCTAAAATTGGAAGCTTTCTGGGATATCTTCCTGTATGAGGTGAATCATACTTTGGGTTTGGCTCTCTGGATGTTTTCACCTAGTCTCTTTAAATTCCATCAGTCTTGTTAATTTCATGACTGAGTATAACAATAACTCATATTAACAATGCTTATCCAAATTTAAAAAAAAATCACTTTTGTATTGAAATGTGATTTGCTGGATTTATTATATAGATATTGTAGTCCAGACAGATTTTTTTTTTTGTTTTGTTAACCACAATATATTTTTGATTTAATATTCAAGAGAGTGGTGGCTCTGAGGCTAAGGATCTGCGCTGGTATCCCGAAGGTTTCCGGTTCGAATCCCCGTCACTGCCAATAGAGATCCTACTCTGCTGGGCCCTTGAGCAAGGCCCTTAACCTGTGATTGCTCCAGGGGTGCTGTACAATGGCTGACCCTGCACTCTGACGCCAAGGGGTATGCAAAAACTAACAAATTCCTAATATAAGAAATTGTATAAGGCAAAATAAAGGACAAAAATATATATATATTCTTTATTTGTCACAGGCATAGTTATACAGGACAACACGCAATGAAATGCATCCTGATCCGCTTATCAAAAACTGTGCAAAGTTAGAAGAATATCAGTTAGATTAACAAAAAGTCATAGATTGAAAGATAACAGTATAATAGAACATAATAAGTAAAATTATGTGAATAAAGTAGAATTAAGTGTTAAGGTGCAATAGTGCAGTGATTATTTTGCAAAACCAAAGTTAGACAGGTGCATAGTTAAATGACAGACCAATTCCAAAACAAGGTAAGAGTAGATGGCATAGTACAACTTACAGTCCAGTCTAAGTATGTGGAGGGTCATGGATGAGATGTCATGTTCTGATTTGACAGTCTTATGGCTTGAGGATAGAAACTCCTTCTGAGTCTCTCTGTCCTGGCCAGGATGCTACAAAACCTTTTGCCTGATTTTGATAGATGAAACAGGCTATTTGATAATCCCGAGAGCTCTGGTCCTGCATCTTCTGTTGTAAATGTCCTGCATAGATGGTAGAGCTGACCTGCAGTAGCGTTCTGCTGCACAGATCACTCTCTGTAGGGCTTTACAGTCCTGAACACAGCAGTTTCCAAACCTGGATGTAATGTTCTGTGTCAGGATACTTTCCACAGCGCCAGAGTAGAAAGTCTTTAGAATCCCTGAAGAGACCCCAAACTTCCTAAGCTGTCTGAAATGGTAGAGTCTCCACTTTGCCCATTTGGTCTGAACTTGGATGTGTTCAGACCATGTCAGGTCCTCAGAGATGTGAACCCCCAGGTATTTAAAACTGTTCACCCTTTCCACTGGAGTCCCGTTAATGATGAGGGGCTTATAGTCCCGCTGCTGTCTCCTGCTGAAGTCCACCACCAGCTCCTTGGTTTTGCTGACGTTGACCTGAAGGCAGTTTTCCTGACACCACAATGTCAGGCTCGCAACTTAATCCATGTAGGCCATCTCATTGTTGTTTGCGATGAAGCCCAGTACCACCGTGTCATCTGCAAACTTCACGATAGTGTAAGAGGAATACGTGGCCTTGGAGTCATGGGTGTAGAGGAAGTTTAGCAGGTGGCTAAGAACACACCCTTGAGGAGCTCCTGTGTTGATGGTGATGGTGTTGGAAACACAGTTACCAACCCTCACTGCCCGTGTTCTGCCAGTGAGGAAGTCCAGCACCCACGTACACAAGCGGTTGTTAAGTCATAAGTCCCTCAGTTTCACAAACAGCCTACAGGGTATTATTGTATTGAATGCTGAACTATAGTCAATGAACAACAATGTCACATAGTTCCCCTGTTTCTTGTCCACATGGCTGAGGGTGGTGTGCAGTACATGGGAAATGGCATCCTCTATCGATCTGTTAGGACGGTAGGCGAACTGGAGTAGGTCAACAGTGCTTGGGATGGAGGGCGAGATGATGTCTTTCAGTAGCCTCTTGAACACCTTCATGACTACTGATGTCAGTGTAACAGGTCGGTAGTCATTCAGGCACGTGGGCTTATTGTTCTTTTGACCAGGAACGATTGTGGATCTTTTGAAACATATAGGAACCACAGACTGTGCTAGAGACTCGTTGAAGATGGTGGTGAGTACTCCAGCTAGTTGGTCAGTGCAGCAACGCAGCAGGCGTCCAGAGATGCCGTCTGGCCCTGTCGCCTTCCTGATGTTTACTCGCTTCAGTGCTGCACGCACATCATGGTCTGCAATACTGATGATGTCACCGTCCTCCGTAGTCAGGCAGTAGTTAGCGCTAGCTGCATAATCAGCCTCAAAACAGGTATAAAACATGTTGAGTTCATTAGCAAATGCAAAGTCTGTACTTACCATCGCATGAGATTTTCCTTTATAGTCCGTGATGGTACTTAGTCCGTGCCACATGCTCCGTATGTTGCCCTGTTGAAAGTGCACCTCTACTCGCTCCTGATACCGGTGTTTGCCAACTTTCACTGCATGTCGAACACCGTATAAAGCCAATTTGTAGGCGCTCAAATCACCAGTAGTGAGTCCAGCATTATAAGCAGCGGTTTGAGCATTTACTGCCGTGTGGATCGATCTGTCAACCCATTGTTTCTGGTTGGGAAAAGATTTAACTCTCGCCGTGGGGACAACTTCATCAGCAACTATACTAACAAAGCTAACTACTGCTTCCGCAAACTTGTTGATGTCATCTGTGCATGTTCGGAACATGTTCCAGTCTACATCATCGAGTGTGTCCTGCAGCGTGGCTTCTGATTGGGCAGACCAGCGCTTCATCTCCTTCGTGACCAGAGCTTCACGGATTAAATTTTGTTTATATTCCGGCACGAGGAAAATGGCATTATGGTCAGACTTCCGAAACGCTAGATGTGAAACAGCTTTGTAGCCCTGCTTGTATGGGGTGTAGCAGCGATCCAGGATTCTGGCTCCCCTACTTGGACACGTGACATGTTGGTGGAAGTTCAGCATTAGTTGTCTGAGGTTTGCCTTATTAAAGTTCCCCGCCATGATGAATGCTGGTCTGGGTGTTTGTTTTGAGTTGTACACAGAAAATTGTTGAGTTCAGACAAAGCCGTGCCTGCATCCGCGTGGGATGGGATGTAGACCGCCATGGCAATGACCAAGGTAAACTCGCGAGGCAGATAGTGAGGATGACATTTGACGATTAGATACTCCAGATGAGATGAGCAGTAGCCAGAGAGAATGGAAGCATTCCTGGCATCGCACCATTTGTTATTAGTCATGAAGCAGACTCCCCCACCTTTATTTTTGTTAGACTCCACCGTTCTGTCCATGCGAAACACAGAGAATGAATCAGACGGTGTTACGGCTTGGTCTGGCACTGTGGGGGTCAGCCATGTCTCTGTGAAGCAGAAAATGTTACAATCCCTCATGTTGCGTTGGAAAGTAACTCTTGCTCTCAGGTCATCCAGCTTGTTCTCCTGTGACTTAACATTAGCCAGCAGGATACTAGGCAGTGGTGGGCGATGTGCTTGTTGTGCCAGCCACGACGGATCGAGCTTAAAAGTGTCCGAAATAAAAGTAAAGAACTGGTTTCCAATTTCCAAAAGTGTTCTACTAAAATAAATTACTAACCCTGATGTCATCTGTAATTGGAGAAATAATAAATAAGGGAAATAAACTAATAAAATGCACAGTCTAGACGGAGCGGTCAGGAAGGCGTCTGAATGTGGCCGCGCCATCCTCGTGTATTATAAATCTTCTATTGTAATGCATACTTTTTAAGGAATGAAATGTGAATTAAATTAATCAGTGGCACTATCTAGTGCTCTGAATAAAGTTCTGTATGGGAGGCTCTCTTTGAGACCTTTTCTACTTTATAACAATGACATTAATTATACTTTAGTTAGTAAACCTGTACAATTTACAGATGATGTTAAAATTTCTGGAATATCAGACACTGAGGAGGCAGGAAAAATAACACAAAATGACTTGGACATGTTTCAGAACTGGGCAAACACTTGGAAAAAACTGTTTAAGTCAAATCAAGTGGATTTAGCATAAATTGAATTGTCTAAGTGTATTTAGCATAGAGACGTCCAAAGTGCTACACCTGGGATTTACTTCAACAATCAGTGCAAGATGGGAGACACTATCCTATAGGAAATAACCTCTGAAATAGATTTAGAGATTTACAGTATGTTGACACAACAATTTTATTATCTAAGCAATGAATAAACAATTAAAACTGAAAACAAAATGTTAGGTTATATTGTAAAAACTGTTGAATAAGAATTGAGGGACAAGTGAGATGACATCTGGGGTATTGTCACCATGCTGCAGAAATAACCATGAGGAGTGTAACCAAGTGCATCCGAGTACTTAAGGACATGTCCTACTGTGACAGACTCAGAGAATTAAACCTGTTTAGTCTCGAGCAGAGGAGACTGCATGGGGACCTCTTCCAGGCCTACAAAATTCTCAGAGTTATTGAAGAAATAGCTGCAACAGACTGTTGTTCTGTTGTTGAGTTAATACACATTAAAACTGGATGATGTAACTTACCATCCTAAGCAGTAATGTGGACACATTCAATTAGTATTTCAATATCTAGATTATACGTTTTAATTTTAACCATAATGTGTTTGTTTTTTTACCATAGTTGTTCAGTCCATCTCTTGCTTTTTCAACTCTGTTTCATTGTATGAGGTGAAACCCGTCCAGGATTACAATAGTATGTGAAATAGTAAGTTTAAGCCGGCTCTCTGCAGTACACAAAATAACACCGGACCTGAACCTGGTATGACTCGCCATGAGATGTCTCACTTCATCCAACTTATTTAAAAGAGATCAAACAGTCCTCATTATATGGAGGCAGGCCAGCTCTTAAACCTTTCCACCTTAGTGTTATCGTCACTATCTGATTACAGGAATATTTAATATATCCCACTTAAGATCGTCAAGGTCCCCCGTATTCTCTGATGTTGTAGACATAAGGTAGCCATCAGATTCTTTTCACTCACCCTGTGATATCTCTCAAGTTTGATGCTTGTCAGAAAAGGGTCTGTGATGACATTTAATTTAAAAATCTATCCAAAATTTATAGTAACAAGCCAGAGATTAAACCTTAACATTAACAAATGACATTAATAATTTTTTTAAATAATTGTAAAAGAATGAGAGAAAGAGAGCTCCAGAAGACATAATTTATTAATTTGTATGCATTTAATATTTTAATATTGTTTTTATTCATTTTCATTTACTTTAGAATTTTAAAATTTTAATTTTATTTATGCATTTGTGCACAGTACTGTGAGCTTGTGACTAGGAAAACACACTACATAAAAATCATTATGCCCTATTTGACCACTAATTGGTAACTCTTGACTAACCATAACCGTTTATTCATGTCAAATTTATGTTTGATTTCACTTTTATAAGCAAGTCTAAATTAAATTCTCTGCATCCCATTCGAATCTCCATCCCTAAAAGCAAATTACTCAAATTTGTTTATTAATAACACTGTGAATATGTTGCTGGGATATACTGTACCTTATTACCTTTAGACAGATTAATACCTGGACAGAAAGTATTATGAGTACTCACAGGATTTGAAACTTCACCCAAACACATTCTTTAATATTATCCATATTGATTTTCAAGCATTTCCCAATATGCACTGCTAAAGAGCCCTCACAATCTCTTAACAGATCCATCACTCAGTATCTGAATGGTGGTTTTCTGCATTTTTAATCTTTGATACTTGTTTAGTAATGTGGGAGTAGGCAACAGAGTCAAAAGAGTCTAACGATAGATTTACATTCTTCTGTCGAAGATTATTTCTGCACCTGCTTGTGAATATATTTTCATGAAAGCATGTCAGTGACTCATTTATGGCACAATACTGTTGTCAGTTAAGATGATATATAGTACATTAGGTGAGAGTGGAGGCACATCTTGTATACCAGCCTGGAACACCTGTTTTAACAGGCACACTGATTAAATGAAATTAAAAAAGAAAACAGTAAAGGAGGTAACGATGGTCCACATAGCTCTGTTCATCTCAAAATCAACAGCTTCTGGAGTAACATGTCCTCCTCTCCATGTTGCAGGTTCCTAACTGAACACTGATTTACAGTGGCTATTATTACATTCCGTTATGGGTGGAAGGCTCCAAAGTTTTATAGCATCAGAGGAAATTATGCCAGTGTTCTTTCAGTCAATAGTTCTCTGTTCTGATAGTGGAATGGAAGAAGAAATTATTATTATTTTCTCTGTTGCCTTTTTAAGTTTTCCTAAGCAGGATTAATAAAAACATCAAATGTTTCTGGAAATTCATATGGCAAAGATGTAGAAAGCAAGTCCATAAATATAGTACTTGATGTGATTATTGTCTGTTATAGTTCCCCTTCTAATATGTTTTGTAAGAAAAGGAATTTTCTTGTTCCGGTGTATTTGTTTCATTTTTTCTGCCTAATGAAGTTCCACTGTGGTACTGCTGGAGTCAGCCTAGTAATGCAATGAGACTGGCCATATTATTTACCAGTGGTGTGAAAAACTATTTGCCCCCTTCCTGATTTCTTATTCTTTAGCATGTTTGTCACACAAAATGTTTCTGATCATCAAACACATTTAACCATTAGTCAAATATAACACAAGTAAACACAAAATGCAATTTTTAAATGATGGTTTTTATTATTTAGGGAGAAAAAAAATCCAAAGTACCTTCAGTTTGGTTGTAACACCTTAGTAATTGGCTTCTTTTTTGGGCAGTGATAGTGTCTGTTAGGACTTTTAGTACTACAAACTATTTTTATTTTTATCTCTGTGCTGCTGCGTGTTATAATTTTTAATTTAAACGTTTTCATTTTTTATATATATATTTTTAAATCTAATCACCTCTTCTCATCTTCTAAAAATGATTTTCTCAGTGAGGGTTTGACTGGCAGCAAACCAAGGTAACTTCAGACTTCCTTGTCCCCAGTTCAAGTTTCCATCTCTTCCTGGAGCATTCCCAGATATTTCCAAGAAATATATCCCTACAGCATGCTCTTGGTTGGCCACGGATTCTCCACCCAATGGGATGTGTCCAGTTATTTTTTCTTCCATTAATACAATGTTTATTGCTGTGTATTTCAAATAACATTATGTTTATGACTTTACTTATGCAATATTTTGCTTAAACTGTCTTGGAATATGGGTGACACCATTTTCTGTGTTATATTTTATGGAGGCTATCATATATTAAGCAATGATGTTTGTTGCTGTGTCATATGAGCAATGCTGCCACAACACATGTCATTAGTGACACCATGTTATAAAAGATAGTGGCATGCTATTATTTTTATCCAAGATTTTTGGAATCTATTAATCTATTATTTGTTTTGTTATTTTTGGTGACATCTTTGCCTCTTATTTTTTGAATATTAGGCCTTAAAGGTTGCTTATTTTCCTGACCATTTTTTCACCAGATTCCTTTAACACCAATAATTTCCTAGTTAAATAAATAATCTAAGATTTTCAGGAGTACTTTTTTCCACCACATGCTGTCAAAATTTTTGCTTCGATGTATTTACTTTTGGGCGGCATGGTGGTGCAGTGGGTAGTGCTTCTGCCTCGCAGTTAGGAGACCCAGGTTCACTTCCCGGGACCTCCCTGTGTGGAGTTTGTATGTCCTCCCTCCGGGTACTCCGGTTTCCTCCCACAGTCCAAAGACATGCAGATTAGGTTCATTGGCGATTCTGAATTGTCCCTAGTGTGTGCTTGGTGGATGGGTGTGTGTGTGTGCCCTGCGGTGGGCTGGCGCCCTGCCCAGGGTTTGTTTCCTGCCTTGCACCCTGTGTTGGCTGGGATTGGCTCCAGCAGACCCCCGTGACCCTGTAGTTAGGATATAGCAGGTTGGATAATGGATGGATGTATTTACTTTTTTTTTTTGAGGTGTTCTTTGTGCTGTTTTTTTCTGTTTGGGGTTTTTGAATATGTGGAATTCATTTATTTAAATAGTTTTTAATTAAAAGGCTTTTTGAAAGAACCTAAAGATATATTATTTTCTCACAGGTGCTTCAGTTTTGAATTTTATTTTGTTTACAGTTACCTACAGGCTTGCTAACAGGACACCCGGAGGTCATGGAGTGTGATGGGCACTGCCACTACAGTACAAAGGTCAGTGTCCTGTGCTTCCTAGATGTCTAAGACTGTTGACAAAAATCTGTCTTGGTGTTAGGAGTTGTTAAAATACATTTACTAGGTTTCAATCATTTGAGTTTTGGTTATTAAGGACCTACATCTGTTTCTAAAAAGATTTTAATCACAGAGATAGCAAGGCAGATATTCCAAATAATATCTTTCTGAACATTAGGAAGGATAAAGTCCAAAAGACAAGTTGCTAATATGATACTCACTTAAAGATGCCAACGTGTTAAAATCTCATAACACACAAACACCCTGCTTGATAAGTGAGACAAAAAAATGACAACATTATGACACAACTCAGAGCCGATTCTAGATTTCAAACTAACAAGAGTATATTAATTGACCAGTCATGCTGGATTGGACACTTCAGTTAAACAGTTTTCAGAGAAAGTAAACTAATTTAAACAAACTGAAACCTCGGTAGCATACGTTTATGGTATCGCGAGTGTATGAGAGGTGGTTTAATCTTTGCTACTGACATATTTCAGTTAAACAACTGAGACCTGAAAGAATTCTCATAAAGAAAGAATCAGACTGAACAAGACTGAAGTGTATTCTGGGAAAGCTGAAAGCTAAGTAGGGCTTTAGAATATTTCTTATAGCCAGTCTGTGTGCAGCTTAGTGCAGGTTGTGATATCCATGAGAGTTGACCTTGAGCTTCTGCAATGTCTTTCCTGTGTTTTGAGATTTTACTTGCTTTTGTCATGGAAGACAACCAGGTGCTCATCTTGGGCAAGAAATGGTGAGATGGTGGCTGCCTTTTATTTGTTTTTTTCAAACAGAGTCTCGGTTCAGTTATTAGTTTAGTTTTAGTTCAGTTGGTGTTTTATTCTCTTTCTGACACATTGAGAGGAGCCACGGACATTTAAATCGAGTTTGCTATCAGCTTAGCTGCTGGGCACTTTCCAAGGAGCTCTGTCTCCAAAAAAAAACTTTTGAATAAGGTTATATAATCAATAGCTAAAGAACTGCCATCTAGAAAATGTCATCTAGGAGTGAATGAAGACTCACATAGGTTGTATAATTTTTTGTTTGTCTTATATTTCCTGATATTGATTATTATGCAAATAAATATAATTTTTAAGTAAAAGCTTCAACTCAGTGTGTCTGTCTGATTATTAATTACTAGCATTTCCAAGTGCTGCTTGTTCATTCCTTGTCTAGATGTGGTAACTTAAGGATATGATGGACATTTTGTGAAGTTGTCTATTAATAGTAAATTCTGTTGAAGTTATAGAGTGAAAGTAAAAAGAAAGTCCCAGTCATCGAGCAGCCTGCCATTAGAGGTCCCAAGGGTCAACTACACAAGGTACAATGAGGACAGTGAGACAGGTAGGAGGTGACAGGTAACAGTTAGAAGTAGTTTTTCACATTTTTTCTTATCCCTTTGTTAAGAAAAGAATTAAATAGGTTATATTGTTACCCTTTGTGTTAGGCACACATCACATGTGACATAATAAAACAATAAAATTCTATATTAGGCTATAAAGATTTAGAACATTATGCTTTATATTCAGGCTTTATAAATCCTTTACTGACAAAGATGTTTAGTCACATTCTGAAGCAGGATAACTAAATCTGGTCTTTTCATGCTAATAAATCTGCATGTGTAATAATGATAGAGTAGCAGTTTTCTAAGATTAGCTAAGATTATTATACATACAATATTTCCTATTTTACATGCATATTACTTGATTCCATTACATTGGTAATGGTCAGTAGATGACCTCATTACCTAGAAAGATCTTGATGTTGGCTGTTTAATATTCATAGCTTTTCAAAAGATTTCTTAGTATACCCAAGTTGCTACTGACAGCAATGACAGCATATTTCATCTCCTCAAAACAATTTATAATATATACAAGACTCTAACAGCTTCCATATTGTCTTTCATTTAATAATTTCTAGGCCTGTTCTATAAAATAAATACTTACATTCAAATACTATATAAATTATTCTCAATCAGAAAACTATAACAACTAATTAAGCTAAATGATTTCAAATAAATTTGTTGAATTGGTCATTTTCTCATTGTGGTCTTTACGCCATGTGCCTGATACTGCCAGCATACAACTTTGAATGACCCAGAACTGGTTAAGTGGGATTTGGAAATGGATTCATGGATAGTTTTTGAGGTAAGAACATTTTCTAACCCACACAGTTTGATATTTTTTAAGTCAAAGTAATTTCTTCACAAGGATGGTATATGTGCATTTGCCATGCACAATTGTATTATAAAGTTAAGTGATTTATGTAAATCTTAAAAAATATCTTGCCTGCCCTGGTGTTTTATAAAGGAATTTATGGGGCACGGAGCACCACTAGAAAATAAAAGTTTTAAATATGTACTAGATATGTCTATTTTTCAAGCTAAAAAGGATGTGGACCCTGTCCTTGGGTTGGCTCATGGGATAGCGTGACTTATAGGTTAACTCTGAGGGATGCGGGGCTGGACAGTGTGTGTGTGCGAGAGGACAAAGGGAAGGAGCAGCCGGGACAATGTGACGATGCTGAAGACCTCTGTGACATGGCAGAAGCACCGACTGGCCATGACAAAATAAGAAAATACATAAGAAATTTGACAAACGAGAGGATATCATTCAGTCTGTCAAGCCTGTTTGTTTAACTGATAGCTAAGCTGTCCCAATATCTAATTCAGATAAAATTGTCAAGGTTTCTGCTTCAACTCCATGTCTCAGCAGTTTGTTCCAGATTGTCGCAACTTTTTACGTAAAGTAGTGCTTCATGGCTTCATTCCTATATGCACTTCCCCTTAATTTCCAATGATGAATGAAATTTATTCAACATTATCCATTATCTTTACTCTACACAAAAATGATAAAATAGCTTATGCATGTCATAACCTTTGACCCCGCTAGGGGCATAGTTTCCCACAAAAGACCAAATCACAGTAAACTTTTCCTGCCCTGTACTTGGCGTCATGTTGAATTACTTCCTTATTTATGTGAGAACCACAAGCAAATAAAAAACCCATCCTTACTACAAGAAAAGCAGTACCAGGAATATTCAATAAAATTATTATTTGCAGATCCCTTTTGTTGTCCCAAGCATGCCTCAGAAACACAGAAGGCATCTTTTCTTATATCGAAAACACTTGTTGATTCAGAGTGGAGGTATCTGGTTAGTTTTTAAGCTTTAATTTTCATTGAGTGCTCCATGTCCCATAGCTTACATCATAAAACACCAGGGTGGGCAAGGTATTTTTAACAATATGTTGAAAACACTCAACTTTAGAGTACATTTTCACATAGCAAATCCATATAAATTATGTTTGGGATGAAATAACTTCAATTTGAAAAATATTGGACTACTAATTTTCCTATTTAAATTATGTTAAAGACAATTTGAATATTTCTACAAATAGTATGAAGCACAGTTTTGAGATTTGTGAAATGAGATCAAAGAAGCAGATAAAGTAGATTGCAAACAGGTAATCTGTCTCACCACAAGTTGGCCTTTCCCCATTTAGGGGCATCTATACTACAATCAATTAAAACCTGTGTGGCTGGCGATGAAGAAGCAGTCGAAAACAGGGAGTAGTGTTGGGTTACTACCGCGGTAATCACATTGAATCGACCAAAAAAAAAAAAAGAGAAAAGGAACGCACAACTTAAAAGACACTGACGTAAGGTCATTCACTCTTGCATTTCTCGTGTTCTGTTCTCTTTTACATGCATCTCTGGCTTTTAGCAGACTCGGGTCCTGGTCAGCATAAAAGATCAGCATAAAACACCTTTCTGTGCAGTCACTTTATATGGCAGACCAGCCAAAAGGGGCCAGGCAAGTGTGCCCTCACTAGACATTATCTCTGTGCTGTGGAAAAAGGACAGGATATTGTTAGTGACAGCGCCCCCTCTTGGCCCGGAGTGGTATTGCTATTATGTGAACTTTAAAATCAACTAGCTTCACCAGCAATAATTTTGGGTGTGCCATATTAAGGGAAGTGAATACCTACTTTACCAAAGTGTGCATGTGCGTGTGTGTGTGTATGTGTGTGCTTGTATTTATTTATTTAAAGAGATGCTGTAAAAAGCCAGATTTCTCCCTTGGGACAAATACCATCTATCTATCTATCTATCTATCTATCTAGCAGTCAATTATTTTGTATTCTTCTATTTATAATTAATTTACACCATTTTGCAGAGATCTGTTTTCACTTTCACATTAAATAGTATTTTTGTATTCATCAGTCACTGTAATTCAGTGTTGTATAACAATAAAATGTAAAAACTTCCAAGGAGATGAATACTATATTTATAGGCACTTTATACACACATACACATACATGCACTTTATAGTTTATATTTTGACACTGTATTGTTATATTGATAGCTGTGTAAATACCTTGTGATGGTGCATGTTGTTTGTGATGCTATATGAAAAACTGTAAATATGCTCAATCAATATCTTAGAAATTTAAAAAAATGAATAAGTAAAAGAAAAAGGATATGAGCAGAGAGAGTAAATCTATTTAAGTAGCCTTACAATGATAAAACTTTTTTATTGTGTATTCATTAAGCCAGCCTGAGATATAATAGGAGGTCTGGGACTCTGCTGCACATTTGGCAGTAGAAATGAAAATGTTCACGTCTGTTGCTCAGGTAATTGGTGCCTTGCCTGATTTGTTTGTATTTGCTGTTTGGCAGGGTAGCCAATTTAAAAATCTTGGTGGCCAGTACAGCTGCTAGTATCTTGTTAACCTAGCACCAGTCAGTTTTTTCTTTTTTTTGACATAAAGAAACCACGCTTACAATAAAGTTTCTTGTTATATGCATAAGATCGATAGTTGTACTTCATGATTAAGAAAATCTGAAATACAAAGTACACGCCCCTGAAGTCTTACAAAACAAATTGTTTTAGACAGTGAGCCTAAGGCTTGGAAGGTATTGCTGGGAAGTCAAAATGGAAAACAAAGCTTATCTTTAACTTCTTTGGCATTTGTATGGTTTTTATTTTAGTTTCAGGGGCAAAGAATATCTTGCATTAGTTAACACTTTCATCCCTGGCGCCTTACGAGGTATAATGTTGGGACTGTTCATAAATTTTGATACAACTGTAGTACTGGTAAGTTCAGTGACCAGCTTGGAGGCCTGTATCGAGTCAGGGGTTGTGACTGAACTGGAGAGTCCAGTGCCTTAATATAAGTCAATTTATGTTTAGTTTACATTTTATAAGTAACTAGCAAAATACCCACACTTCGCAGCGAAGAAGTAGTGTGTTAAAGAAGTAATGAAAAAGAAAAGGAAACATTTTGAAAAATAACATAACATGATTGTCAATGTCATTGTTTTGTCACTGTTATGAGTGTTGCTGTCATATATATATATATATATATATATACACACACACACATATACATATACATACATATGTACATATATACATATACACATATATATACACACTAGCAGAATACCCGCGCTTCGCAGCGGAGAAGTAGTGTATTAAAGAAGTTATGAAAAAGAAATGGAAAAATTTAAAAAATAACGTAACATGATTGTTAATGTAATTGTTTTGTCATTGATATGAGTGTTGTTGTCATATCTATCTATATAT
>JANRMT010062820.1:14642005-14676366 GCA_026402145.1 Polypterus bichir lapradei
CTTAATCTTTAAACTCTGAGTAACCTTAGCCAAAATTATTTTGTACATTAGACTAAAACAGTGTGATCATTGAACATTTTGTAATTAGATGTAATTAGAATTACTAACGGTCACGGAAGTCCAATGATCCCCAGTAAGAGCCACAAAGTCCGCTTTCTGTAATGCATCTAATTTTGCTTGCTTTTCAGTGTGCACAAAACCACGCTTTTATTAAGTCTTCGGTCGGGTAGTCTCTTGAAATGAAATTTTCTTCCGATCAGGCGTAGGAACGCGCTTCATTCCGACTCTAACATTTTTGTAGCTCTGATGTGTGTATCAATGTAATCGATGTACCAGGCAATCATGCATTGACAAAAGTTCCCCTTTGCTTGGATTTGAAAGTGTGATTAAATGCGTTATTTTTTTTAACGCGTTATGGAGTACATGCATCGAAGCTTCTCAGCTGTGCTTGTGCTAATAAAAGGAAACATTTTAAAAAAAAAGTAACATGATTCTGCGTTAACCGCATATTTTTTCATACGTCTCAAACCAAGGGGATGCGAGGGTAAAATGAATTGTGAAGCGTGCGTACATACTCAGTACATCCTGTCTCAGGAATCAAACCTCGGATGTCAGCGGCAAAGGCGAAGCCTCTACAATTGCGCCACAGCGTGTGACTTGTCCATTTGAGAGTATGTAAATCGGGGTATAGCTATACATATATAAATATATATATATATATACCCGCATCTCGCAGCGGAGAAGTAGCGTGTTAAAGAAGTTATGAAAAAGAAAAGGGAACATTTTAAAAATAACGTAACATGATTGTCAATATACAGTAATTGTTTTGTGAGTGTTATTGAGTGTTGCTGTCATCAAGGATTTGATTATCATTATTTCTTTCAATCAGGTTCGTATTTGTACGATGTGTTGTGTTCAAGTTACATTCCGTGTTTGTCAATCGTTGTAAAGATAACAGGTTTCATTCATCGAATCGTTTCTTACTGCATCAATAAACAGCTCGTCTTCCTCTTTATCTGAGATGTGACACACTGCATGCACAGGTTTTTTTTTACACTGTCTTCCTTTAGCGGGACATTGACTTTTTCCACCGTGTGCTTTGTTTCCGCAGTAGCTGCACTTATGAATATGCTTGTATGTATCAGACGCTTCATATTTTTTTGCTGCCTTCTCAATTGTGTAATTCAGTTTTTGTTCAGCACTCTTTGGAACTGTTGCTTTTTGTCTGTGCACTGCGTCAGTTCACGTGAGCCGCTTGGTGTTCATGCATCGAAGGTTCCCAGCTGTGCTGGTGCCATCTCGTGCGATGTCCATGGCTGTATTTAATGTTCGCTAAGACCCGGCACTTAAAGGTTTCTCTCGCAGTTTCGCTGAGTTTGTGCCAAACACCACCCTGACCATCTCATCTTCCTCTGCATAAGCACAGTCCTTCACCCGTGAATATTTAGCGGCAGTGTTTCTATTGGATTGCCGCTGACAGACGGCCTTATATGGGCAGGCACTAAATTACAAACGCCAGCGGCAGCCTGTCTATGAACTTAATTTAAACTTTAGGTTTACACCGTGCTTTGTTTACGAAGTAGCAGCACTCATGAATATGGTTGTACATGTCAGTCGATCGTTTCTTATTGTTTCGCTGCCTTCTCAATTATATAATGCATGTTTTCTTCAGCGCTTATTTGAGCTCTTCCTGGTTTTCTACGTATAGTCAGTTCACGTGATTACGTGGGAGACGTGATGATGTCACATGAAACTCCGCCCCCCACGGCCATCCAGCTCAACTCCATTACAGTATATGGAGAAAAATAGCTTCCAGTTATGACCATTACGCGTAGAATTTCGAAATGAAACCTGCCCAACTTTTGTAAGTAAGCTGTAAGGAATGAGCCTGACAAATTTCAGCCTTCTACCCACACGGGAACTTGGAGAATTAGTGATGAGTCAGTGAGTGAGTCAGTGAGTGAGTCAGTGAAGGCTTTCCCTTTGATTAGTATAGATACATATATATATATATATATATATATATATATATACACATACATCCACATATATATAAATATATACATATATACATATATACATATATATATACATATCTACACACATACATATACACACAAACATACTCGTATATATACACTTACATATATATACACACATACATACATACATACACACATATATACAGTGGGATGCAAAAGTTTGGGCAACCTTGTTAATAGTCATTATTTTCCTGTATAAATCGTTGGTTGTTACGATAAAAAATGTCAGTTAAATATATCATATAGGAGACACACAAAGTGATATTTGAGAAGTGAAATGAAGTTTATTGGATTTACAAAAAGTGTGCAATAATTGTTCAAACAAAATCAGGCAGGTGCATAAATTTGGGCACCGTTGTCATTTTATTGATTCCAAAACTTTTAGAACTAATTATTGGAACTCAAATTGGCTTGGTAAGCTCAGTGACCCCTGACCTACATACAAAGGTGAATCCTATAATGAGAAAGAGTATTTAAGGGGGTCAATTGTAAGTTTCCCTCCTCCTTTAATTTTCTCTGAAGAGTAGCAACATGGGGGTCACAAAACAACTCTCAAATGACCTGAAGACAAAGATTGTTCACCATCATGGTTTAGGGGAAGGATACAGAAAGCTGTCCCAGAGATTTAAGCTGTCTGTTTTCACAGTTAGGAACATATTGAGGAAATGGAAGACCACAGGCTCAGTTCAAGTTAAGGCTCGAAGTGGCAGACCAAGAAAGATTTCGGATAGACAGAAGCGACGAATGGTGAGAATAGTCAGAGTCAACCCACAGACCAGCACCAAAGACCTACAACATCATCTTGCAGCAGATGGAGTCACTGTGCATTGTTCAACCATTCGGCGCACTTTACACAAGGAGATGCTGTATGCGAGAGTGATGCAGAGGAAGCCTTTTCTCCGCCCACAGCACAAACAGAGCCGCTTGAGGTATGCTCAAGCACATTTGGACAAGCCAGCTTCATTTTGGAATAAGGTGCTGTGGACTGATGAAACTAAAATTGAGTTATTTGGGCATAACAAGGGGTGTTATGCATGGAGGAAAAAGAACACAGCATTCCAAGAAAAACACCTGCTGCCTACAGTAAAATATGGTGGTGGTTCCATCATGCTGTGGGGCTGTGTGGCCAGTGCAGGGACTGGGAATCTTGTCAAAGTTGAGGGACGCATGGATTCCACTCAGTATCAGCAGATTCTGGAGACCAATGTCCAGGAATCAGTGACAAAGCTGAAGCTGCGCCGGGGCTGGATCTTTCAACAAGACAATGACCCAAAACACTGCTCAAAATCCACTAAGGCATTCATGCAGAGGAACAAGTACAACGTTCTGGAATGGCCATCTCAGTCCCCAGACCTGAATATAATTGAAAATCTGTGGTGTGAGTTAAAGAGAGCTGTCCATGCTCGGAAGCCATCAAACCTGAATGAACTAGAGATGTTTTGTAAAGAGGAATGGTCCAAAATACCTTCAACCACAATCCAGACTCTCATTGGAACCTACAGGAAGCATTTAGAGGCTGTAATTTCTGCAAAAGGCGGATCTACTAAATATTGATTTCATTTCTTTTTTGTGGTGCCCAAATTTATGCACCTGCCTGATTTTGTTTGAACAATTATTGCACACTTTCTGTAAATCCAATAAACTTCATTTCACTTCTCAAATATCACTGTGTGTGTCTCCTATATGATATATTTAACTGACATTTTGTATCGTAACAACCAACGATTTATAGAGGAAAATAATGACTATTAACAAGGTTGCCCAAACTTTTGCATCCCACTGTATATATACACACACATACATATATATATATATACATACACACACACACATTTTAAAAATAACGTAACATGATTGTCAATGTAATTGTTTTGTCACTGTTATGAGTGTTGCTGTCATCAAGGATTTAATTATCATTATTTCTTTCAATCAGGTTCGTATTTGTAGGATGTGTTGTGTTCAAGTTACATTCCGTGTTTGTCAACCGTTGTAAAGATATCAGGTTTCATTCATCGATTCCTTTCTTACTGCATCAATAAACAGCTCGTCTTCCTCTTTATCTGAGACGTGACACACTGCATGCACGGGTTTTTTTTTTTACACTGTCTTCCTTTAGCTGGACATTGACTTCTTCCACCGTGTGCTTTGTTTCCACAGTAGCTGCACTTATGAATATGCTTGTATGCGCCACTCGCGCGGTAGAGTGTTTCTATTGGATTGCCGCTGATGGACGGTCTTATATGGGCAGGCACTCAATTACGTGGGAGGCGTGACGATGAGAGTCGCAACTCCACCTCACACGGCGACTGAGCTGCAGACTATGGCCGGTATATACAGTATGTGCATAAGTAGGTTCCAGTTATGACTGTTATGTGTGGAATTTCGAAATGAAACCTGCCTAACTTTTGTAAATAAGCTGTAAGGAATGAGCCTGCCAAATTTCAGCCTTCTACCTACACGAGAAGTTGGAGAATTAGTGATGAGTGAGTGAGTGAGTGAGTGAGTGAGTGAGTCAGTCAGTCAGTCAGTCAGTCAGTCAGTCAGTCAGTCAGTCAGTGAGGGCTTTGCCTTTTATTAGTATAGATTATATCTTTGTTATGGCAGATGCTTTCCCATTACCAATAATTGTTTAGCTTATGAGACCATGATGCAGCTATTGTGGCATGTTTATTTGACCTTGCAACAAATATCTGCTGAAGCTTTGCAGTTTTACAAGCTCTTTGGCAAAATTCAGAGTTTAATTAACTCACTACAGCCAATTTAACCTACCTTAAGGTCCAAATCATTTCGACAGTCTCTCCCAGGCACTAAGCTCACCTCACTGTCATTATTTCAGCAAGGTATGCACAGTGTTCAGAAATATGGGCAAATCCAATTAGCGTCAGTTATAATAAGCTTCTGTCTGAAAGAGGTGTGACTGAGGTCCCTCAAAAAACTGCTATGGTGTAGAAATCCCATAGTCTCTCACAATAGTGAAAAGATGGCAGAAATTGCTTTAGAAGTCGCTTTTACTTTAAGAAATGAATTTCTAAGAGTAGAACTCTAAAATGATGATTCACGTTTTTGATTTTAATATAAAAATATGGATGTCTTCATGCAGTGTGGTTTTATTAAATATGGCTATTTGAAACTCATTAGGGATGGTATGTATTAACTTTATAGTGGTTATGAAGGTATTGGCTATTTTATGCTTTAAAATGTTTTTAAAGTTTACCTAATGATAAAAGTCACAGCATATTCAGTTATTTGAAAATAAGACATTTTTGCCAAAATGTCAACCTCACAGCCAAAGGCGGTGGCACAGTTCATGACTTCTAGCTGGACTGGTTGTTGGACTTGGTGACTACAGTTGATCCAGTGTCAGTTTACATGACTAGGAATTGCAGGGGATGACAAACTACATGACACTGTGATGACATTTGCTGCCACACATTCCATCCATCCATCCATCCATTATCCATCGCTTATCCGAGGTCGGGTTGCAGGGGCAGCAGCCTAAGCAGGGAAGCCCAGACATCCTTCTCCCTGGCCACCTCCTCCAGCTCCTCTGGGAGGACCCTGAGGCATTCCAGGGCCACCCGGGAATTATAATCCCTCCAGTGTGTCCTGGGTCTGCCCCGTGGCCTTCTGCCAGTGGGGCATGCCCGGAACACCCCCCCAGGGAGGTGTCCAGGGATCATCCTAACCAGATGCCCGAACCACCTCAACTGACTCCTCTCAATGGGGAGGAGCAGCGACTCTACTCCGAGTCTCTCCCGGATAACTGAACTCCTCACCCTATCTCTAAGGGACAGTCCAGCCACCCTGCGGAGAAAACTCATTTTGGCCGTTTTCTATCCACAATCTTGCTCTTTCGGTCACTACCCAAAGTTCGTGGCCATAGGTGAGGGTAGGAACGTAGATCGACTGGTAAATCGACAGCCTCGCCTTTTGGCTCAGCTCTCTCTTCACCACGACGGACCGTTGCAGAGCCCACATTACTGCGGATGCCGCACTGATCCGTCTGTCAACCTCCTGCTCCATTCTTCCCTCACTCGTGAACAAGACCCCGAGATGCCACACATTCACATTTATTAAAGTATCGCTAGCTTGCCCCTTTTTCTGACAGCCAATAATATGCTGCCTAACAATGCTGGTGTGGTAAAAAGGCTTTACAGATATGGTGAGTTCAATTGCCATCCCTGCTCTCATGTTAGAACATTAGAACACTCTAGACGAGAACAGGCCATTCAGCCCAATAAAGCTCGCCACTCCTATCCACTTATTTCTTCAAAAAAAAACATCAAACAGTCAAGTTTTGAAAGTCCCTAAAGTCTTACTGTCTACCACACTACTTGGTCGCTTATTCCAAGTGTCTGTTCTCTGTGTGAAGAAAAACATCCTAATGTTTGTGCGAAATTGAACCTTAACAAGTTTCCAACTGTGTCCCGTGTTCTTGATGAACTCATTTTAAAATAACAGTTCGTTCCACTGTACTAATTCCCTTCATAATTTTAAACACTTCAATCATGTCACCTCATAATCTTCTTTTGTTTAAACTGCAAAGGCTCAGCTCTTTTAATCTTTCCTCATAATTCAACCCCTGTAGCCCTGGAATCAGCCTAGTCGCTCTTCTCTGGACCTTTTCTAGTGCTGCTATGTTCTTTTTGTAGCCTGGAGACCAAAACTGCACACAGTACTCCAGATGAGGCCTCACCAGTGTGTTATAAAGGATGAGCAGAACCTCCTTGGACTTGTACACCACACACCGCTATATAACCTAACATTCTGTTAGCCTTCTTAATGGCTTCTGAACACTGTCTGGAAGTCGATAGCTTAGAGTCTACTATCACTCCTAAATCCTTCTCATAAGGTGTACTCCTGATTTTCCGACCGCCCATTGTGTATTCAAACCTAAAATTTTTACTTCCTATGTGTAATACTTTACATTTACTGACATTAAATTTCATCTGCTACAAATCTGCCCAAGCCTGTATGGTGTCCTTCTGTAATGATATATTGGATTCCAAATTATCTGCTAATCCACCTATCTTGGTATCATCTGCAAACTTAACCAGCTTGTTACTTATATTCCTACCTAAATCATTTATATATATTAAAAATAGCAGCAGCCCCAGCACTGACCCCAGTGGGCACCACTTTTAACATCAGCCAATTCTGATGAGGTTCCTCGCACCATCACCCTCTGCTTCCTGTATCTCAGCCAATTCTTCACCCATCTAAAAACATCACCCTGAACTCCCACTTTTTTTAAATTTGATGCCCAACCTCTCATGTGTCACCTTATCAAATGCTTTCTGAAAGTCCAGATAAATAATATCATAAGCTCCACTCTGATTGTATCCTTTTGTTGCCTCCTCATAGAATTCCAGCATGTTAGTAAAACACGACCTCCCTTGTCTGAACCCACTCTGACTTTTCCTAATAACTCCTGTCCTGGCCAGGTGTTGCTCAATCTTATCCTTAATAATTCCTTCCATTAATTTTCCTTTGATGCATGTTAAGCTTACTGGCCTATAGTTGCTTGGATCTGCCCTGTCACCCTTTTTATATAATGGGATGATATTTGCCATTTTCCAGTCCTTCGGAATCTCTCCAGTGCTCAGTGACATCCTAAAAATATGTGTCAAGGGTTTATATATGTACTCACTAGCCTCCTTAAGAACGCGAGGATAAATATTATCTGGGCCTGGTGATTTATTTGATTTCAGCTTATTTCATCTGAGTAGCACTTCTCCCTCTACAATTTCCAAATCCCTCAGTACGTCCTTAGTAGTCGCGTTTACCTCTGGGAGGTTATCCACTTGCTCACTTGTGAACACCTCAGAAAAATTTAAGTTTAGGGCATCCGCTATTTCACTGTCTGTATCTTTTAATTCCCCTTTACTATTCCTGATGCACTTCATCTTCTCCTTGACTGTTCTTTTACTATTAAAATACTGAAAGAATCTCTTAGGGTCTTCTTTCGCCTTATCTGCTATATTCCTCTCCAACTGTCTTTTAGCCTCCCTGATATCCTTCTTAATGGTTGTTAAGTAAAACACAAGACATCAGGAGGATGAGACTCTGTTATGTTTGCAAGGTCCATAACACCCACATTTCTTATTCCTTGCAGCCACATTATATGAAACGTAATTCCGGGTGAGGTGGGAGGAGTGGTGACTCTGAGGCTAGGGATCAATGCCAGCAATATGGAGGTTGCAATGCCAGAAGTGATTCCACTTCGCTGGGCCCTTGAGCAAGGCCATTAACCTGCAATTGCTCTGTCCTGGGTATGATGTTAATCTGCATCCAGCCCTGTATGCAGGTCCTCCAAGTTGCACGGGAAAACTTGGGGTTTGGTGACAGGATTGGCACTCCAGCTACCATAAAAAACTCACACTGTTCCATTCCATTCAAACTAGTGTGGTGCTCAGGTGTCACCCATTGCATGCCTGTGCTCAGGTCCTAATTTGGGATCCTTAGGTGGTTGGTCATGTGGTGGGTGCAGTAATGTGCTGTAACAGTGCACACTCCCAACCTCTCTATCTCCTTTCTAATTCCGGGTGAGTGCTCAATAGATGTCAGCTCTGGCACACACAAAGCCCACCCATATGACAAAAATAAATAAAACGAGGTGAGTTGCAGACTGGTTGGATTAAGCTGCTGCTGATGTCAAACTACATGACTAGCTTTCAGGGGAGTTCATTGTGACTGCCTTCAACTTGCTAAGACCTTTATGTAAAGAACATTTGCAGCTAAGAAAAATCTTTCATATTTTGGGGAATCACCGTTAAGGTGTCCTTTTGATTTCAAATGAGAATTCCTGTGAGTTGTTGTAAGTGGCTACTAAAAAAGCTAAATTTTTAAGAGGATCACTAGACATTATTTTTCATTAATAAGTGTTAGCATTTACAAAAGCAAAACCAAGTGCACGTTGATGTTGATTATTGTTCAACATGAAATAAAGCTTTAAAACTTCAAAGGCTAAATAAATCTTAGACCAAACACTAACACATTTTGAGGTAGTAACCGCTGTTGCAGCTGGGATGGACCCTACTCTCTTGCCAGGCAAGGAGGCCATGATAATAGAAGGTCAGCAAGGGAGTGGCAATATTCCCCTTTCCTGCCATGGTGTGGACATAGAAGAATGCTGTAGCAGTAACTACACCAAAGCTGGCATCCCAGTAGCTACAAGGACCACACAATTTGGGCTTGGAAGGCTGGAAGGACAGGACAGTGGGTGACTGCATGTTATGTACAAAATGTCCCCCTGTACACTGGGCAGTAACATCTAACAGGCTCCAGAATGGAGTTGTGGTCCCATTTTGCTGCCTTGTCAAGTTCTGTGTTGGTCAGTAGGGGGAGCTTTCGTATATTAACTGTACAAGAGCTATTGTAGTCCTGTCTAACCTGAAAGTGCTTCTGAGGCAATAAACTGAGCAGTGGAAGGATTCCCGGGTCAGGTGTTAAAAGAGAGCCATCCTCTTGGCCTGGAGAGTCTTAATCAGTAGAGGAGATGAACAATACTCTCCTGGAGTGGAGGAGGACAATGGAATAGCAGAAGTACTGGATTTGTGGTAGTTGTGTCAGGGTTTTAAAAATATTGCAAAAATTTCTAAAACCTTGTTTTCACTTTGTCGTTTTGGGATATTGAGTGTCGCCTGATGTTGGGAAAAAAAATAATAACCAGTGCTGGGGAACTTTACTAAATCCTTAACTGAATATGTTACATACAATAGTTACTTATAATAAAACATACTTTCTAAATCCACTGTATATTGTAATAGTTGGGTGTCATGATCTGGCATTTATTTTAAATTTTTTTAAGTTTCTCCTTATCCTTGAAACTTTGTTTTGGTGAGTTTATAGGTCAAGCAATCTAGTTGTCACAATTGTTTTTGAATCTGACACATTTTCTATGCTGTTTAAAAAGTAGAATGTTCTACCACGATACCATCTTGTTTGTGTTATGGACACTGAAATAGTCCTCACAGATTGCTGGGTGGCGTCGCTCAGAAATCACCCCAAGTGACATCATCAGTGTAAGGATTCATAAGCTGGCAGCAGAGTGTGTTCATCATACAAGTTTGCACCATCTAAATGAATCACTGGTTGTGAACTGTTTTCTGCCCTTTAGCAAAGAATAAGTCTTACAAGTTTCTGGTTTTTGCTCTGCTAATTATTTTTGGTTTCTGACATTCTGACGATTCTCTACTTATGATTTTTGTCTCATGCCGTATCCCTTGTTACCAAATTTCATCTTGACAGTTTTGACCTGGCTAGTATTATTTTTATCCATCTTCTGGTTCCATCTTTATTCTGCGCAGTCAGTACAAAGGAGGCCCCTGTGTTCTTTCCTAACAAGAGGAATAAATTCAAAGAACCTAAAATTATGCAAAATGCTACTTTGACTCAATAAAGTGAGGGATGAACACAGATAAAGCCCATAAAGCATATAAACAGCGATGAATAACAATGCTATGTTTTCCTTGAGCCTGTTAGTCAGATGGGATGGTCTATCTCAGGGGTATTCAACTAAAATCTAAAGAGGTCCAATCAGAGAAAATTTCTTGAAGCAATGGTCCGGAAGATAATGTTGTCTAACTATTTAGTATCATATATATTTATGTAGCCTAATAGTTGTATCAACATCTGCATGTAATCAATACCAGACTTTCAAATCAAATGAGTTCAGTACAATTCAAAAATGTTTTGACAATATTTATTGTCACGTAACACAGAACTGAACATATATGTATGACTGCAGATATTTATAATGTTCTGTAACAGTATATAATGTTCTTAAATTTACTATATAAAAGTAGGGCTGCATTTTTAAATAAGACAAAATAGATCAAATGTGAAAATTGTGCATGTTTAAGTAAAGTGCTTAACTTCAGAAAAATAAAATAAATGGAGAAAAAGCTTGAATTTCCCCTTTTCTGTTTCACATCTTGACTCAACAGTCTCAATCAATTTTACAGATAATAAATCTCAACACATCTTAATAATTAAACAGTTTTAAATGATCACTTTCTTCCCCTCTTATATTCATCACCACAGTTTTTTGCTCAGTGAGAGAACTGAGCTCTAGCTTGTCCTGCCAGAATTTTAATATTGGGCTCTGAGACTCGGATTTGAGTGGGTATGTTTGTTTGAAACCTTTATGTTTCGTCTCATAATGCCACGGTTTCTGAACATATGAGACACACTGGTTTAGTGCTCCCAGTGGGAAGTATGAACAGAAATGAGTTTGTCCATTCCAGATTAAATGCCTTATTTTCACTGTCCACTTTCCTTTTTTTGGAGAGCGCCATTTGTTCTTTATTTTTCTGTCCCTTTCTCCGTCTCACCCATCATTTATTTTTCCAGCGCAGTCGTCTATATCTCTCACTTTCTTCGGCTTATTTTTCCCTTTGTTTTTTCTACATGTATCGCTATCTTTCTTTTTCTTTCTACCGTCTCTCTTCCTTGCCTCTATCTCTCTCATCTGTCTGCGCTGTAAAGTAAAGTAAAGCAATGTTCACCACCTAGAATCCACAGACTTGATTGGCTGAGGTGGTATCACGTGAAATAGCTTAACGCGCATACAATTAGTCTGTGCATTTCCTCGTCCACTAAAACATTACCGTAAAGACTACAAAAGCTGCACCACGTAAAATAGAAGCACCTTTTAAATCATAACCTTCTGTTTTGGCTGTAAGTCTGGGTCCATATGAGACAGCTTCTGGGTCCGGACCCGGACCGCGGTCCGCCTGTTAGTGACCTCTGGTCTATCTATTTACTTACAAGACCAGTACAAACATTAAGTAGGTGAAAAAGTACAATCTGAGATGGCAAGGGGTGGGAGCAAAACAAAATGGGTGGCCTGATTAAGACACACATCTCTTGTCTTGCCTGTTGGCCACTCTAAGGTCAGGGTCGACCACAAACCATCCTTTGCCAACCAGCCAGAGGACCAGATGAGACTCAGCCTCTCATGAGCTGCCAGCTGATTATCAGCCTCAGAGAGTCACCTTTTTGTTTTGGCACTGGCCTCTCCAAGACTTATGTCACACCCAACCCCCAATTCTTTATCAAATCTATAATTGAATTCCTACCACTTCCTCATAGAAGACTGGCTACTCTAGGGAATCGTCCTAAAAAGCACTTATTGCATAACAGGGTTACCTCTTGTCAACCCAGACTTAACCACTTAGTCCTCCTCTCAGGAGACTTGGGCTGAAGCCTTAAATAAGACTTTTTTCTTATACACATACGAATCGAGAATAAATGACAAAATTAAAATAGCTTTTTTTAATTGTACAGCAGGTTCTCTGTCATAATATGACAGTTTATAAATAAAAGGATTAAAATGGCTTCTTAAATCTAGGGCCTGAATTGAGGAATGGAGTTTCTAATCCTCCAGGGCCTCTTTAACAACCTCAATGGGGCACAAGGAGATATCCTATTAGAGGAATGAAGGGTGTCTCCTTTCATTGAAGGGGGATACCCTTCTCATATTATGGACAGGACCCTCAATCAACTCAGGAGTAGAATTTGTGACACCCATTGTTAGAGGAATCCTAATAATGCAACCCTCATCCTGCTGGTCCTCACATTCCTCGCAACACTCTGTCTGTCCTACAGGTCAGTAAACATATTTTCTCCGTTTTGCAGACTGAACCTTCCACAGGAGTCTTTTTTCTTTTGATCACCTTCCTTGAACTACCTAGCTCACTTCACAGAGGAGAGCCACATTCCTCACCTGGGGCCTCATGTATAACGCCATGCATAGAACTTACACTATAACAAGCACAAAAGTGGGAATGTGCATACACGCAGAAAAATCCAGATGCATGATCCAAAAATCCATGAATCTGTGTGTACGGAAACTTCCACGTTCTTCCGCTACATAAATCCCGATCAGTGTGAAAAGTAACGCACGTGCACGCACCTGCTGTCCCGTCCCAACACCTCCCAGAATTACACCTCTTTGAATATGTAAATCAATATAAATAGCCCTTAAGCTCAGCGTTCTATGAAAAGACAATGGCAAAACCACGAGGAAAAATAGAACAATTTCAGCAAATACCAAATGGAGGCAAAGGAAAAAGGTACTATTTGTTGGTTGAAACAGTTGTATAAACATGTGTCCCACATGACACAAAGTCAAACCAGTGGTACCCAAGGATTCTCAGAAGAGACACAGTACCAAAGGAGTCCAGTCTTTGTCTCAGGTCACTGGGTAACGTTCATGACTTTCAACCTTATAGCAAAACAGGAAGCACCAGGACTCTAAAATATCGGGAGTGCCACATACCAGTTCCCAGCAACCTCATGAACCCTCATGCTCTTCATAGGAAGAGTCACCAGAAACATGAATGTCACTGCCGAGGTAAGTAAACCTCTTGACGAGGTTGACACTCTCCGCAGACAGACACACTGCTGATGGCTGCGCCCAAAAGGCCTGAATCTTGGTTTTTATCCAGGACAATCACAGGCCCAGATATGAAGCATCTATAAACTAAAATTTTCAGGTCTCTCCATAGGTGTTCTGTGGGGTATGTCTGGGCTTTGGCTGTCACTCAAAGAGAGTAAGAAACTTGTCTTGAAGCCACTCCAGTATTGTCTTGGCTGTAAACTGTAGGTCATTGTCATGCTGAAAGGTGCACCATCACCCCAGTCTGAGGCTGCATGCCCTCTGAAGCTTTTCTTCTTCAAGGATCTTTCTGTGTTTGGGTGCATTTATCCTTCCCTCAATTCGGTCCAGTCTCCCTGTCCCTACCGCATACCAATAGCGTGATACTGTTACCAATATGCTTCACCATAGGGATGACATTAGGCAGGAGATGAGCTGGGCCTGGTCTTTACCCAACATAGACTTCATTTTTGTCTCATCAGTCCAGGTAATCTTTATCCTCATTCTCTCAGAGTTCTTTAAACTCTCACATACCCTTAGCTTAAGAGTGGCTTCCGTCTAGCCATTCTACCACAAAGGCCTGATTGATAGAGTGCCATTGAAATGGTTGTCCATCTGACAGGTTCTCCCATCTTAGCAGAGGCCTTCTGAAGCTTTGTTAAAGTAACTATTGGTTTCTTGGAAGGCCATTCTAACCTTGTTATTCAGCTTGGCCAGATGGTCAACTCTAGAAAGAATCCTGGAGGTTCCAAACTTCTTCCCTTGCACAATTATTGAGGTTACTGTGGCCCTGGGAATACACTAAACTTTAGAAATGTTTTTATACTCGCACCCTGATCTATAATGCAGAAGTCTACAGAAAATTCCTTGGACTCCATGGCTTAGTTTTGACATACAATGTGAAATTTGAGACCTTATATATACTGTATATGTATGCTTGTGCCTTTCTAAGTGATGTCCAACTGATTCAGTTGGCCACAGGTGGATTTTCATCAAGTTCTAGATATCTTAAGGAGAATTAAATCAAACAGGAAGCATTTGACTGAACACGTCAGGCAGTTTTTGATTTTTAATGAATTTTCAGATCTTTCTGAAACAATTTTTCACTTTGCCATGATGGGTTGTTACATGTAAATTGATGAGCAACAACGACAAATATATCCATTTAAAATTAAATTGACAACACAATTTAGTGTGTAGAAAGTGAAGGTATCTGAATACTTTCTGAATCCACTGTTTACTTGAGTTTAGCTGTGATTTTTATTTTATAACCAAGCTTTTTTTTTGCTGTTCTTTTCTCCCATTAAGCAATTATTGTTACATGCTCAATTTCTTCCGCCTCAACTACGTTTTTAATTCCTTTGGCGCCACCATAGCCTTCTTGTTGTCCTCTTTGACTAATACTTTTCACAAGCATTATGTATTTTCTCCATATTTTTTTATAAGAAACTATATTGTTAGGACTTAGTGACATACAAAAAGAAAATTGTTAACTTGAAATTTAGAATTTCTGCTGAGCGTTCCAAATAATGTGGCAAGGGGATGAAGTAGGAAAACTTCCTGTGGTGTAAGCCCTTTCAGCTCTGTTTGCTCTCCAAAAAAGAAAGTTAAAGCAGCAACCTTCTTGGATAAGCTTCAAAAGAGCAAACTTTGCTGGATGATAGAAATGAGCCCATATCTTTGTAAGGCTAGACCCTGTGAGCTCAACATAGAAAAAAAATGCAGAAACCGTATAGGTGATGAACTAATGGAACAGTAACAGCATTCACACTTGTTCCTTTTGTTTTGTCTTGGTAGAGAAATATATTACTCTTCTTTCCCCTTTTGTGTTATTAATGTGTTGCCTTTGTCAGAATGCCTCAAATCTCAGACAGTGGCGGTGCCACAGCAGGTCCAGCAAGGTTCCAGGATCCGGTAAAAATGCTAGGGTCCTGTTAAAGGACCTGGTAAAAAATTTGGTGACTAAGTGAAAAATTTGTTGAGATTTCTTGTTACTGTTCTTTCACTGTCCTAGTATCACTTTCTATATTTATAACAAAAAAAAAACTGTAAACAATGTACCGCATGTACTACGTATCAACTACTACGAGCTGCAGCTCCTTGCTCGATCACTCAGTAAACCCAGCAATAGCCAAGAGTCCCGTCTTTCGTAGCGTTGTCCTATTTACATGGTTTGTGTGTCTATGTAAATATGCTCCCCTGGAAACAAAAGGGGAAGGATAACACTGTGGAACAGTGGTTCCTAATGATAATTTGTCCTGTCAATCTCATCATCTGCATCCGGGATATTCACTATTTAAACAGGAAGTCAAAAAGAAGAAAAAAAAGAAAGAAATCCCATTCTACTATACCTCCAATTCATTGCAGTTGCAGGAGAAAGCACCGATCCAAATCACTTACACCTTTTTCTGCTTGCCACTTTCAACGCCTGACAACTTCACCTTTGCACTGCAAAACTCCAGGGTTCTGGACTATGCCGATATACCGAGGATGAGCATCATGAGACTGTTTCTTGTTGTTTGGAGAGAGGAGCAAGCCATCATTTTTATCTGTATAATTGCCGTGGGACACTTTTTCCAGCTGAACCAGGTTCACAAACATTATCCTTTTTCCATTTAACCTCCTGGATTATTATGTGCGCTTCGTGTTTTCTGTGTGTTTCATTATTCATGTTCAGTGTGGGGTCAAGGGAGGGTCTGTGTTGTATATTAACTTTTTGTTGCACGTTTTTATTATTACATTCCACCGGTCACTTTTGGGGTTGAGTGTTATGTTGGGGCTGGTTGGGGTGTGATATATATTGTTTGGAGTTTGTACAATTCTTTTTTTTTATTAATACATACTCACTTTATTATTTTGCACATTGTTTGTTTTTTGGCTTAGTTTTGATTGTCGATTGGGAAGGTTTATTTGGAAGAAGTATCGCTTGTCGGGTTTAACGTCCTCATCTTGCCAGGCCACGGGTCATAGTGGTGTAGCTTCCAGTTTGGGAGAGTGAGTTGACCGTGTATCATGATGTGGGGTTGTTTTTCAGTGTTAGGAACAGGAAGACTAGACAGAGTTGAGGGTAAGCTGAACGGAGCAAAGGATAGTGATATCCTTAATGAAAACCCGCTCCAGTCCTTCCAATAGGATAGTAACTTTAAGCACAAAACAGAGACAACACTGGAATGTCTTATGGTCAACTCTGGGAATGTTCTTGAGTAGCCCAGACTTGAACCCAATAGAACATCTCTGGAGAGGCCTGAAAATAACCTCCACAGATAGTTTCCATCTAACCTGAAAGAGCTTGAGGAGATCTAAAGAGAAGAATGGCAGAAAGCCCCCAAATCGAAGTGAGTGAAACTTGCATCAAACCCAAGAAGACTCCAGGCTGTAATTGCTGCCAAAGGGGCTTCAAGTACTGAGTAAAGGGCCTGAATTCTTGTGTCAATTCTGATATTTCAGTTTTTTTGCTTTCAATAAATTTGCAGTAACTCAAAAAATCTTTTTTTTGCTTCGTCATTCTGTGGTATTGAGTGTTGATGAGGGAAAAATGAATTGAAATGATTTTACCACAAGGCTGCAACATTGGAAAGTTTGTAAAAAGTCAAAGGGTCTGAATATTTTCTGAAGGCACTGTATATTTAACATTTCTAGACAGAATTTGAGTGCAGATTTTAACTTAAGCCTTTAAAGTCTCTTAATGTCAAACTTGACATCAATTAAAGAGAATGCTTTTGGGTGGAAGAAGATGTGAAGGGTGGCTGAGTAGGAGTTTCAAAAGAATTTCAGAGCCACACAAGTGAATGGAATATAAAAATAGACTAAATATTGACTGGGATAACATCAGACCAATATTAAAAGTCTCAACGGTTTTATGGAGTATGCTGCAGAGAAAAAGAGTACAAAGTGAAATAATTAAAATAAGAGCTAATTATAAGAATAGGGTTTAAATGAATTCAGCTAGGATTTTGGGAGTTGTGTTCTTGCAAAGGGGTGGAAAGGAGTAATTTTGATAAGATGCAAATAGTCCAAATCTCTGGAATCATAATGGAAAATGTGACCTTTATATTTGCACTTTATAGACACAGCGGTTTAAGACGATATCCCTGAGAGCACAATTACTCAAATTAACATCTTATTCTGGTTTACCGTGAGACCCCTTCGAAATCTGCATTCAAATCAACATTCAATTGAAATAAGTGAGACATTATTCATTCATCCATCTAGCAGCTTTGGCCACAAGTTTCACTAGCATTCAAAAGTTTGGAATTGTTACAAGCTTAAGGTCTACATGTTCAAAAGTGGGCCTAGTAACTCCTTTTTCTTTAGAAAAATTCAATAATTAATTAAGCCCACCAGAAAAACAGCTTGTGTGTTTGGGTTCCAGTCTCCCAAGGCCTCTGCCTTCAACTGCCATCCAGGTCACATTGTCCCCAGCCCCTATTCCTCCTCAAGATAGTGGGCCCACAGGAGGGCAGTCACAGGTTGTGAATTCAGGCCGTGCCCAAGCAGGCCCCATGGCAGGCACTCCCCCTGGCCTGCAGAAGGCCCCGGTATCCCCATGCCAGGTAGGGTAATCTTTTGAAATGTATGGTTTTCCTTCATTAGGGGGTTTAATTTGCTCCTGGTAATGTGCCTTACCAGCAATTAAAGAAAATTAGTTTTGTGTCCTCTGCAGTGTTAAGAGAGAAAGGCTTTGGTTTGGGATAAAAGGAAAAAAGGTGTAAAGAAAGGAAAGTTGCCTTTTTCTTTTATATAGTATAGAGAGATGTGTTCGGTGACAATATGAGCGCCTTTTGGGGACAGTCGCGGTGGGTCTTGTGCAGACTGGTAAGATGTCCCAGCTATTAATCGGTTGTGATGGCACTGTCAGTCCTTCACTCCTGTGCGTGTCTTCATAATCCGAGCTGACGACCTCATAATCGTATACGTGCAAAATAAAGTGCGAAGCGCCTTAATATTATTTTGCCGCGGTGTAGAAAAGGGGTCCCGTGTTTGCACTTGTCTGGGCTATAGCTCAGGGGGAGGATGAAAAAAATTAAAAGTGCTCTCTTTGAATTAAGGCAGAAGCGCAGTCAGCGTCTCAAAGGCCGGCACAGCTATGCGCGCGCGCCGGCTGCTCGACTTTTGCTGGGCAGGAGACGCCAGTTTTTGCAGACACGTTCACATGTTTAAGAGTCCCCTTGCTCTTTGGAGGTCATTCATATACAAAATAGAAGTAGTGTGTTAAAGAAGTAATGAAAAAGAAAAGGAAACATTTTAATAATAACGTAACATGATTGTCATGAGTGTTGCTGTCATATATATGCCTGCCTAAATAAGTCAACCTCGCTTCGCTCTTACTTTTTTACCGTTCATTTAATCATGGCTAGTGGCGGAAAAATTATAAAATGGAAGAAGGATTACACTGAGTATGGCTTTACCAAAACAATTATTGATGGCGAATCGATTATTCATAAAGCTTGAATTGGTGATCTGTTTTTGTGTGTTAACCTCATATTTTTTCATACTTCTTCTCAAACCAAGGTGATGCGAGGCTAAAATGAATTGGGATGCGCTGATCAATGTAATCGGTGTACCAGGAAATCATGCATTGACAAAAGTTCCCCTTTGATTGTAATGCAAAGTGTGATTAAATGCATTATTTTTTAACGCGTTATGGAGCACATGCATCGAAGCTTCTCAGCTGTGCTTGTGCTAAGAAAATTAAACATTTTAAAAATAACGTAACACGATTGTCAATGTAACCTTTTGTAAGTAGTGCCTGGAGGATTCAGTGTGGAGAAAGTCTAGAGGCAGCGTGTGTATTAACTTGTGGATTTCTCTGAGTATTTGGTGGCAGTGTGACGAAGTTGCTTCGGAAGACGGCGTTAGCCGCGGAGCTCAGCTCAGAGCGAAATGAGGTAAATGGGAGGGGAGATGATGACGTGACTCCCCCACCCGCCTTAACTGTCAATCCCCCACAAACACAGTCTCTCGGAATTTGCATAAGCACACCCCTTCACCTGCAATTTTAACTTAGTTACAAAGTGATCAAAACTCTCGTTTATATCCTGCGTTCTCTCATTAAACTTGTATCCCGCATTACCCGAGGGCATGAAAAAAGCCAGTGGCAGCCTGTCTATTAAGTTAATTTAAAGTTTAGGTTTATACCTTGCTTTGTTTCCGAAGTAGCTGTAGTGATGAATATGGTAGTACAGTATATGTCACTCGCTCGCTTCTTATTGTTTCGCTGCCCCGCTAACTTAAAAGCCTTGTGCAGCGCCTGTCAGTTGAAAATTGATTGTTTGCTTGCTTTTATCGCTCTCTCTCTCTGCTCCTAGCGGAACTGTCATCTCTGACTTGTCATGGAGCACGTTTAAGCTCATGTGTTTGCAGTGTTTGAATAAAAATCCTTCTTGTTTCTACGACCTCCTGTGTCTCTGTGCAAATCTGTGACCCAAGCGTGACAATATATTCCAACGCTGACTTTATATATTCCAGCGCTGAGTTTATATATTCCGACGCTGACTTTATATATTTAAGTTTTGACTTTAGGTGGCAGTGTGACGAAGTTGCTTCGGAAGACGGCGTTAGCCGCGGAGCTCAGCTCAGAGCGAAATGAGGTAAATGGGAGGGGATATGATGACGTGACTCCTCCACCCGCCTTAACTGTCAATCCCCCACAAACACAGTCTCTCGGAATTTGCATAAGCACACCCCTTCACCTGCAATTTTAACTTAGTTACAAAGTGATCAAAACTCTCGTTTATATCCTGCGTTCTCTCATTAAACTTGTATCCCGCATTACCCGTGGGCATGGAAAACGCCAGCGGCAGCCTGTCTATTAACTTAATTTAAAGTTTAGGTTTATACCTTGCTTTGTTTCCGAAGTAGCTGCAATGATGAATATGGTAGTATATGTCACTCGCTCGCTTCTTATTGTTTCGCTGCCTTCTCAATTATATAATGCATGTTTTCTTCAGCGTATTTTGGAGCTCTTCCTGGTTTTCTACATAGTGCGTTTACAGTCAGTTCACGTGATTACGTGGGCGGTGTGATGATGTCACACGAAACTCCGCCCCCACGGCGGTTAAGCTCAACTCCATTACAGTAAATGGAGAAAAATACCTTCCAGTTATGACCATTACGCGTAGAATTTCGAAATGAAACCTGCCCAACTTTTGTAAGGAAGCTGTAAGGAATGAGCCTGCCAAATTTCAGCCTTCTACCTACACGGGAAGTTGGAGAATTAATGATGAGTCAGTCAGTCAGTCAGTCAGTCAGTCAGTCAGTCAGTCAGTGAGTGAGTGAGTGAGTGAGTCAGTGAGGGCTTTGCCTTTTATTAGTATAGATATTACTGTACTATACTATGTTGTTTGGACCACATGCATTTCATGTGTGTTCCGTGTCTACAACGATCTATGTTCAGTAAACACATTGTTAAAACAGAAATGTTTTTCATGTTTTAGTAATAATTGACAAAATGTAGACATGAAGTATATAATGTGTGAAGCATGATTTCCAAATATCAAATAATCACTTTCACAAAAGGTACAGATATAGCAGAACAAGTACGCTTCTATTCAAAAATATAGCTGTAGAAAAAAAACACGCGTTAGGGTGCCACATTGACATGCATTTACTACGACTGCTTTGGTGGCGCAATGGTATCAGCTGTTGACTGGTAATGAAAATTTCACAGGTTCGATCCTCGACGAGTCTGTTTTGAGAAGTGAGCTGCTTTTATCCTTACTATTTTAGAATAAAAACATACATTTGATTTCAGTCTGTAACAACCGGTGTAAATGTATGATACTTGTAAAGGTTAGCTTTGTTTTTTTTTTTTTTTATTCAGTTTCATTCTCTCAGTCGCATTCACAATCCTACCCTAACCCATCTGACACTGCTGTTTTCACATAAAGACGCGCTATAGCTCTACACTCTGTAGGAAGAAAGTAAATAATGCCAAATAAACAACATTCAAGCTATAGCGCATCACTGTAATAAAAGGTTTGGTGCAGCCTCCTGTATATGTTCCTGGCTGCAAAAGTTTTGAAAAAAGGTTTGCAATGTTTACAAAACAGATTCCAAAACAGAACTGATCAAGTGGATATAAGATGATGGTTTTAAAGGTTGGGAGAGGAAATGAGGTCATCCAGGTCGGAACCGGAAGTGACATCATCAGTGGCGCCGGAACCAGAAGTGACATCATCAGTGGCGCCGGAACCTGATGGGATTACCCGAGAATGGTCTGCAAGAGACTGAGAGAGACAGTCAGTACACTCTTCCACCTCTTGGTCTGGTATAGTATTACTGCTACTTAAGCCCTTTAGCCACCTCCTAATCACATGTGTGTGACACGGCCCAAAGTCAAAGTGAATAAAGCTTGTAGAGACTAAACAAGCAGTTTCAAAGCTGTAATTGCTGCCAAAGGGGGTTTCTTTAAAATATTTGTGTTGAGGGTCTAAATATACTTGTAGTAATAAGTGATTTCAGTTTTTGATTTTTATTACATTTGCAAACCTTGCTGAAAGCATGTTTTCACTTTGTCATTATGGGTTATTGAGTGTAGGCTGATAGGCAAAAATGGCAGATCTATCAATTTAAAGTGAAATCTACAACAATGTAAAATGTGGTGAAAGGGTCTGAATAAACACAAATCTGCATCCCTAAATGTGCTAGTTCTGCATTTAGTGAGCGGTATAATCCATTCTTGCATTTTGCTTTGAGATTTGTTGTGGTGCTCTGCATCTGCACTTGGTGAGACGTGCTGTGCAAGAACAAAGCCATTTGTCCATTGTATTGTATGCCTGAGGTGGCCATGATGCATTGGCCATCTAGCTCTGTGATTAAATGTGTTCTGCTTTGTGTGTTGTATTTACTTAATTTATGACACCCATTGCATGCCTAACAATACCTAGAGTGGGTCTCACTCTCTCTTTGAATTGCCTTTCCCAAGATGTCTTCCATTTTTTTTCACTACAAGGCTTTTTCTTCTCTTCTTGGGGAGTCAAGGCCGGAGGACTGTCAAAAAACAAGGTCTATTAAAGCCCATTGAGGCATTCCTTGTATGATTTTGGGCATTACAAGAAATAAATTGCTGTTGTTGTAAGTATTTTCTGTATCAACTGTACATTTTGATGGTTTAACCACAAGGGGATGCCACTAAGTCCCAAACCACAGGGACAATGTCACCCAACACAATTCTAATAATAAAAGTTTTTATTTTCAGCCAACACTTATATACTATCCAAAATACACAAATATAAATACAGATTGTCTTCCTCTTTCCATCCTTCAGATTAATGTTGCCCTGAAGCAATGATGCACTCTTTTTTTTCTAGGGACTGCTTTCGGTATCACATAAAGGTCGTCCAAAGCACTTCCAGGTCGTTTTGAAGCTAGGGCAATACTCCGCTGGCAGCACCCTCTGGCAGCACCCAAATATCCTGACAGGACTGCATTTTTGGACTCCAATTCCCATGCTACCCTGCGTGTGTCCTAACTGGGGCCCAGCCCTGAGGAACACTGCCACCTGCCATGTGGGGGAATGAACTGCTCCTAGCATGCAAGTTCACCCAGTCCATCCATTGTGGCCTTCTGGACGGGCAAGAAATTATCCTTCATTCCCTCAGGATGCCTGTACTTCCTCCATCGCACTTACAGTGGCAAATAACTGCAAAATTCCTAGTCAACCAAGTACAACAAAAATATCGGTATATCTAAAGTGTCTTTGATTTTCTGGTGCATTTTCTTGAGGAAGGAGGAGTGAGATCTTAAAATGCAGACTTACAAGTATACCCATAGAAATGCAAGTGCCAGCCGTGGACATCCACATGCAGTATCAGCTTGTCATGAAGAAACAGATTTGAAACCAACCTTTCAGCCACTGTGGCCCCCCAAGACCTGACTTTGATCCCCTGGCAATCAAAGTGCAAAACACATTTTCAGGAGAATTCACTTCAGCTAATCCTCAAACACCTTGTTGTAGCCTTCTTCAAACAAAGACTGGCACTAAAGCATACTGTTATCTTAAATTATGGGGATTCATTTCATTGAATACTTTAAATATTTGCAAACAAACCCTGTGAAAATGAAAGGTACAGCTAATTTGATCAGAATCAAAAAAAAAGTTTTGTTCAAAATCCTCTTTGAACTTTTTTATATTTTCGTTTTATTCTGGGGATCTGTTTATCGTGCCTCAGGGGAAATTATGAAGAGGATTACGAAGACAGTGTTTACATTTCTCTGGGGCAGAAATTCAGAGCTCTTTAGGAGGGACTTTGTTTTTTTGCTTAGAGCGGATAAGGGTTAGGAATTTTGCTTTTCCTTTATTCTTCTTTTTAAGTGTGTTTTTTGTTTGAAGCCTTTAAAGGCTCTTCTATAGATTGCTGCATGGATTTGGATTTATTTTCAAGCATTTTATTGATCCCTTCTCAGAACTGAGAATAATGACAAATGCCTAAAAAATTACTCTGTCAGTTGTGTTCACAATATTTTATGCACACGAACATATGAATGCTACAATCCATTCAAATATTTTCTTCCTTGAAAAGCTTTTTGAGTTATTTCAATTGCATTTTAACACAGCCTAGTATGGTACCATTACAAAAATAAATGATTTTTAGCAAACTTTAAGATGAGAAATAATAGAGATTGATACTCTCAGACCGTAATGACAAGACATTCTGGTTTCAGCAGGACATTTGATTCATTTAGCGAATAAGGGCTGTATGTTCGTTTTAGAATGTGTTACAGTAAAGAAATGTATAGGCAGACAAACAAGAAGGCAAAAAGTTCATTGACAAAAGCTAACGGACAGGATTTGGAAGAGGTGTATGAAAAACTGGAGGCACAAGAGGGAGAAAGAATGATTTTTATAACACAAAGACTAGGAACAAGGCTGGAAAGGATTTTAGTCAGATAAAGCAGATGAAAGATGAGCATGGTACGGTCTTGAGTGAGCCTGGAAGAATTGGGAATAAATGGAAAGGGTGCAGACAATGTGGTGTAGTGGTTAATGCTTTGGACTTCAGACCCTCAAGTTGTGGCTCCAAATCCTGCTACTGACACCACTGTGTGACCACGAGCAAATCACTTGACCAGCTTGTGCTCCATCTGGAAAATACAATACAATTTATTTTTGTACAGCCCAAAATCACACAAGAAAGCTGCAATGAGCTTTAACAGGCCCTGCCTTTTGACAGCCCCCTAGCCTTGACTCTCTCAAAAGACAAGGAAAACTCACAAAAAAACCCTTGTAGGGGAAAAAAATGGAAGAAACCCTGGGAAAGGCAATTCAAAGAGAGACCCCTTTCCAGGTAAGTTGGGCATGCAGTGGGTGTTGTGGATGAAGGTCGAGACAACAGCAGGCAAACACCAATAAAAAATAAAAAAAAACAATTTCTTTATTCTTGGTGAGTTTTAAAGAGACTGCAGACCCACAGCTCAGTCAGCCTGGTCAGATCAGACAGCCTCACATTCCAGGGAGTTTCTCTCTTTTATAGTAGATCTGTTACATGTTCAAAGCAGCACTTAACATAGCAAGCTTTAGTGATCAATATCTTATCTTGTTTAGGCATGCAATGTTTTTGCGCAACAGCCAGGATGAATTTAGTTACATACCCAAGTCTTTAACAATATGCTCAAACTAGTTTAAGCAAGGGTTCAGAAACCGGTCACAGCTGATTTCATAATATCACAGGGTGTTCTGCTATTATCAAGAGGTCAGCAGTTTCTTATAAATGATGCAAGTTAGTCCCTTAATGTTGTGCACACAGCTTAATTCTTTTTCTGCATAAACGAGGAATAAATCATATAGCTCTCTGCAGCATGATTAATTCAAAATACAGTCCTTGATATTTGTGAGTTAAATAATAATGTTTTCTCTTCCTCAGTTCCCCCCTTTGCACATTAAATCTGCATCATCAGAGTTCGGGAAAGGATTGGGGATGGAAGAAAAGGTTTGTACTGGGAGTCAGGGTCAGCACAGGAGATAAGCAGCAACTGTTGCTGAACACAACACACACAATCCTCATTTTTCAGTTAGGAGTATTTCTAGCATGTACTTCCTGACATTAAGATACACTTAAAAGGGCAACCAGGAAAGTTGTGTGCAAAACAAAAAATTATTGGAAAGGATACAACTAGGAGAATGGGTTTAGCAGTGGCACATGCATAACAAGAATCTGTTCTTAATTGTGTTACAGTAACCTTCAACCACTTATATCGCAGATTATCCTCTAAAACAAAGGGAATAATCCCTTGACAGAGTCCCAACATATAAAGTCCAAAAATAGCAACAGCTTAATGATTCAGTCCACTTTTTACAGTGAGAGATGTGCATTCAAGAAAAGAGTCCTTCAACCATCACGGCATGTGGGGTGCAGATAGCAGCACCTGGAATGGTTCTCCTCCAGCTAGGTTGATGCCAATGTTTCCTTCGGGTGTCTCTGACCAGTATCAGGTACTCCGTCAGTGGGGGACTGGTCCGCCAAGCCTGGTTAACCTGTTTGTGGACTTCCTTCAGGGAGGCTTGGAGACCTGTAAGACTGGAGAGAAGATCATTGTCCACAGTATGCAGAGTGACATTTCTGATAACCATGCCAATGGGCATGGGGCGTCCAGTTTACAATTTACACAGTCCCAACTGCTCATGTGTCCTTCCTCTCAACCCCATCAAGGCCAGGGGTAAAGCATCTGGCCAGGTTAAGTTTGTCTGCTCACAGATTTTTGCCAATTTTGATTTTAGGATACCATTGCACCTTTCTACAATACCTCCACTTTGGGGATGGTATTTGCAGTAATGATGTACATCTATCTGGAGCCAAGTAGTCAGCTCATTTATTACAGACTTCACAAAATGGGTACCGTTATTGGTCTGCAGTTTCTGTGGTATTCCCCATCTTGGAATAATTTCTTTTATCAGAGCTTTAGCCACAGTTTTTTGCATCTGATTGTTTAGAAGGAAAAGCTTCCACCAATCGGGAGAACACATGGACAATTACCAACAATAACGGTAGCCTTTCGACGGTGTTAACTCAATGAAGTCCATTTGGAGGTGTTCAAACGGACCCATTGGGATTTGGAGTGACGGCGGGTCTTACCTGAGTACCTTTACCTACATTAAACCTTTGGCATAGTGCACATCGTCTACAGAATTGTTCAGCATATGCAGAGAAACCTGTGGTTTCCCAATGTCGCTCGACTTCCTGAGTCATAGCGTCTTTCCCTGCGTGATCCAGGCCGTGTGCGATTTTGCCATTCCTGGAAAAGAAGCATTTGGGAGGAAAGGTTTGTTAGTTTGCTTATGGGTCCAGACCCCAGCAGAGAGGGATCCTTCTTTCGACCACTTTATCCTTTCTCGGTCAGTGGCAGCGCTCTGTAAAGAAATAATTTGATTATCAGGGCCTTTGTCATCCTTCTGTTGGAATAAAGAGACTGTTGTGTTATTACAGACGGCCTGTTTAGCAAAATGGTCAGCCAGTTTGTTTCCTAGACTAACTGGATCTTGTTTCCCAGTATGGGCTTGGCATTTAACTATTGCTAGTTATAACTTGTCATAACTTCAAGAAGGGATTCCACTAATTTCTGATGTTGTATTGGCTTACCAGTACTGGTTTTGAATCCCATTAATTTCCATAATGCCCCATGATCATGGAAGACTCCAAAGGCAGATCTGGAATCTTTGTAAATGGTTATGACCTTCACTTCAGACAACTGGCAAGCTCGAGTGAGAGCTATTAGCTCAGCTGCTTGTGTGCTTAAACTAGAAGAGATTTGATTTGCTTCAAGTAAGTGGTCTCCTTTGACCACTGCGTAACTGGTGGAGAGTGTTCTGTCGTCTGTTCGCAAGGAACAGCTGTCCACATAAAGTACTTCTCCTGTTTCTAGTGGAGTTTCCTTGGGGTCCGGCCTGGGTTTCAAGACCTTTGTTATCTCATCATGGCAGTTGTGTGGTTCCACCCTCCCTCAGTGGGGAGTAAGGTGGCCAGATTCAGAGCTGAGCATCTTTCAGTAGTGACATTTGACAGGGTACATAGTACATTTTGATAGTGTATTGCCCTTGCAGTAGTGAGGTAGTTCACCACGTGTCCTCACTTGTTCATGCACTCTATCTGTAAGGCACTACGCAGACCTGCAAGCCTTTTCCTACATTAAATCTTTGCCATAGTGTACACCTCTTACAGAACTAATCAGCAAAGTTAGAAAAACCTTGGGCGTGACAGGATTGTTGCACCTGTGCCATCATTGCGTCTTCTGGAATGGTGGGCTAAACCATACGCAGCCTTTGCAATACCTAGAAAGAAGCTTTTGGGGAAAAAAGGATGTTTAGTTAATGGATAAATCCAAATTCCTTTTGGATCTTTTTCTAATCCCTCTTTCTGCCACATCTTTATCTCCTTTCCCGTTGCTACAGTTTGTAGAGATAAAACTGCACCTCAGGTGATTCTTGTTACTCCTTCTGTTATAAAAATAAAGAGGTTAGTGTGAAGTAGGATCCCGGGCGGCTTTCTTTGCCCACATGTGTGCTTGCGTATTTCCCTTACTCACTGGATTCATTTTCCCCTTGTGAGCTTCACACTTCACTACCGCAAGCGCACCTGTGAAATGAGATGTTTTTGTCTGTACTAAGATGGAATGTACAGCATGTGGTACCTTAACAGTTAACAAACTCATGAGAACAACATCTGAGCATGCTAATATGGCCTCTGTTATTACAGCTGAGACAACACTGGGCCAGCCAATCCAAAGAAAGGACCCCTCTACCCGATTATTCCTGCGATCTTCCAAAATCAAAAGAAATGTAACCAATTGTATCATAAATGATGTAAGTCTCCTTGGATAAATGTGTCAGCCAAATAAGTAAATGTAAATGTACTTTGCAAAGCTCTGGAATAAAGAAAATCCAAGGGTAGTCCTTGGGAATGGCATCCCAAATGAAGAGATTATACCAAGAAAAAGGAAGGAGGAAGTAAAGGAGGCACTAAAATGACTGAAGAATTGAAAAGCAAAATGACCAGATGAAATACCAGCAGTTTAGGAGAAAAGGCAATAGATGTGTCATGGGATCTAATGCAGAAGGTCTATGAACAGGCAAGGATACCAGAGGAGTTGGAAGAACAGTGCGATTTTACTCATTTATAAGAATTGTGGAAACTATAGATGTATGAAGCTAGTGTCACGCACAATGAAAATTTGGGGAAGGGTTATGGAGAGAATGCTCAGGGAAGAGACCACCATAGGGGAGGAACAGTTTATGCCAGGGAGAGGAACAGCTGATGCAGTCTTTGCATTAAGACAGCTCATAGAGAAGCATCGAGGAAAACAGAAAGGACTGAATATGGTGTGTATTGATTTGAAGAAGGGTTATGATAGAGTACCACCTCAAGATGTCTGGAGGTGCATGATGGAGAAAGGAGGAACAGAAAAGTATGAGACGTGTGTCCAGAAGATGTGTGAGGGAGTGAGAACTCAGTTTAAAAGCAGTGTTGCGGTAACAGACAAGATCCCAGTTAGAGGAGGTCTGCACCACAGATCTTCTTTAAGTCCTCACCTTTTTGACCTGGGCATGGATGTGTTGATTTAAGGGATAAAAGACTGGTGCAGGGTTTTTGATGATGACATTATGTTGTGTATAACCAGAAAAGGGGAAGTGAAGAGGGAGCTGGAAGAATTGAGAAGGAAGATATAGGTTTGAAAATAAACAGGAAGAAGACAGAATATCTAAGGTTTAATGGTGAGAGTGAATGGAACAGTTGGAAGAAGGTATCAAAAGTATTAAAGCACTCGAGACAACAGCAGTGATGTATGGAGTTGAGGTATGGGCAGCAAGGGGAGCGAAGGAGAAGGCATTGGATGTGGAAGAAATGAGAATGTTGAGAAGGATGTGTGGAGCTACAAAAATGGACAGAATAAGAAATAAGACAATTAGAGTGGAAGAGATAGGTAAGAAAGTACAGGAAAGAAGGTTGAAGTGGTATGGACATGCAATGAGGAGAGACAATGAAAATGTGGGCACAGGAGTGATGGGAATGGAAGTCCAGGGGAACAAAAAGGGAGGGAGACAGAAGTGGAGATGGATGGATAAAGTCAAAGAAGGCTTGAAGGAAAAGCACCTGAATGGTGAGGAGGTACAGGACTAATCTGTGTAGAGAAGGCAAATCAGGCACATCAACCCCCCACAGAAGTGGGGAAAGATAAAGCAGAAGAGGAAAAAGTTGCATTACTGAATAAAACATAATCCACTTCATTCAGGAGAAAAGGTTTTTTTGACATGCCATCTGCCATTACAGAAGCAGTGAAGTCAATCCTGTCAAACAAATTTGTCTTTCCTAATGGTGTTTGTTCCATGCAATTAACTGGCTTTATCTAAACCCCATCCTTCCTGATAAATAAATTGGATAGATCATACGAGAGAAAAAAAAGGTTCTGACATTGAACTGACATTTATTACCAAGCACAGGTTTCCTGCAAGTGAGGGTCTTCTGGTTTTGTCTTGATATTTATAATAGACATGCTGCCTTAACCCATTCTCTTTCTGATATTTGTCAAATATAGCTTGGAATTCTGTATCACCTCCAATGACTGTATAGTCATTCATATGCTGATAGATTTATATGCACACAATTATGTTTTTGATGACTAACAGTCTCTTTGTCTGCAGCTGGTTTTATGTTACTATAATATATATAGAGCCTGTCATAGCACACATATTGACAAAGTGATTTGCAAAGCTATCCACATTAGCGTACAAAAAAAAAGCAACAACTTTAATAAGCATAGTAGGTGTAATAAAGTGAAGAATCTATTTAAAAGGGCCCCAATCTGAAAGTTCATTTTCACATTAAATATACTTTACAGAAAATGATGGAAAGTTGGGTGTGGTGACAGTTGGAACACAAAGGGAGATGACAAATATGGGACCAAGCAGCTGGTGCAGCATTTCTTGTTATTTCCTGCTAAAATGTTAAAAAGCTCATATATATAAATATCTTGGGTCGAGATGTGATCATCTTGGAGAGACACTTTGAATCAAGCAAGACCTAGACATTACAACCTTAGGAAGCAAAGACCCATGAGATGTTGACTTTTGCACGTCACGTCCTACTTACAAACAATTTAAAACAAGTTCACGGACATCTAACCTCGCAGTTGTTGGAATGTTTTTGGCAGACACACTTCATGTGCTCCCAGCTCTTAAAAATGTTATACGTTCTAGATGGCACGTGAACGACTAAGTGAAGAAGAAAAGGCAGTGCATCGAAAAGAGACATGAAAGCATTGTAGAGAAAAGAAGGCAAAAAAGGATGCACAAGAGAACAATAATAATCTATGTGCAAATTCAGAAAATAAGGAAAGTAATAATCAGCCCGGACGTCCCTGTGAGAGACACTGTAACATCCTGCAAGACTAAGCATTAAGACAAAAGGACAGCTGCTGTACAGGCTTTAATATGAGCAGAACAACTGTCAGCAGCAGAAAGACAGCAGCTGATCCGTCCGCACCTCCTTAGATTGCGTTCAGCCCTGAATGCTTCACAATGCAAGCAGAAGGGTCGCAAAGGGGGGGGGGGGGAGGTTTAAGTGAGCGAAGTGAGGACAGCTGCTGTACAGGCTTTGAAATTGACGCACAGCGCGAGAAGCAGAACACGCAGCACAGCAGGAGGAGCAGTAAGGAAGCCGGTGATCCATCCACATCTCCAAAGCGTGTGTTCAGCCACCCCCTTCACAATGCCAGTGGCAGAGACGTGAAGTGGCTGGCGTGTATGGCGCCCCGGGGTTGTGAGCAAAGAGAGCAAGGGGCAAGTATATACAGTGTATATATATATATATATATATATATATATATATATATATAGTGGTGATTCTTTCAAGTAAATACAAAGTAATTCTTCACACGAACAAAAACAAAGTTTTGGGGACCGTCCCCGTAAATTGTCATGCAGACAATGATAAAAAAAGCAATTCAGAGTTTTGGAAGTCCAATGAATGTTTTACTTGGAACAAAATGGCGGTTTTATAGCAAGAATTAATCATATGACAGGAAATGGTTGGCAGGAAGTGACGTTGCAGCAGGAACCGGAAAGAGCGTCATCATGATGGGCCAGAAGTGAGGTGATTTGTGGGAGCCGGAAGTGACGTCATCGAGGTTGGCCTGAAGTGACGTCATGTCGGCCATTTTGGAAACCAGAAGTTGTGGGATTATTTCTTTTCAGGATTTCTGTTGATGAAAAGAAGTCCAGGTAAGTACCATGTGATGACCCAATATCTTGAGATATTTCACTCACCTTTAGGCTTTTTGGCTGCCTCCTAATCGCACATATGTGACATGACCCCCCCCCCAGCCCAGACCCACCAGGTCGGGCGACCTGCACCGAGAGGTCGTGGACATGAGAGAGAGCATCCGCGTTGGCCTGCAAAGAACCTTTACAATAAATGACACTAAAACGATAAGGTTGAAGATCCATTAACCACCTAGTGATGCGCGGGTTAGACTCCCGATGAAGGGACATCCACTGTAAAGCAGCGTGATCTGTCACCAGAGTAAACTCTCGACTCAATAGGTAGTACCTTAAAGACGTGATAGCCCATTTGATCGCCAAGGCTTCTCGCTCCACCGCAGCATACGTGGTCTCTCGCTCCAGCAGCTTCCGGCTAAGGTACATAACGGGGTGTCGACGCACTGGCTCAGCACGGCACCCAATCCTGTGGCCGATGCGTAGGTCTGGAGAATGAAAGGAACAGAAAAATCAGGGGATTTCAACACAGGTGCTGACGTAAGGGCCAACTTTAGGTCACAGAATGCTTTATCAACCGAATCATCCCATACCACTTTTAAAGGTGCTCATTTCTTTGTTAAATTCGATAAGGGCGAAGCAATTTCAGAGAAATGCAGTACAAAACGGTGATAGTAGTCCACCAACCCTAAAAATGCCTGTACCTGCCGCTTATTTATCGGACGGGGCCAATTCATGATGGCATCAACTTTATTACATTGTGGTTTAACAACATTCCCACCTACTAGGTAGCCTAAATATTTGGCTTCTCTCAATCCGAAGAAACATTTCTTCAGATTAATATGAAGCCCTGCTGACGCTAGTGTGGAGAGTACTGTTTTAACCTGCCATACATGGTCCTTCCAGGTGCCAGAATAAATGACTACATCATCCAAGTAGGCGGCACTATAGGAATTGTGGGTCAATAGCAGTGTGTCTTCCAGACGTTGAAAAGTAGCTGGCGCCCCGTGCAAACCAAAAGGAAGGACCCTGTATTGCCAATGTTCACTGGGTGTACTAAAAGCGGTTTTCTCTTTAGCGAAATCCGTTAAGGGAACTTGCCAATACCCTTTAGTCATGTCAAGAGTAGTTAGGAAACGAGCATTCCCTAACCGATCAAGTAAATCATCCACTCGCGGCATGGGATACGCATCAAATTTAGAGACTTGATTAAGTCGTCGGAAGTCGTTGCAAAACCTCCACGACCCATCAGGTTTAGAAACTAAGACAATTGGACTAGACCAAGGGCTATAGCTTTCTTCAATAACCCCTAGTTCCAGCATTCGTCTAATTTCCAACTCCACTTCCGCTTTCTTTGCCTCCGGGAGCCTGTAAGGTCTCTCTCTGACAATTACCCTCAAGTCAGTAATAATGTCATGTACAATCAATGCAGTTCGTCCAGGTAGTTCGTCCACAACTTTGGGGACAGACAAGATAGCCCGTTCGAGATCTTGTCGTTGATCAGAAGTCAAATCTGGACCAAAATTAAGGTGGGCACAGGACATGAAAAGAGCACTAGGCTGGCCGGAGGAGGGATCAAGTTCCCTGTCCTTCCACGGTTTCAGCAAATTAATATGATGTATCCGTTCACTCGGTCAACGATTAGGTTGTTTAACCAAATAATCCACGAGTCCTTTTCTTTCCTTTATTTCATAAGGGCCTTGCCAATGCGCTAACAATTTTGAATGGGAAGTTGGGACGAGCACCATTACACAATCACCTGGGATAAACTCCCGAATGGTGGTGTTTCTATTATAATAACGGGTCTGCGCTGCTTGTGCTTTCTCCAAATTATCTTTTAGAATGGGCCTAATTTTCTCTAGTCTATCGCGATATATTCAAGAATATTTGAAGTAGGGAGGACCTCCTCTTCCCATCCTTCTTTTAACATATCCAAAAGCCCTCTGGGTTGTCTTCCATACAATAATTCAAAAGAAGAGAAACCTGTAGAGGTCTGAGGGACTTCCCGGTAAGCAAACAAAACGAGAGGAAGTAACTGATCCCAGTTTCTTCCATCCTCGTTAACTACTTTGCGTAACATCTGTTTCAAAGTTTGATTAAAACGTTCTACCAACCCATCAGTTTGGGGATGATAGACAGACGTTTTCAGATGTTTTATACAGAGTAATTTGGCTATCTCCCTGAACGTCTCCGAAGTGAAAGGAGTCCCTTGGTCAGTTAAAACCTCTTTGGGGATCCCAACACGAGCGAATATCCCTACTAATTCCCGTGCGATACTTTTTGTATTAGCTGAGCGCAATGGAACAGCTTCTGGAAATCGAGTGGCATAATCAACTAAAACTAATATATATTTAAATCCTTTTAACGAGGGTTCAAGGGGTCCTACGAGATCGATCCCGACTCGTTCATAGGGAATATCAATAAGGGGAAGGGGAATAAGAGGAGCTCGAGTCCTTCTTGGAATCTGGCGAAGTTGACACTCTGGACAGGAAGCGCAAAATCGCCGGACCTCCTCGTTTATTCCCAGCCAATAAAATCGGAGTTTTATTCTCTCTAAAGTTTTGTCGGAGCATAAATGGCCTCCCAGAAGGTGAGCATGTGCTAACTCACACACTTGTCGCCGAAAAGTGCGTGGAATTAACAACAATGCTTGCACTTCACCCCCGTGTTCAGCCACTCTATATAATAATTCATTTTTAATTACAAAGAACGGCATCGGTGGCATGGGATT